>CM046449.1:55400705-56000705 GCA_025506515.1 Flaveria trinervia | reverse complement strand
TCATGCGCCTAGAAAATTAGTCAGACGACTAAGTGTAGGGCCATGTGCCCCAATAGTACCCATGCGTCTGAATAACCCCATACACCTAAGTTTCCATACGCCCGGATAGCCCATGCGTCTAAGTGTCCATGCGTTCGAATGGGTCATACGCCCGAATAGTGTCCATGCGCATGAATGGTTCATGCGCCTAAGTGTTAAACAAGTAAGTGTTGGCCTGATGTGCATGTATAGTGATGAAGCGCCCAAACATGGCCCATGCGCCAAATAGTGTCTAAGCGCCTAACACTTAGAATTTATTTCCGAATTTTTGGGAGTCTGTGCTTTTAGGGTTTTGACCGAGGTTTGACTAGGTTTATTTATGATGGGTTTCATGCATGATTATGATTATTTAATGATTGTTCCTTATTATTATTATTATTAGTATGTGACTTTACGTGGTGTGCTTATAATTGTAACATAAAGTATTACTAATAATAAAGTGAAAGAGCAATGAAGAAGAGAAGTGGAACTTAATTAAAATGTTAACAAGTGTTGCAAGCTTACAGGAGGTACACGGCCATGAGGTCGTCAGCTCAACTGTGATGCGGGTTATCTACCTTCAGATGCTCACGGGGCCAGTCAATTGAGACTGGCTGACCTTTGCAGCATACCCCAGGTGTTAGGCCCAGCCTTGTATACCGTATGTAGAGCCCCTTGTGGGAAAAGAGGGCCCAACACCATTTCCCCCGTGCACATAGTTTAGGGTATTGCTCATTGGTCCATATAGATAGTGAAAGATAAAAATAAAATAGTACAGAGTAAACAAGGCATACAATAAAGAGATAAAGCATTACTGAATGTATAGTTAATGCATGCTCATGTATAAAGTGATGAAGTTTTCATAAAAAGAGCATTTTCATATGTATACCTACAGAAAGTAGTTTATTACTTTTAAAACTAGAACTCACTCAGCAACGTTGACTTTTATACATTTTCAGTTGGCAGGTAATATTGTTGAAGATGGCACGAGGGTGAAGCTACTCGGCAGGGAAAGACTGACATCCATTCATACTTATTATTGCTGTTGTTTTGTAATGCAATTAAACAGTTCTTTTGTATTCGATTAAACAATAGTGTATTGCTCAACAATAGTGTTTTAATGAAATGAATAGTTTTTGTTAAAATGATTCCGCTACATAAGTTTGTAATGCTTGGGGTATGAAGAGTAAAGTAAGTGGCTAATCACAACTGGCCACTGTAATTAGAGACTTACTATACTTGACATAAACTGAGTTGTTACCTTGAATGACTGCGTTAGTGTCTGAATCTTATAGCGTTATAGAGGATGGCTGGATGAAAATCTTCCAAGACTCCTAGAGGCAGAGGCCATCCACGTGTGACTAGGAGTAGTGCTAAGGCTCCTGAGACGACCCATGAGAACCCTGAGGTTTATGGCTGGAGCGAAGAGAATGAGAATGCTAGCTTGAATGCCTCAGCTAGGGAGGCGATTGCTGATGAAGTACACTAGGTCATGCAGACAGTCTTACCGTTTGTGGTGACTGAAGTCATCAGGGTTGTGAGAAGTGAGGAGAGGAAGGAGAAGGAGAATAGAAAGGGGTCAACGGGCAAGGGAAACAGAATGGAGGAGGAACAACCAGAGCTTGAGACTGTGTTGTTCGAGGAGGAGGAGCATGATGTAGTGGGGGTAGCGATCGAAGGATGCAGTTATGGGGCGTTCCAAAGGTGTAAGCCCCCGAATTTCGATGGCAATGGCAATGCTGCTGCCACTCACTGCTGGGTGAGGGGGATGGAGGCAGTCTTGGAGATCAGTGAGTTCCGCGAGGACCAAAGGTGAAGTTCGTGACTCACTCTTTCGTTAATTTAGCGCTATGTTGGCGGGACAATATTATCCAAGCTGAGGGTGCCAGAGCCATCGGAAAAATGCGATGGAAGGAGTTTAAGCATTGGTGATCGAGGAATTCTATCCTCACGGGGAACTCGATAAAATCGAGAGGGAGTTCTTGCAACTTGAAGCGGGAACCATGACCCACCAGCGGTACACCACTAAATTCAACGAGATGGCGAGCCTGGTGCCGGATCAGGTGACGCCGGTGTCAAAGAAGATCAAGAGGTACATACAGGGACTGCTGCTGACGTTCGCAGGCACCTGATTTCTGCTCAGCCAGGTACCTTTCGATCGGTGGTGGATTTGCGGGTAGATTGTATGATGAGCGAGAGGAGACCATGGTAGAGGTGAAGAAGACGAGTGGGGATGGTAAGAATTGGAATGGGAAGAGGTTTGGACGTGGTGGTTTCACTCCAAACAACAAGAAGATGAAGGGTTACGACCGTGGGGTGTCGTCAAAATTAGGGCGGAATAAGTGTGGTAGTTGTAGAAGGGAGCATACTGGTGAGTGCAGGATGAGAATGAATGTGTGCTTCAGATATGGCAAGCCTGGCCACATCGCTAAAGACTGTAGGGTGCTGAAGTGCTATAACTATGGCGGAGAGGGCTAGGCAACCAAAGACTGTAAGAAGCAGAGGGCGGAGAGCTCTGGAGCAAAGAAGAAGATGGAGGAAGGAGGGCAGAGGGCAGGTGCTAAACCTTATACCATGACCCGGGTGGAAGCCAGAGCTGATCCTGATGTCATGTTAGGTATGTTTCTAGTAAACCAAACTTCTGCCTCTATATTGTTTGATTCCAGTGCTAGTAGAAGTTTTATTTCCACTACTTTCGGTTCTAAGTTGCCTATTAGTAGTTGAAATGTCAGTGAACCATTCGATGTAGAAACCGCTATTGGCAAGTCCACGAGAATTACTGATGTGATAGAGGACTGTGCTATAGAACTAGAAGGTCATAGGTTTGCTGCTAGGTTACACGTGATGCCCCTAGGTGGATTTGATGTAGTACTAGGGATGGACTGGTTAGCAACCTATGAAGCAAACATCATATGTCGCAAGAAGATGATTCGATTAGTTGCGCTCAATGGGAGTTTGGTTACGATTTATGGAGATCGCGTTACTACGATCCGAAGATAATTTCGATGGCCGTGGCGGGGAAGTGCATGAAACGTGGATGTAGTGCCTACTTGGCCTACATAAAGATGTGGATGCGTCGGTACCGCAATTATCTGAGGTGCCAGTGGTGTGCAACTTTCCGGACGTATTCCCGGAAGACTACCCGGCGTGCCACCGGATCACGAGATTGTGTTCTAAATGATTTAATACCCGGTGCTTAACCCGTTGCCAAAGCACCATATCGGTTAGCTCCAACTGAGATGAAGGAACTAATGAGCCAATTTCAGGAGTTGATAGATAAGGGATTTGACAGGATCCGTGATCTCAAGTTTGATGGATTAGAGTGTAACGCAACGGAATAAGATCAAGAATTAGACAAATTATAGCAAGAATTTGATATTCGTATGCATTAAGAACAAATACGGTTGTAACGAGAGAATATATTTCTATGAAAAGGAATGTTTCAATTATATCAAATGTTTCTGCTCAATCATTCCTCTATTACAATTAGGTTGACACTCCTTATATAGAGTGCAATCACTGCTGAAATCACGGGATAGTGACATCTGACAGATTTATTACAAAAATAACTAACACTTAACAAACTACTGAAATGTTCACAACTACTGAGAACATATCAGAGAGTGCTAAGCACAAAATATAAAACTACTGATGCTAAACTACTGAAACTAAACTACTGATTACAAAACTACTGAAAAGGGAAAAACATAAAACTACTGAAAAGAAAAACATAAAACTACTAAAAAGAAAACCCGTCACAACTACTGAAGAAGACCTCTTCAGCTGTTGTGACAACATCTGATACTTGGTCTTCAGTACTTATCTTCAGCACTTGTCTTCAGACTTTGTCTTCAGTACTTGTCTTCAGATTTTGTCTTCAGCACTTGTCTTCAGACTTTGTCTTCAGTACTTGTCTTCAGACTTTGTCTTCAGCACTTGTGTCTTCAGACTTTGTCTTCAGCACTTGTGTCTTCAGACTTTGTCTTCAGCACTTGTGTCTTCAGACTTTGTCTTCAGCACTTGTGTCTTCAGACTTTGTCTTCAGTACTTGTCTTCAGATTTTGTCTTCAGTACTTGTCTTCAGACTTTGTCTACAGTACTTGTCTTCAGACTTTGTCTTCAACACTTGTGTCTTCAGACTTTGTAATCAGTTGTTGTCTTCAACTGTTGTGGACTTCAGCAGTTGTTGTGACGTCTGTGGGACTTAAAGGTTTTTCTGATCAGGCTCATTGGTTCTTTTGGTCCAACAAACTCCCCCCGAACCAATGCAGCCAAAACCTTTAACTTTATTGAGGTCCCACTTATTGTTGGCAAAGACTTCTCTTGATCAGCTTCAGAGAATCGGATCAGCGCAGGCCAGGAAGAGGTTTCTAATCATGTGTTTGGCTAAGTATGGAGGGGAACTCTGTTTTGGGGAATCTGGACATAGAGTTGTGATCCCAACCATGAAACCTACTTCCCATTTATGAGTCTGTAAGACTCACGAACATAGGCCTCAAGGAGAACAACCTGTTCCTCCTTGGAGAGTTCTTCTACTCCTCCTTCAAAGAAGATCTCTGGACCATAGTGCTCAGATAAGTACTTTACAGTCCTGCCATTCTTCAACTCCACAGTAGTTATCTCCCTATAGACAAATTCATCAGGATGGGTGCCCTCAAGGAGTAACTGGAGCTCATTCTTCTTGATGTCTTCAAGCTTCTTATATAATAACCCCTTTTTGATCATCTTGTTTTCCAGTAAGGCTTGAGGGGTCATTTTTGATTGATGAGCCTTCTTGAATTCATCAAGTATTTCCCAGGGTGAGTCTACAATGGCCAACATGATTGTAGAGTCTATTGTTTTTCTAACCTGGCCATTGTATCTATGTGGAATGGATCTTTTGTGGATTCTAGAGCTCACCTTGGGGTCTGGCCATACTCTCACTCTCTCCTTTTGATACTGAAATGTGTGTCTGAGAGTGTACAGCCTCTGAGCATGCCCTTTCATGGCTTGTATAGATGATGACTGGGGAAATTCCTTGTCAACCATCTTCAGTAGTTGCTCATCGTGCTGCTTCTGCTGTTCTTCATCTTCTATTTTGACTCTAATCATTTCCCTTTCTGAGTCAGGTGTGATCATGAGTTGACTCCTGGGTTCTGGTAGCCTTAGAACAGCAGAGAGTGGCAGACTATCATCTTCAACTTCTTCTTCTTCATCTTCTTCTATCCTCAACACCCTTCTCCTCCTTCTAGGTGCATCACTGGATGATGGTTGGGTTGGTTTTTGTGGTAAAGGAATTGGTTTTGAGGGTTGAGGATGTTTGGATTTGAGTTTTGAGATTGGTTTGGAGATTTGAGGGGTAGGCTGTTTTTGAGTGGGTGATTGGGAAGGTTGTTCAAGCATTTTGGTTGTAAGTTTGGCTTTTGTGAGTTTTTCCATTTCAAGCCTTTTCCCAGCTCCAGCCTCATCAAGTGCTTCAATAATTATCCCCTTATGAAATTGCTCAGACAAACAGATTCTGGTGGCTATAGCCAGAATGCTGTCTCTGGTCCATGAACGAATCTCCATCAGTGATCTTCCTAAATATTTGGCTATGAATCGAATCATGATCTCCAATCTCTCTTTCTCCAGCACACTGTACCCAGCCCATCTGTTTTGGATTTCATTTACTTCCAACCTCCTGATCTCACTATCTAGTTTGACTGTATCAAAGTCTTGCTTGAAGAGTTGCTCAATGATTTTGTCCATGGATCGGCTGTGTGCTTCATCTGCAAAGATTTTTCTTCAGCATTCTTTTGATCACCAGCACTTTTCTTTCTTTTATAAGTGATCAGTTGTTGTTCCTTTTCCTTTTCCAACTCCTTGGTTTTCTCTTATGCCTTCTCATCCTCAGTTCTTTTTCTTTTCTTTTCTTTCACTGTTGTAATCTCCCCCTTTTGGATGCATTGGTTGCAGGGGTTTGTACCGCAGAAAGTTTCTTGTGCATAGCATCATCAATGAGTGGTTGTTGACTTGAGGAAATCCTCTCATCAATGGCTTTATGAACAATGTCATTGATGATGGGAGTGATGAGAGGTAAGGATTGTTGGAATGCAACAACCATCTGCTCAGGGGGGTTCTGTCCCTGAGATATAGTGCCAAAGGCAGAGGCTGGAGGCTCAGTGAAGTTAGAGGGTGAAATGTTTGGGGGACCTTCGAATGAAGGTGCCATCTGTGGGTTAGTGGGGGCATATGGACTTACATCCTGAGACTTCTTGGCAAGCAGTTCTTGTAGTCTGCTTACCTCAGCCTCCAGGATGGTGTTGTGGGCTAGAACATCATAGAAAAAGCCTAGGTCATCATCAACAGATGTTGAATCACCTGACCTCCTGCTTGTAGCAGGATGTACATGCACCGGGTGTAGACCAGTTTTAGCATGTGCCCCTTTTTCTTGGAACTGGGGACTTCCAGCCTCAGGAGAATGTCCTTCATCAGCTGTTGCCTCTGGTGAGGTCTTAGCTATGTTACCAGCCTCAGTCTGATCATGTGCTGATTCAGAAGAGGTGACAGCCTCACCAGATGTTCGTATCTGCATATCCACACCAGGAGATAGAACAGTTAAACCCTGGTGCTGTGGGTTGTCAGAAGCATGTTGATCCTCTTCCTCAATTGCTGTGGTTCTCCCCTTTGTTGGTGTTTGTTGGGGAGGAGGAGAGGCATGCAGCTGAGTCAGCACGTTTGCAATTATAATGGTTGGACTTTGGGGGGCATTTGCATGGGGAGAGGGGATAGAAGCTGATTGCATCCGGGGAGAGGAATGTTCTTCAATGATAACCTCCTCAAGTGACAGAGGTCTTAGCGATGTGGTTGCCCCTGATAAGGTTGCATCAGGATCCTTTTGAGAGGATGCCTGTGCGGTGTTAGCTGGTAGAGTCTCTGATACTGCTGGGGGGTTTAAACCAGCAAGTATATCCTGCCTTGGTGGTACAGGAGCATCTTCAGGGGACTCATCTCCTTGAATAGCTGTTTTGGGGTGTTTGGTTTTTGGTATGGTGGGGACTCTGGATCTGGTGGTGGAAGCTGTGGGTTCCCTCTGCTTGGGTTTTAGCATTCGGGCAGCTTCTTTGAGAGTGAGGTCTAAGTTGTGCCTGAGTATACCTCAGCCAAACAGCTGGTGCAGGGACTCCAAGGCCAACAAGGCCATCAGATTTTAATTCATTTAAAATAATGGCCATCAGAAACCTGGGATATAATAGCCAGTGGTTTGCCGCAGGTTTCTGAGCCAAGTTCTTTATTTCTAGAAACACGATTTCAGAGAAATTTAGCGGTTGGTGTTCTAGAATAGAATACAATACCTGTTGCCATTGGGATGACATTTGATCCCAAGAGGATGTCTTTGAAGCTAAGCATACATTTACCATGTGAAAGATAAGTTTTTCAGCATCATGGAAATGTTTCTTCAGAATAGTTGTAGCCCGAAGATCACCTTCATACCCATTACTGATAAAGGACATATCCATTGTGCCCTTTGGGTATTCAGTCACAATGGTGGAGTCATGTAAGTGTAATGCCTAACGAATGATGTCGGCTGTAACAACCACTGGTTTCTGGTTGACGAGGGACCGAACAGAGATTTGGCCAGTAGACTCATCAGTATGAACAAAAACATTTGACCAGAATTGACTGAGAGATTCAGGGTAGATGGTCGGATTCAAGAGAAAGGCTGTGCGATATGGGGAATCCACCATTAGGTCAATGGCATTATCAAATTTTGTCCAGAAGGCCGATTTCGTGAGGTAGGCGACGCAATTATGTCTGGGTTTTAGACTCATGGTTGCCATTTTTGAAAGTATGAAGGTCAGAAGAACGGCTAATGGAACGTTTGAGAAGAAGACAGGTATTTATAGGGTAGGGATAGGAAAAGGCTGAAAGAAAACTACTGAAGGTTTTGGTGTGGTCATCAGCTGCTTGAAACTACTGATGACGTGGTATTAACCTTCAGAGATTTAAAACGACTGACAGTGGTGGTGATGTCATCAGTTGTTATGAAACAACTGAAGACTTGGTTTTGACCATCAAACGTTGAAACAGCTGAAGTCTTGGTGTTAACCATCAGTATTTATGAAACTACTGAAGGTCGTGGTTTTGACTTCATATGATGTGAAAAACTGAGGACTTGGTGTTTGTCATCAGTAGTTGTTAAACTACTGAAGACAGTGGTTTTGCCATCAGTTATTGTAAACAGCTGAAGACTTGGTGTTAGTCTTCAGTAGTTGTAAACTACTGAAGACATAGTTTTGGCTTCAGTTGTTTTAATGAACTAGTAGATGTATAAACGAATAAGAGAAATTTTTCATCAGCTGTTTTCATCAATTCATAGCTTTTCAGCTGTTTCAGTCTGACCTCCACACTTACTCATCAGACTTAGATCTGAGTTTCAGACATTTCATTGGTCATCAGTACTTATTTGCATTTCTGACATCAGTATTTGTAGCTACATCAGCTGTTGTGACTACATCAGCTGTTGTAACTACATCAGCTGTTTTAACAAATAAAGTACTTGAGTACTGAGAAGTTACTTAAGCTCCAATAGTTTTAAAAACTTCTGAAGGGAGGATAACTTCAGTACTTATATATGACAATAATAAACTAATGATCATCAGTACTTGTGAGCTGAGATCATCAGTAGTTGTCACTTATTCTAGCTGCAGCATACCAAGCCTTAGCACTAGGTTTTGGAAAGTTGTGCTATCCAAGGGCTTAGTGAAAATATCTGCAAGCTCATCAGCACTATGAACAAATTTTGGATCAATCAGACCTTTTTCAAAACAATCTCTAATAAAATGGTGTCTGATTTCAATATGTTTAGTCCTAGAGTGCTGGACAGGATTCTTGACAATACAAAGAGCTGAAGAGCTGTCCATTAACAATGGGGTCTTAGTCTCTGTTATGCCATAATCCAATAATTGGTTTTAAAGCCAGAGTACCTGAGATGTACAGCTTGCAGCAGCAATGTACTCTGCTTCAGCAGTTGATGTAGCAACTGAGGTCTGCTTCTTACTCTGCCAAGAAATCAAGCAGTTGCCTAAGAATTGGCATCCTCCAGAAGTGGACTTTCTTGTCAACTTACACCCTGCATAGTCACTGTTAGAAAAGGCAACTAATTTACCAGAATGTCTAGTAGAATACCATAACCTAGAGATGGAGTGCCTTGCAGATATCTAAAGATCCTCTTGACTGCAATCAAATGAAACTCCTTAGGTGCAGCCTGAAATCTAGCACAAACACATGTAGCAAACATAATATCTGGTCTAGAAGCTGTTAAATACATCACGGACCCAATCATACATATGTAAAGTGTTTCATCAACCACTTTACCTTTCTGATCTGTATCCAGTTGTGTGGTGTTGCACATGGTAGTAGAACAGGGCTTATTGTTTAGTAAATCAAACTTTTCCAAAAGATCTTTTGTGTATTTGGACTGATGAATGAAAATTCCATCAGCCTTTTGTTTGATTTGCAAACCCATAAAGAACTGTAATTCTCCCATGGCACTCATTTCAAACTTCTGTTGCATCAACTTTGTAAAGGCATCACACAACTGTGGATCAGTGGACGTATTCCCGGAAGACTTACCCAGCGTGCCACCGGATCACGAGATTGTGTTCTAAATTGATTTAATACCCGGTGCTTAACCCGTTGCCAAAGCACCATATCGGTTAGCTCCGACTGAGATGAAGGAACTAATGAGCCAATTTCAGGAGTTGATAGATAAGGGATTTGACAGGATCCGTGATCTGAAGTTTGATGGATTAGAGTGTAACGCAACGGAATAAGATCAAGAATTAGACAAATTATAGCAAGAATTTGATATTCGTATGCATTAAGAACAAATACGGTTGTAACGAGAGAATATATTTCTGTGAAAAGGAATGTTTCAATTATATCAAATGTTTCTGCTCAATCATTCCCCTATTACAATTAGGTTGACACTCCTTTATAAAGTGCAATCACTGCTGATATCACGGGATAGTGACATCTGGCAGATTTATTACAAAAATAACTAACACTTAACAAACTACTGAAATGTTCACAACTACTGAGAACATATCAGAAAGTGCTAAGCATAAAATATAAAACTACTGATGCTAAACTACTGAAACTAAACTACTGATTACAAAACTACTAAAAAGAGAAAAACATAAAACTACTAAAAAGAAAAACATAAAACTACTGAAAAGAAAACCCGTCACAACTACTGAAGAAGACCTCTTCAGCTGTTGTGACAACGTCTGATACTTGGTCTTCAGTAGTTATCTTCAGCACTTGTCTTCAGACTTTGTCTTCAGTACTTGTCTTTAGATTTTGTCTTCAGCACTTGTCTTCAGACTTTGTCTTCAGTACTTGTCTTCAGACTTTGTCTTCAGCACTTGTGTCTTCAGACTTTGTCTTCAGCACTTGTGTCTTCAGACTTTGTCTTCAGCACTTGTGTCTTCAGACTTTGTCTTCAGCACTTGTGTCTTCAGACTTTCTCTTTAGTACTTGTCTTCAGATTTTGTCTTCAGTACTTGTCTTCAGACTTTGTCTTCAGCACTTGTGTCTTCAGACTTTGTAATCAGTTGTTGTCTTCAACTGTTGTGGACTTCAGCAGTTGTTGTGACGTCTGTGGGACTTAAAGGTTTTTCTGATCAGGCTCATTGGTTCTTTTGGTCCAACAGATTCATTCGACCGAGTATCTCTCCGTGAGGTGCTACGGTATTGTTTGTAAAGAAAAAGGATGGAAGTATGCAAATGTGCGTCGACTATCGGGAGCTGAACAAGTTGACAGTAAAGAATCGGTACCCGTTACCAAGGATTGATGACTTGTTTGACCAGCTCCAAGGTGCTAGTTGGTTCTCAAGAATAGATCTACGATCTGGCTACCATCAATTGAAGGTGAAGGAACAAGACGTTCCTAAGACAGCTTTCCGTACGCGTTATGGACACTACGAGTTCCTCGTCATGTCTTTTGGTCTAACTAACGCGCCAGCTACCTTTATGGATTTGATGAATCGAGTGTGCCGGCCTATGTTGGATAGATCAGTGATTGTGTTCATTGATGATATTCTGATCTACTCGAAGAGCGAAGAAGAGCATTGTGGTCACGTTCGGGTTGTGTTGGAGACATTAAGAAGGGAGAAGTTGTATGTCAAATTTTCCAAATGCATGTCTGGTTGCGTGAAGTTCAATTCTTGGGTCATGTGGTGAATCATGACGAAATTATGGTGGACCCGGCAAAGGTGGAGGTGGTTATGCAATGGAAGTCACCAAAGACGCCATCCGAGATTCGTAGCTTCTTGGGTTTGGCGGGCTACTATAGAAGATTCATCCAAGACTTTTTCAAGATCGCTTCTCCACTAACCAAGTTGACCCAAAAGGATGTAAACTTTATATGAGGTCAAGCTCAAGAGAAGCATTCGAGGAGTTAAAGCAAGGTTGACTCAAGCTCCTGTTCTGTCATTACCCGAACGAAGCGAGGATTTGGTGGTCTATTCAGATGCTTCCTACTCAGGGTTGGGGTGCGTGTTAATTCAGAGAGGGAAGGTTATAGCCTATGCATCCTGATATTTGAAAGTTCATGAGGTCAATTATCCCACTCATGACTTGGAGCTAGCAGCCGTGGTCTTTGTGTTGAAGATTTGGAGGCATTATCTCTATGGGACGAAATGCACCATATTCACCGACCACAAGACCTTGAAGTACTTCTTCGAGCAAAAAGATCTGAACATGAGGCAGAGAAGATGGTTAGAGCTCATAAAATATTATGATTGCAAGATCCACTATCATCCAGGCAAAGCCAACGTGGTTGCTGATGCTCTTAGCCGAAAGGAAGGCCCGAGCCAATTCGTGTGAAAGCATACCAACTGATCATGACCTCCGATGTGATGAAGCAAGTCAAAGAGTTTCAAGATGAGGCACTGAAAGAAGATCATCTTAACTTTGAAAGGATGAGAGGTCTGGTTGGGGAATTGGGTGAAAACACACTTGGTGTTAAAACTCGATTTGGACAGGTGTGGATTCCTCGTTTTGGGGATCTACGCATGAAGATTATGGATGAAGCTCACAAGACTTGATACTCCATTCATCCTGGTGCCACGAAAATGTATCAAGATATGAAGAAAGATTATCAGTGGCCGGGTATGAAGCGTGATATGGTGGGGTATGTGGGTAAGTGCCTTACTTGCTTACAGGTGAAGGCCGAACATTAGAAGCCGTATGGAAAAATCCAACCTTTGGATATACCGGAATGGAAGTGGGAGCACATCACCATGGATTTCAATTACGAAGCTGCCGTGTACTCCAAAAGGGTACGATGCAATATGGGTGATTGTCGACCATCTGACGAAGAGTGCTCACTTCCTATCGGTCCGCGAGACATATTCATCTGAGAGGTTGGCGGATCTATTCATCAAGGAAATTGTAACTCGTCATGGTGTGCCGGTGTCTATTGTATCCGACCGTGACACCCAGTTTACATCCAAATTCTGGAAGAAATTTCACGATGCCATGGGGACGAGGTTACATATTAGCACGGCTTATCATCTCCAAACTGATGGTCTGTCAGAAAGGACCATTCAGACATTGGACGACATGCTTCGTGCATGTGTGATTGTTTTTGGGGGAAGTTGGGATGACCACTTACCGTTAGCTGAATTCTCATACAACAATAGCTATCATGCCAGCATTGGCATGCCACCATATGAGATGCTATACGGTAGGAGATGCAGAACAACCGTTTGTTAGGGTGATATTGGTCAGAAGGAATTGGGAAGCATCAAGGTAATTGAGGCTACGACTGAGAAGCTTGAGAAGATTAAAGCCTTCATGAAGGCAGCTAAAGATAGACAGAAGTCGTATGCTGATAAACGACGCAGACCGATTGAGTTCCAAGTGGGTGACCGGGTTATGTTGAAGGTCTCACCTTGGAAGGATATCATCCGATTCAGGAAATGAGGTAAGCTAAGCCCGAGATACATAGGACATTTCCAAATCATTGCTCGAGTAGGATAGGTGGCCTATAGATTGAAGTTACCAGATGAATTAAGTGAAATTCACCCGACATTCCATGTATCTCATCTTAGAAAGTGCTTAGCTGATGAAGACGTGATTGTTCCACTGGAAGACATCGAAGTAGATGAAAGGCTCAATTATGTAGAGCAATCAGTAGCAATTATCGATCGTAAAATGAAGAGACTGAGGAATAAAGTGGTTCCTATTGTGCATGTACAGTGGAAGCACAGGAAGGGATCCGAATCTACGTGGGAGACCGAGGAAGAAATGAGACAGCATTACCCACGCTTGTTCAAAGAATAACAGGTTTTAGGGACGAAACCTATTTAAGAGGGATGGACTTGTAACATCCGGTTATTCCTTAAAAAGAAAAGCAAGAATAAGAGTTGAAGAATAAAGAAAGGAAATGTCAATAAACCCAAGTTGAGGGGTTAAATGTGTAAAAAGGACAAAAGAAACTCTTGGTTGAAGAAAAAGAAGAAGAAGAAAATTGAATTCAAGGTAAAAATTCAAGGTTTTAAGTGTTCATGTTGGGTTTTTGTCTCGGTTATATGCTTATATGCTTATGCGCTTGTGTGTGTGTCCGTGTGTGTGTGTTTTGGTGTGTTTTTAGGTGTTCGAACTCATTTTCAAACGGGTTAGAAGGAAGATACACCCAAAGTTGCACCAGGTGAGTTTCTAGACCCCGGTTTTACTTGTTTTAAACTTACATTGGGGCTGAAAATGTATTAAAATGATTTTCAAATGGTTATGTATGTATACCCGTATGTATTATGCATGTTTGGTGATGATTCTTAGATGCTTATAAGTTGTTCATGCTTAGAATAGCCTTGGTAAGCTTAGAACAGATAGGCTTGATGTTTGGATGCAAAATTATCCTAGAAACATCGTAAACAGAAGATTCATGCACCTAAATAAGGCCCATGCGCCTGGAATTGCCTTAGAAATGATTAAGTGTATCTCATGCGCCTAAACAGTGCCCTCATGCGCCTAGAAAATTAGTCAGATGACTAAGTGTAGGGCCATGCACCCCAATAGTACCCATGCGTTTGAATAACCTGTTAGGACCTAGTATTTGAACGAAATACCTAATGATTAGTGTGTAAACCAGATCAAATAGTGCGGAATCTTATTTTATTGGCGATCCAATCAGTGAGAACACACGAAGAATCAATAAAGAATTGAAACTAACGTTAGAAATCGATTGGGAATCGATCTAGTGTGTTCTATGAACTTGGAGAACGAATTGGGAGGCTTCTGGATGGCTAGGGTACGTCTGGAGTCGTAATAGAATGAATTCCCTTTTTTTCCACGAATTGGGTTGTATTTATAGGTTAGTATTGTTCATTCGTGCGACTGAACCATTAGTATGGTTCAGTCGTGCGATTGAACCATGCGGTTGATTCATCCGCACGACTGAGTGTTCAGTCGTGCGACTGAGCCAATCTTATGTTACAATCATACGATTGATCCAGTCTCCTGGTTCAGTCGTGCGACTGAGTCAATCGTATGAAGTTATTCATGCGTGTGGTTCATTCGCATGGGCCATTCGCATGAGAACTTCATTATGTTAAGTTTGAATGTATTAATTAATAAACATTATGTGTAACCATTCAAACAATCACTAACCTAATTAACCAATTCAATATCGACTCATTAATGAAATATTAGACATTACAAAGCACAGACAATCAATATCATTTCATTAATCATATCAAATTACATCCGAATCAGATAAACAAGATCTATTACATTTCATATCATGATCTAGGGACATACATGTATCAACAAACTCCCCCTTGGACCTAGATCTCTCTAATGTCTTGTTTTTTGCATCACCTCCTCATATTTCTTGTACTTGTCCTCTTTTGTGACTCCCGCATGAATCTCAAACGCGAAGCAGAGTCTTATGACATTTTGAAACTAGAGGGCTTGTACAATATCTTGCGTATCATAGAACAGTGGCCACTTGTATAGCGTGTAGACATCATTTGCTGACAAGTTGGTAAGCCACATTGGGTCGAATACCCTGATCGTATCCATTTGGCCCTCTTTGTTTAGGACTATGACTGCTTCAGCTGTTCTCCAATCGTAGTACCACCACTTAAAGTGTGGAGTGAAGTCCTGTGGCATTTCCCTGTGTGGGATTCTTGACATTGTGCGCGGAGGACTCCACTTCAACACTATCTTCGGCTTTCCAGTAATGGCATCAACCTTAGACCTTCTGATATACCTTGTAGGCTGTTGGGGTCTGAAGTTAACCCACCTGGTGTGGTACCCCTTCTTTAGGGCAGCCTCGAACCAGCCTGACATCTTCCTCGGGTCAGCATACAAAAGCTTTAGTTTGGCCAGTTGGTTGAGCTCAAAACCTGGTAGAGTCTTCAGATCATGTGGGAATCTGAAGTACTCTATGCCCTTTTCCCTCTTAACTGCATATACATTAAGATCCTCAACATACGCCCACGCTATGATCCTTGTAAGGCCCTGTTCCCGGGACGCTTACAGCTGGGTCTCATCGCACATAAAACGTATAATTACATTAGTATTTAATAAATCGCAGCGGAAAACTAAAACAAACTTTCATTTCCATGTAAATGCTTTTGCAAGTTAATACAACATTCATTACAAAATAGCTTGTTCGCATTACAATGCAAAAACATAATCAAAAGAATGCCATCCCAAAAGGGCTGAGTAGCTTCACGGGTGCCATCCTCAGCAAACATTACCTGCCAACTGGAAAACATATAAAAAGTCAGCGTTGCTGAGTGAGTTCTAGTTTTATTACAAAACATACTTTACTTTCATATAAAACCTTTGTTACTTTTACATGATCACACATCGTACGTACACATAGATAATATCATTATTATATTCTTCATTCATTCATTCGTTCATTCATACTTCGTTCTTTCATACGTATTCTTTTGTTCCATCATACGTTCGTTCCTTCGAGTCTGTTGCGACAACAGGGTCGCTCACCTCATTAACAATCCCAACGACTTCGCGCTAACCGAGTCTGTTGCAACCATAAAGTTTCTCACCCCAATTGCCAGTTTTAACGATAGCATGCTTTTCGAGTCTCTTGCAACCATAGGGTTGCTCACCTCATGGCAACTTCACAATAACGCGTTGTCCGAGTCTGTTGCAACAACTGAGTTGCTCACCTCCTTTCTCTGGCCATCTTAATGATGCCTATGATCCGAGTCTTTTGCAACCACACGTTGCTCACCCCATTGGCAATCTCCATGATTGCCTGTGATCCGAGTCTTTTGCAACCACACGTTGCTCACCCCATTGGCAATCTCCATGATTGCCTGTGATCCGAGTCTTTTGCAACCACACGTTGCTCACCCCATTGGCAATCTCCATGATTGCCTGTGATCCGAGTCTTTTGCAACCATACGTTGCTCACCTCATTGTATGCTTGCAAGCCTTTCCTTCATTCATTCGTCATTCAATAACGCATGCATTCTTACTTTATGTTCCCCTTTCATTATCTTTCACTTTACGTTACATAATACTTCATTTATTCATTAACATGACACATAGGGCCACAAGAAAGATAACATACATCATAATAAGGAACATATCATACACATTCATCATCATCATACAGGGCAACATCATGCATACATAACAAGCCTTAATCATGCAACATCATCATCATCATCATGCCCAACATGCTTTCTAAGGCCTCGAGCGTCATCTTACAAACTCTATGGGAACCTTTACGTCAAAACTTATATCTGCACTTTCCCCCGAAAGTCAGAAGTCAATCTACACCTTCCTCGGGTACAACAGCCCTATTCGGGCGTATGGACACCCTTCAGTCGCGTGGCCTCTATGCGACTGAACACTATGCGAATGGACTCATGCGGATGAACACCTATGCGAATGAACATCCAGTCGTGCGAATGGACAATGCGGATGGACCTCATGCGAATGGGATTAATGCGAATGAGCACTTATGCGACTGGACCTTCAGTCGCATGACCTCCATGCGACTGGCCTTTCAATCGTGCGAATGGACCTTCAATCGTGCAAATGGACATTCAATCGTGCGAATGGACATTCAATCGTGCGAATGGACATTCAATCGTGCGAATGGACCCCAATCGCACCCTAATCGGCCGTATGGCCTCCATTCGGCCTCCAGTCGGTCGCCTAGCCCTAACTGATGCAGAATGCAGTTCATCCCGACTGCAGCCGAGGGTTTTCAGCCTCCAAACTCATCCAAACCCATTTTAAGCCTAAATCGACCATCCTAAACCTTAGGAATGCATACCATAACACCATACAAGCACACACACGCCCGGAAACATACACGAAACGCATCACACACATCACACCCAAATGGGTCAAACACATACACATACAAAAACAGGTTTTTATTCTTTCCAGCCCCAAAATCGTTTGAAAACAAGTAAAAGTGGGGTTCTAGAACTCACATAACAGAGCGCAACGACAAGAGCTTCGATTTGGCTTGCTTCACGACGATTTTGGCGACCCGAACCAACTCGAACCAACTTTTCCTCTTTTTCTCTTCTTTCTCTCTTCTTCTCTTTATGAAGCTGAAATGTGTGGTGTGTGGGGAGAGTGGGCTGCCCTCTCCCTACTAATATCACCACATTTCCCAACTTTTCTTCGTTGGCGAGTTTGGTCCCTCGACTTTTGGACTTTATTTTCTTTTCTTTCTTCACCGGCTTCAAAATAATAAATATTCGGGTGTTACAAGTCCACCCCCCTTAAATAGGTTTTGTCCCCGAAACCTGTTATTCGTTGAACAAACGTGGATAATGCTGTCTCATTTCTTCCTCAGTCTCCCACGTTGACTCGGATCCCTTCCTGTGCTTCCACTGTACACGCACAAGAGGAACCACTTTATTCCTTAGCCTCCTCTCCTTTCGGTCGATGATTGCCACTGGTTGCTCCACATAATTGAGTCGTTCATCTACTTCGATATCTTCCAATGGGACAATCATATCTTCATCTGCTAAGCACTTTCTTAGATGTGATACATGGAATGTTGGGTGAATTCCATTTAACTCATACGGTAACTCCAGTCTATAGGCCACCTCTCCCACTCGAGCAATGATTCGGAAAGGGCCTATATACCTTGGGCTCAACTTGCCCTGCTTTCTGAATCGGATAATACCCTTCCAAGGTGAGACCTTCAACATAACCTGGTCACCCACCTGGAACTCAATTGGCCTACGTCGTTTATCAGCATACGACTTCTGTCTATCTTTGGCTGCCTTCATAAAGGCTTTAATCTTTTCAAGCTTCTCTGTCGTAGCCTCGATTACCTCGACGCTCCCCAATTCCTTCTGACCAATATCACCCCAACAAACGGGTGTTCTGCATCTCCTACCGTATAGCATCTCATATGGTGGCATACCAATGCTGGCGTGATAGCTGTTGTTGTATGAGAATTCGGCTAACGGTAAGTGGTCATCCCAACTTCCACCAAAATCGATCACACATGCCCGGAGCATGTCTTCCAATGTCTGAATGGTTCTTTCTGACTGACCATCGGTTTGGGGATGATAAGCCGTGCTAATATGTAACCTCGTCCCCATAGCGTCGTGGAATTTCTTCCAAAATTTAGATGTAAACCGAGTGTCGCGATCAGACACATAGACACCGGCACACCATGACGAGTTACAATTTCCCTGATGAATAGATCAGCCAACCTCTCATATGAACACGTCTCGCGGATCGGTAGAAAATGAGCACTCTTCGTCAGACAATCAATTATCACCCATATGGCATCATACCCTTTCAGAGTACGTGGAAGCTTCGTAATGAAGTCCATGGTGATGTGCTCCCACTTCCATTCCGGTATATCCAAAGGTTGGATCTTCCCATACGGCTTTTGATGCTCTGCCTTCACTTGTAAGCAAGTAAGGCACTTACTCACATACTCCACGACGTCACGCTTCATACCCGGCCACCAATAATCTTTCTTCATGTCATGGTACATTTTCGTGGAACCAGGATGATGGAGTATCGAGTCTTGTGGGCTTCATCCATTATCTTCACCCGTAGATCCCCAAAACGAGGAATCCACACACGACCGAATCGAGTTCTAACACCGAGTGTGTTTTCACCCAATTCCCCAACCAGACCTCTCATTCTTTTCGAGTTAAAGTGATCTTCTTTCAATGCCTCATCTTGAAACTCCTTGATTTGCTTCATCACATCAGAGGTCATGATTAGTTGATAAGCTTTCACCCGAATCGGTTCGGGCCTTTCCTTTCGACTAAAGGCATCCGCCACTACATTGGCCTTGCCCGGATGGTAGTGGATCTCACAATCATAGTCCTTTATAAGCTCCAACCATCGCCTCTGCCTCATGTTCAAGTCTTTTTGCTTTAAGAAGTACTTCAGACTCTTGTGGTCAGTGAATATGGTGCACTTCGTCCCGTAAAGGTAGTGCCTCCAGATCTTCAACGCAAAGACCACGGCTGCTAGCTCCAAGTCATGAGTGGGATAATTAACCTCATGAACTTTCAACTGCCGGGATGCGTAGGCTATAACCTTCCCTCTCTGCATTAACACACACCCCAACCCTGAGTAGGAAGCATCAGAATAGACCACCAGATCTTCGCTTCCATCGGGTAATGACAGAACAGGAGCTTGAGTCAGTCTTGCCTTCAGCTCTTCGAACGCCTTATCTTGAGCTTGACCCCATACAAACTTCACATCCTTTCGGTCAACTTAGTTAGTGGAGAAGCAATCTTAGAGAAGTCTTGGATGAATCTTCTATAGTAGCCCGCCAAGCCCAAGAAACTACGGATCTCGGATGGCGTCTTTGGTGACCTCCATTGCATAACCGCCTCCACCTTCGTCGGGTCAACCATAATCCCGTCAGGATTCACCACATGACCCAAAAACTGAACTTCGCGCAACCAAAACGCGCACTTGGAGAATTTAGCATACAATTTTTCTCCCTTCTCAACGTCTCCAGAACCTCTCGAATGTGACCGGCATGCTCAATCTTGCTCTTCGAATAAATCAGGATATCATCAATAAACACAATCACTGATTTATCCAACATAGGCCGACACACACGGTTCATCAGATCCATAAAAGCAGCTGGCGCGTTGGTCAAACCAAAGGACATGACAAGAAACTCATAATGACCATAGCGCGTGCGGAAAGCTGTTTTAGGGATATCTTGTTCCTTTACCTTCAACTGATGATAGCCAGACCGAAGATCTATTCTTGAAAACCAACTGGCACCCTGAAGCTGATCGAACAAATCATCTATCCTCGGTAAGGGGTAGCAGTTCTTCACCGTCAACTTGTTCAGCTCGCGGTAGTCAATGCACATCCTCATACTACCATCCTTCTTCTTTACAAACAGGACCGGAGCACCCCAAGGAGAGATACTCGGTCTAATGAACCCCTTATCAAGCAACTCTTGCAACTGTTCCATCAACTCTTTCATCTCCGTCGGAGCTAACCGATATGGTGCCTTGGCAACAGGTTGGGCACCCGTATCAGATCAATCTGAAATTCAATTTCTCTGTCAGGTGGTACCCCTGGTAAATCTTCTGGGAATACGTCTGGAAAGTCACACACAACCGGTACATTAGACAGTTGTGGTGTTAGTGCATCTACATCCTTTACATAAGCCAAGTAGGCGCTACATTCACGCCTCATACACTTTCCCGCCACCGCCATTGAGATCACCTTCGAGATCGTAGTAACCCGATCACCATAAACCGTTACCAAACTTCCATCAGGCGCTGTCAACCGAATCATCTTCTTGCGACACACAATGTTCGCCTCGAAGTCCGCCAACCAATCCATCCCAAGAACCAAATCAAAACCACCCAAGGTCATCACGAACGGTCTAACAGGAAACTTGTGACCTTCTAATTCCACCTCACAGTTTTCTATCATCTCTGAAATCCTGGTAGACTTACCTATGGCAGTTTCTACATCAAAGGGCGCATCAACACGTCTACTACTAACAAGCAGCTTAGCACAGAAAGCAGCAGAAATAAAACTCCTACTAGCACCAGAATCAAATAGCACAGAAGCTAAAGTTTGGTTCACCAGAAACGTACTGGACACGACATCAGGGTCTGTCCTAGCTTCCTCCTGTGTCATGGTAAATGCCCTGGCGCTTGCCCTCGGTCCTTTACCTCCAGTTCTCTTCATCCCAGAACTCTCAGCCCTCAACTTCTTACAATCCTTACTTACGTGACCCTCTTCACCACAGTTATAGCACCGGACTATACGACAGTCCCTTGCCAGGTGCCCCGCCTTCCCACATTTGAAGCATAAGTTTGACCCAAACCTACATTCCCCGCCGTGGTCCCTTCCACACTTGCCACACCTTTTCGATCCCGCACTTGATGTGACCACACGGCGATCATCCGCTCGTGCCTTCTTATTACCCGTCGAGGCATCACCCCGACCAAACCTCTTCCCCCGCCAGTTTCGATCACCATCATTCTTCTTGCCACCCTCAGTCACCACCATTGTTCTCTCATCGTACAATCTCCCTGCCAAATCCACTGCCGACCTAAACGTACTCGGCCGGGCAGCTATCATGTGTCTGCGAATATCCGCTGGCAAACCCTGAATATATCTTTTAATCTTTCATGACAAAGGTGTCACCTGATCCGGCACCAGACGTGCCATCTCATTGAATTTAGTGGTGTACTGCTGATGCGTCATAGTTCCCGCCTCCAGTTGCATGAACTCCCTTTCGACCTTGTCCATTTCTCGATGAGGACAAAATTCCTCAATCACCAACCTTCTCAGCTCAGGCCATTTCATTTTCCTAATGGCCCTACTACCCTCAGCTTGGACAATGTTGTCCCACCAGCACAGAGCTGAATCCACAAAAGAATGGGTAGCAAACTTCACCTTTTGGTCCTCTCGGCACTCGCTGATATCGAGAACGGCTTCCATTTCCCTCACCCACCGTGAGCAGCTGCAGCTGTGCCGTTTCCATCAAAAGTAGGGGGCTTGCATCTCATAAAAGCCCCATAATTACAACCTCGTGCCGTTTCTCGGCGCAGGCTCTTCTTCTTCCTCTTCATCATCAGATAGAACCGTTTCCTGCTCTGGTTGTTCCTGTTCTCCAGAGTATCTGTTTCTTTCTTTTCTTTCCCCTTCTCGTACAGCCTTAATAACTTCAGTCACCACAACGGTAAGATTGTCTACATGACCTGATGGACTTCTTCTACAACAGCCTCCTTTACTGAGGCTCTCAGATTGGCACTTTCGTCGCCACCCTCGGGATGAGGGGTCTCTGGTTCTTCATGAACCACCCTCTCAACTCTTGGTCTCCCCCTCTTAGGTCGTGGTTCAGCACCGTGAGAAGCTTTCGAAGATCTACCTCCAGCCATCACACGCACACTGAAAGATTCAAACACCAACACAGTCATTCAAGGGAACAGCTTAGTTTATATAAAGTATAGTAAGTCCCTAATTACAGTGGCTAGTTGTGATTAGCCACTTACTTTACTGTTCACACCCCAAGCATTACCTGTCCTGACTACATCAGTATTTAAATCCACATACAACATATAACACATACCATGCGCACATAAAACTGGTTAACTTTACGAAAATACCTGATGGCACGCAGCTACTCAGATTGGCATCCTATTCCCTTTCTGTCCCATTCTCAGTTTAAGATTAGGTTTATTTTGAAATTTACCCATTTCACTTAAACTTTGGCTCTGATACCAACTTGTAAGTCCCCGTTCCCGGGACGCTTACAGCTGGGTTCTCATCGCACATAAAACGTATAATTACATTTGTATTTAATAAATCGCAGCGGAAAACTAAAACAAACTTTCATTTGCATGTAAATGCTTTTGCAAGTTAATACAACATTCATTACAAAATAGCTTGTTCGCATTACAATGCAAAAAAATTAATCAAAAGAATGCCATCGCAAAAGGGCTGAGTAGCTTCACGGGTGCCATCCTCAGCAAACATTACCTGCCAACTGGAAAACATATAAAAGTCAGCGTTGCAGAGTGAGTTCTAGTTTTATTACAAAACATACTTTACTTTCATATAAAACCCTTCGTTACTTTTACATGATCACATATCGTACGTACACATAGATAATATCATTATTATCTTCTTCATTCATTCATTCGTTCATTCATACTTCGTTCTTTCATACGTATTCTTTTGTTCCTTCATACGTTCGTTCCTTCGAGTTTGTTGCGACAACAAGGTCGCTCACCTCATTAACAATCCCAACGACTTCGCGCTAACCGAGTCTGTTGCAACCATAAAGTTGCTCACCCCAATTGCCAGTTTTAACGATAGCATGCTTTCCGAGTCTCTTGCAACCATAGGGTTGCTCACCTCATGGCAACTTCACAATAACGCATTGTCCGAGTCTGTTGCAACAACTGAGTTGCTCACCTCCTTTCTCTGGCCATCTTAATGATGCCTATGATCCGAGTGTTTTGCAACCACATGTTGCTCACCCCATTAGCAATCTCCATGATTGCCTGTGATCCGAGTCTTTTTCAACCACACGTTGCTCACCCCATTGGCAATCTCCATGATTGCCTGTGATCCGAGTCTTTTGCAACCACACGTTGCTCACCCCATTGGCAATCTCCATGATTGCCTGTGATCCGAGTCTTTTGCAACCATACGTTGCTCACCTCATTGTATGCTTGCAAGCCTTTCCTTCATTCATTCATCATTCATAACGCATGCATTCTTACTTTATGTTCCCCTTTCATTATCTTTCACTTTACGTTACATAATACTTCATTTATTCATTAACATGACACATAGGGCCACAAGAAAGATAACATACATCATAATAAGGAACATATCATTCACATTCATCATCATCATACAGGGCAACATCATGCATACATAACAAGCCTTAATCATGCAACATCATCATCATCATCATGCCCAACATGCTTTCTAAGGCCTCGAGCATCATCTTACAAACTCTATGGGAACCTTTACGTCAAAACTTATATCTGCACTTTCCCCCGAAAGTCAAAAGTCGATCTACACCTTCCTCGGGTACAACAGCCCTATTCGGGCGTATGGACACCCTTCAGTCGCGTGGCCTCTATGCGACTGAACACTATGAGAATGGACTCATGCGGATGAACACCTATGCGAATGAACATCCAGTCGTGCGATGGACAATGCGGATGGACCTCATGCGAATGGGATTAATGCGAATGAGCACTTATGCGACTGGACCTTCAGTCGCATGACCTCCATGCGACTGGCCTTTCAATCGTGCGAATGGACCTTCATCGTGCGAATGGACATTCAATCGTGCGAATGGACATTCAATCGTGCGAATGGACCCCAATCACACCCTAATCGGCCGTATGGCCTCCATTCGGCCTCCAGTCGGTCGCCTAGCCCTAACTGATGCAGAATGCAGTTCATCCCGACTGCAGCCGAGGTTTTTCGGCCTCCAAACTCATCCAAACCCATTTTAAGCCTAAATCGACCATCCTAAACCTTAGGAATGCATGCCATAACACAATACAAGCACACACACGCCCGGAAACATACACTAAACGCATCACACACATCACACCCAATTGGGTCAAACACATACACATACAAAAATGGATTTTTATGCTTTCCAGCCCCAAAATCATTTGAAAACAAGTAAAAGTGGGGTTCTAGAACTCACATAAACGAGCACAACGACAAGAGCTTCGATTTGGCTTGCTTCATGATGATTTTGGCGACCCGAACCAACTCGAACCAACTTTTCCTCTTTTTCTCTTCTTTCTCTCTTCTTCTCTTTATGAAGCTGAAATGTGCTGTGTGTGGGGAGAGTGGGCTGCCCTCTCCCTACTAATATCACCACATTTCCCAACTTTTCTTCGTTGGCGAGTTTGGTCCCTCGACTTTTGGACTTTATTTTCTTTTCTTTCTTCACCGGCTTCAAAATAATAAATATTCGGGTGTTACAATCCTGCCAGTCACCTTATGATGTTCTTGACTCTGTAGAGTTTGGTGTTGGCATCCTGTTTCAGTGCAGCGCGTTGGGCTCTAACTTCTTCAAAACACGCAGCCCACTCAGCCTTTCGGATATCGACATCATCATTTGAGGCTTGGACCATTTCCTCTACTTTCTCCGACTCTTGCTCCATCTTGTCTAACACCTCAAAAGTATCACCGACGAGGGATTCACCCAGATTGGGGAACACATTTCCCTCATTGTCAGCGTACTAAGGGTAGTGCTCGGCAGTGACATCTTCAATCTCGATTTCATCAACATCGTTGAGCTCTTCGTCACTGGTCGAGTCGCATGTCGGAGCATCCTTCACTATCTCATCTGGATTGAGCTTGAAGATCTCTGCGAGTTGCTCGTTTGATAGGTCGTGAATTATTTCCCCTTCTTCAGGGTATAACTCACCGACCTCCTTACGATCCCTTGCAAATCAAGAATCATTGTTAGCTGAGTCTTGACCTGCTGAAGGGGAGCAACATCAAACTCATCCCTTTGGTAATTTGGATCTGTTTGATTTACACATTCAACATATCAACCATTAGTAATTAATCAAAACAGAAATGCATTAATTTAAACATTGAATACATAGGTTTCAATACATGATTCAAATACAAAAGTAATTAAATACATAAACATCTAATCTTTACTTTTGTCCTGTATCATCGTCTGTGGATCAGAGGAAGAAGCTGGTTGGTCTTGTCTGTTCTTGGACATCCTCTCTTGACCTAAAGCAGAGGCCGATGCAGCTGCATCTCCTCCTGCTGTATCATCATCATCATCCTTCTCATCTGTCCTTTCTTCTTCTGTCCCCTCATCCTCCTCTATCTCATCCTCATCATCCTCATCATCATCTTCATCATCTCCGTCTCCCTCTTTGATCTTCAAGGGATCCTCCTTAGATCCCTTTAGTGTTAACATGATCGTCTTCTTCGACTCCTCCAACTCTTCTATCTTCTTGTTTGATGTGACACTATGTGCTTGGAGTTGGGCTATCTCATGGCTCTGAGCAGCCATCTGTTGGGCCTGCTCCTCTATCACTCGAGCCTGCTCTTCTATCTGGTGAGACTGAGCAGCAGTAAGATCAGCAAGCTGGCGGATCTGAGCCGCCTTCTCCTCATCTACAGCTAATAGGCGCATCACCATCCTGTTGAGCGCAGACAGCTGTTCCTCTACCCTAATTGGAGGTAGAGGTGATCCATAAGTATGAGATGGATGGGCTGAGGATCCAGCTTGGTGGGTAGTGGTGGTGGTGGTGGCTGTGGTGAAGATGGGTCTGTGAAATAGTGGAGGTGATGTGGGAGTGAAAGATATGGTGGTAGATGGAATCTGTATAGTGGTGGGAGGTGTGGTGGTGGTAGTAGTAGCTGTGGTAGCTGTGGTGGTGGATGGTGTGGCTGTGGAAGTGGTAGTGGTGGTGGCAGATGTGGTGGCTGTGATGGTAGATGGTGTGGCTATGGAAGTGGTAGTGGTGGTGGCAGATGTGGTGGCTGTGATGGTAACGATGGTGAGTCGTCTTTTCTTCTTCTTCTGACCATGGGGCTGAGCCATCCTTTTCCTCCTCGTTCCCGTTGAGGTGGATGCTCCCCCTACAACCCTGCTAGCTGACTCCGGTGCATAACTCGGATCAGTGGCTGTCTCTCCTGAGCCTCTTGGGCGTTCACCAACCGCCCTTAGCCCATGTTCTGTGGGAACAACCTTGCTTCCCATAGTACGTGCAAGGGCTCCTCTTCTGACTCCTCTTCCTCCTCACCAGGAACAAAATCCTGATGGAAACCAGCAGACTCAGCTATGTCTCCAGCTGGGGCGGACACTGGAGGTATAACATCATAAACTGAGCCTCTCGGTGGAGTAGGTATATCATCCCCAGCGTCCCCACTGTCGTCATCATCAGAGTCATGCTCTGGGAGCAGTAACCTCTCGTCATCAGAATCACTGTCATCATGACGCCATTTGCGTCTCCCCGGCGCCACATATCTCTCGTTGGTCAAATGGCGAATCAACCTCTTCACCTGGGGCTTCACTTGCTTGCCCCTATACACCCTCATCCGACCCAAGGTTGTGTCATCCATAATCTCCAAAGCAACTGCATCATGACTCTCCTTGGGAAGAAGTGGCAGCTTCTTGTTGAAGATCAGCTGTAGAAACCTGGGGTACATACAAAATTCTTCCTTCCCTTTTGCCTCCAGGTTCTCCACCAAATAAGAGAAGATCATACGCGAAAAGCTGAAAGGGTGGTTCAGCACCAGTGCCACGTAGGCATTGTGAATCTGGTCTGATAGATCATCGAACCCACCCCTCCTCGAAGCAATGCACTTTAGGATCACATGCGCCAAGTACTTGTATTGGGGGCACAGGTTGCTCTTGTTGAGCACACCCGAGTTTATGTCCCCAGCGTACTTGATCCTGAGGAAGCAGCCTCTCACAGTCAGTGGATGTAATCTGGTGGGGTGATTCGTATCGTCCCCAACTCAAGAACTCTCTATATCAGCAGCAGTAACCTCGATATCATGACCCAAAATGGAGCTCCGTATACTGTACGGCTCACGAGAGCGATCAACTGAGGCATTCTCCCAGAATGCCTGGTGTAATGACCTGTAGGGCGTGCAAGGTGTAGATATAGCCTTATGTATCCGGAACGTCTAAGGAAAGCTATAATCTCTGTGAACTCGGCCCCGTTCCGAGTAGTATGATCCTAGTGAGCACATATGTTGTGCTTTGGATTAATGGACCATCTATCAGCCATTTTCCTGAAACACAAGACACAGAACCATTAGTACATAATACATCAAAATTCAGATCTAAGTGTAATGTTTAAATTCATTCGGATTCATTCGTGCGAATGAATCATGCGACTGAAGTCAGTCGGTTTTTATTTCATGCGACTGAGCTCGTTCGGGTGAATGAGACATGCGATTGAGTTCAATCTGCTGACTGAGTCTGCGATTGGTTCAGTCGGCCGACTGAGCTCATTCGCATGGTTCATTCGGCCGATTGATCCAATCGCAAGTTTCAATCGTGCGATTAGATTTCATCCAGACGACCAGTCGCCTGTCCCACTGTTCAGTTGCCTGCTGTTCAAATCTTGACCAAAACAAGTGATTTAACATGGGTTACCGGTTCAATAGACTCGCCATTTAGTCACTAATAACCTATTAAACTTAATTTTAACATTTTGCACAGTTTAGGTTGGTTATTAGGTCATTTATAGTCCATTTCTTGTTTTCATTCGAATATCACCAAATTAGGGTTCCATTCCTTCTGTTTTCGGTGCGATATCAATGCCATCTACCTGTATATAAGTCAACGAACGTCAGAAGATCAACAGCAATGTGAAAACAAGGTCTAAAGAAATTTTGGTAGAGTAACGGGAAGAAATGTGATTGGGAGTGATGAGTAAAATGCGATCGACTGTGGCCCTTTAAATACTGAAACTGAGCTCAATCGGCCGACTGGCCTCATTAGCTCAGTTCATTCGGTCGACTGAGTCTCAATCGTGCGATTGGCCCCGTCAGTCGCATGCAGTTGATCAATTGAGGTTCAGTCGGTTGACTGACTCAATCGTGCCCTTTCATTCGCACCTTCAGTTAACCGACTAAGTCTCAGTCGGTCGATTGATTCATTCGCCCCCTTCCATTCGGTCTAATGAACATTCTGATAATTCGTTCGGATGAAAGGCTGAATCTCGTGTCTAGTCGTGCGAATGGGAGCCATTCGCATGTTGGTCCATACTCATGGTCCAATCGTGTGAATGGGTCACACTTAGTAAATTTTCTGCCATTTTGAACATTTTACTTTTAAGACCCTTTTAACTTTTGAAATTAACATTATGAGCTTTTGATCATCTCAAACATGATCATTTTAACTTCAAATTTTTTTTAATCACCTCAGACGTGACTGTTTTAAACTTTGAAAACACATGTGGTCATCTCAGACATGACCCTTTTAGTGAGTTGATCCCTTACCGATTTTCATGATGTAGTCCGGCAAACAAACAAAACTAAACTACGGGATTTGGTTCCGGAATAGGCAGCTTCAACTTGTTTTTGGCTTTTTGTGAGAGATAAATCCTAAGATGGAAATCTACGGGATTTGGTTCCGGAATAGGCAGCTTCAACTTAGATTGACCACACCTGGACCAATTCAATTTTGGAATCATACATGCAAGTCAAATCATTTGGGACTTGTTATCAAAATCTTTTCATGCTCTATTCTTGGTTTTCATCCAGAGTCGTTAGCAACTTTTAGGAAATCATACTGGAACTATTAGATTACCACATTGATTTGAACTTTCAGGAATTGCAGCCACAATGATTGTCAATATGTTTGTCCCCTTAAATCCATACACTGACTTTTGACACAGACTGGTGATAGATTTAGGTTTAATTATTTCAACTAACATTTGTGGATCCCACACTTATATGGTAATCAACATTCCTCAGGAGCTTTTGAGCGGTCTACGGGTATTTTTACAAGAAGAGACTATTCTTAGAGCTTTCAAAGAGAAGCCAATCCTCAGGTCAGTGCCATCGCACAGCAGAGTGGCGGCACACAACAATGAATTCTAGAATATCTAGGTTTGCTTATCCTTAGGTCAGGCCATCGCACAGCAGAGAGGCACACAACCTATCTCCTTGTTAGAGCAGCTTTTTTATTTTGCACAAAATTCACCAACAAAATAATCATTAGCTTGATAGCATTTTTCTTTCATTTTTTTCGTGCTTTGCTCTATTTATGGTCATCCGCACACATTTTTGGCGTTTACATGCTCATTACCCCTTATTGGAATATTGTTGATTGTGTTAACCAGTGATAGATGGAAGCCCACAGTCAGTTGAATAACTTAGTTTGATCTTGAGATCAACAGTCAGGTCTAATCATCTATTGTGTTGAATCTACCGACATATCAATTGTGGTCTAGCAACCTCTAGGTCTACTCTCGTTGTGTTACCTTAGGAGTTACCAGTTTTTCTATCATCTTCCCTTTTATATTGCTTAGACTACACAAACTTATACTTTGAATTTTTGCATCTTTTCTAAATTAAATTTTTAAAGTCCCTCTTGATTTGTTCCTGTGTACTATCATATTCCAAAGGGTTTGAATCGGTATCACAGATACGATCTACCTTATATCAGCTTTCCACTCCTTCTCCCTCGTTTTTTTTGATGTTACTTGCTGACTTATTCTCCCCCTAAAATACTAAAATCATAACTGGTTTAATTATTTTAGGATTTTAATAAACAGCAAAATAACTTGAGTTTAATTTAAACAGACTAAAATAAATAAATAAAATAAAATAAAAAAGAAAAATTAACTAAACTACATCAGACTACACATGATCATCATCAGGAATAACATCACTTTTCTTTTTAACGCCATTGACCTCTAGCAAATATTGAAAGCGTGGTTTATCAAAGGCTATAGTATAGAGGTCAGCGCGTTGAAAATTAGTATTAATTTTTACCACATCAATTAAGTTCTATTCAAGACAATCTCTTATGAAGTGGTATTTAATATCGATATGTTTGGTCTTTGGATGTTGGACCGGATTTTTAGTTACTGCAATTGCAGTAGAGTTATCAACAAAAATAGGAGTAGAAGAAAACTTTAAACCGTAATCCCGCATTTGCTGTTGAATCCAGATGATTTGTGAACAGCAACTTGCAGCAGCAACGTATTCGGCTTCACAGGTTGACAATGCAACCGATGTCTGCTTCTTACATTGCCAGGTAACTAATCTTCTCCCGAAGAATTGACACCCTGTTGATGTAGACTTGTAATCCATCTTGCAGCCCCCGTAAACCGAGTCACTATACGCCGTGAGCTCAAAGTCATCATCATGAGGATACCACAACCCAAGTGTGGGTGTACCCTTCAGATAACGAAATATCCTCTTGACCCCGATCAGATGGTTGATCTTAGGCTTAGCCTGATATCTAGAATATAAACATGTAGCATACATGATATCAGGTCTTGAGGCAGTGAGATACATGAGGGATCCAATCATTCCTCGTTACATTGTGGCATTTACAAGATCTCCATTTTCATCAGGTGCTATATCGTGATTCGTAGCAAGTGGAGTCCCAGCAGCAAAAGCATTCTCCATGTCAAAACGACTGAGAATGTCTCCTACATACTTGGTCTGATGTAGAAATATCCCATTTGGAGTCTAATCCACCTGTAACCCGAGAAAGAATTTCATCTCCCCCATAGCACTCATCTCAAACTCTTTCTTCATAACTGCTTCAAACTCTTTGCATAATTTCTTCGTTCTTTGAACCGAAGATTATGTCATCCTCCCTTGTTTCCAGCAACGAAACATGCCCTCCTTTTATTTGCTTGACGTTAGATAAAAGAGCCATGTTAATGTCAGTGCCTGGATGCTCCGCTGTCTACAATCCACGTGTTAGTTTCAGCACTGTAGCGAACACCCTGCACGTACACTGTAAAGGATTAGTTTAGGTTAGGAACCTAAGCCTTTACTGGCTTGGGTTTCCCAGAGGCATCACACATCAGAAATTCAACCCATTGACCCTTAAAAGGTGAGGGTAGCTCAAGTTCCTTCTTGTCATCATTATCAGACATAGAGGTTGACTTCTTTTTCCATAAACCAGATTTGTGCAATGCCTGTTTGTGATAAACAGTCGACTGGCTAACGGGTTGAACTTTATGTTCACTAGTTCTTCTAGGTGGAGTTAAAGAACTCCTCTTAGAAGACCTAGGTTTTGAGTCCTGAAGTTCAATCTTCTTCCTAAGTGTCTGATAATAAGGACAATTAAAAGCAATGTGTCCACATTCTCCATAGTTGTAGCACGACCTGCTATCAACTTTATGATTAAACTTTCTTTGTGGAGACGTGTGTGACACTCTAGTAACATCACTCACTTTAGGTTTTGACTCTAGTTCTTTTGATGTTTTCTCTTGTTTAACAAAGTTAACTGTTTTAACATGTTTAACATATTTTTCCTTTTGGTTAACTGGTTTTTGACTTAAAACATGTGAAAGATTAACATTAGAAGTCTTTTTAGGTTCTGATTTGACTCTGTTTGACCCTGACTTTAAGTTAACCTTTTCAAATTCTTTTTCTAGATTCACACAAGGCAATTTGCCCTTTTCCTTTGAAGTGGCCTCTTTTTGTTTGTTTCCAGATTCAATAGATGAACATGAGGAATCTGGATCACTAACAAGAGGAGTAGACACCACATGATCCTTGATGGGGTTATTATTTACTGGTCTACTCTTAGTGTTCATCAAGGTCTCAGGTGGTGGTGGAACAACTTTGTAACCCAAACCCTCCTCGTTGTTTCTTTCTCTCACTAAGTGCTGGACTATGTGTGATGAACTTGTCCAACTATGCAGTTTCTGTTTTAATGAGTTTACTTCTACTTCTAGAACTGCCTTTTGCTTCTTAGTGTCTTCTAGGGAGTTTAGATAGTACCTAATGTCATTAGCTTGGTTAAATGCAACTACTTCGGTTTCCCTAAGCTGTTTAGTCAAAAGGTCTATCTTTTCTTTGTAACTATGCTCATTTTATTTTAATACTCTATTAGCCTCAGTGCACAGTTGCAAATCTTTTACTGAGTTATCATTATGATCTAATAACCTAGCAAATTTCTCATCTATGCTATTTCTAACGTATTACAATCAGAACAAGCATGATTATCAACATTTGGTCAGTGGTACTTACCTGAGTTGGTTCAGAAGAGTTAGTCATCAACGCAGCATCAGATTCTCTGGTTCTGGTGATTCTGTCTTTTCTGTCTTTGCTGTGGTAGTCTCCTCTTTAGGCTTGTAGCTGACCTCAGTTGCAGTTGTCTCTTCAATATTTGACATCGCTATCTCAACTGCTAGATCTCCTTCACTCGCGGAATCATCGTCAATGTCTTCTACACTTGCAATGTTTGATTCCCCTGGAGAGACAAACCTAAAGCTCCAGTCCTGTCCTTCATCATCATGAGCAGTCAAGGCTTTTGGATCCTTCCTTGATGAAGTAGAACTAGTAGCTTGCTTGTCTTGACAAGTGAAGGACGAGAATGGATTCCCTTACCCATCTTCTTTGGCTTAACACATTCTCTCTTGAAGTGCCCCTTCTCTCCACAGTTAAAGTAGGTCACTTTGCTCTTGTTAAAGCCAAATGTGGTATCCTTAGTAGCTACCAAGTTCTGTCCGGTCTTTTTCACAAACTTCTTCGCCCTCTGGACAGCACTAGCTAAGGCCCACATTAGTCCATTCTCTCAAGCTCCATTTCGTCCACTTGCTCGTAGTCCTCGTCTGCCAGATGGCAGTTTCCAATCTTCCCAGCAGTAAATGCTGACATTGATCTTCCATGGCGAATAACTTTAAGTCTACTAAAACAAACTGTCAACTGCTGTGACAGAAGGATGCGATTGGGCTATCCGTGCGAATAAACTATGTGAATGGTTCAATCGTGCGGCTGAACTAAGCGATTGGTTCAGTCATGCGAATGAAGCTGATGCGTATGAACACTGCGAACAAACGGTTCAATCATAACGAATGGAGATGCGACTATGTCCAATCGTGCGTCTGAGCAATGCGAATGGGTCCAGTCGGCGAATGGCTCACTCGTGCGACTAAAGCTGCTGTTTTGCGAAAATTTCTAGGTTAAACATGTTTTAGCCGTAAAAATTCGAAATTTCGCAAGGTCTAATCGCCTAAGTCCGTAGAAACCAAACTTTGATGAGCAGGGAACGTCCAAGATCACTTTTGACACAAAAGATTGCGTTTTTAGTGCAAAAACACAAACTTTTTATCAATCTTGATTGAATCACACGTAATAAGAGCCAAGGCTCTGATACCAATTGTTAGGACCTGGTATTTGAACGAAATACCTAATGATTAGTATGTAAACCAGATCAGGCGATCCAATCAGTAAGAACACACAAAGAATCATAAAGAATTGAAACTAACGATAGAAATCGATTGGGATCGATCTAGTGTGTTCTATGAACTTGGAGAACGAATTAGGAGGCTTCTGGATGGCTAGGGTACGTCTGGAGTCGTAATAGAATGAATTCCCTTTTTTTCCATGAATTGGGTTGTATTTATAGGTTAGTATTGTTCATTCGTGCGACTGAACCATTAGTATGGTTCAGTCGTGCGATTGAACCATGCGGTTGATTCATCTGCACGACTGATGTTCAGTCGTGCGACTGAGCCAATCTTATGTTACATCATACGATTGATCCAGTCTCCTGGTTTGTCGTGCGACTGAGTCAATCGTATGAAGTTATTCATGCGTGTGGTTCATCGCATGGGCCATTCGCATGAGAACTTCATTATGTTAAGTTTGAATGTATTAATTAATAACATTATGTGTAACCATTCAAACAGTCACTAACCTAATTAACCAATTCAATATCGACTCATTAATGAAATATAGACATTACAAATCACAAACAATCAATATCATTTCATTAATCATATCAAATTACATCCGAATCAGATAAACAAGATCTATTACATTTCATATCATGATCTAGGGACATACATGTATCAACATAACCCAATGCGCCTATGTTTCCATACACCTGGATAGCCCATGCGTCTACGTGTCCATGCGTCCGAATGGGTCATAGGCCCAAATAGTGTCCATGCACCTGAATGGTTCATGTGCCTAAGTGTTAAAGCAAGTAAGTGTTGGCCTGATGTGCCTGTATAGTGATGAAGCACCCAAATAGGGCCCATGCGTCCAAATAGTGTCTAAGCGCCTAACACTTAGAATTTATTTCCGAATTTTGGGAGTCTGTGCTTTTAGGGTTTTGACCAAGGTTTGACTAGGGTTTATTAATGATGGGTTTCATGCATGATTATGATTATTTAATGATTGTTCCTTATTATTATTATTATTATTATTATTATTAGTATGTGACTTTACGTGGTGTGCTTATAATCGTAACGTAAAGTATTACTAATAATAAAGTGAAAGAGCAATAAAGAAGAGAATGGAACTTAATTAAATTATTAACAAGTCTTGCAAGCTTACAGGAGGTACATGGCCATGAGGTCGTCAACTCAACTATGATGTGGGTTAGCTACCTTCAGATGCTCACAGGGCCAGTCAATTAAGATTAGCAGACCTTTGCAGCATACCCTAGGTGTCTGGGCCAGCCTTGTATACCGTATGTAGAGGCCCTTGTGGGAAAAGAGGCCCAGCACCATTTCCCCCACGCGCATAGTTTAGGGTATTGCTCATTGGTCCATGTTGGAGCATATATAGTCATATATAGTGTGTCTGTCGCTTGTCGAATAGTCTAGGCTTAATGTTATACACCTGATATTTTGTAAACACATGAACTGGGTCATTCGCAGGAGCATATGCAAATGAGACCAGTCGTACGACTGAGCCATGCTATGGACCAGCCGTGCGACTGAGAGATGCGATTGGGACATTCGTAAGACTGAACCATAAAATGGTCCAGTCGTACGATTGAACCATAAGAATGGTCCAGTCGTACGATTGAACCATACGCATGGTCCAGTCTACGATTGGACCATACGCATGGTCCAATCGCACGAATTGCCCCAGTCGCATCTAATATGGCCGAGGCCTATATATACCAGTTTTAATGTGTAGAAAGGGGAGGGGTCGAGATAGGAGTCTGCCCGGGAGCCTAGGGCTACCGGATGAGAGGAGAGATCATGCTCGATCTCCCCTTGCCAAGAGTCTTGATTCTTATGTTGTAACGAACTTGTAATCGTTAGGTTTTATCAATGAAATCATTCAATTATAGTTCGTATTATTATTTGACTTTTTGGTTTGTGCTGTTGTTTATCCTTCCGTCAAGAACATGCTCGGATGTTTATCGATCCGGCGAAAACCGACTTCACAGTCCATACAGATAGTGAAATATAAAAATAAAAGAGTACAAAGTAAACAAGGCATACAATAAGAGATAAAGCATTACATGAATGTATAGTTAATGCGTGTTCACATATAAAGTGATGAAGTTTTCATAAAAAGAGCATTTTCATATGTATATCTTTAGAAAGTAGTTTATTACTTTTAAACTAGAACTCACTCAGCGTTGCTGACTTTTATACATTTTCAGTTGGCAGGTAAATATTGCTGAGGATGGCATGAGGGTGAAGCTACTCGGTAGGAAAAGACTGACATTCATTCATACTTATTATTGTTGTGTTTTGTAATGCAATTAAACAGTTCTTTTGTATTCGATTAAATAATAGTGTATTGCCCAACAAAAGTGTTTTAGTGAAATGAATGGTTTTTTGTTAAAATGATTCCCCTGCTTAAGTTTGTAATTTATAACATTTAATGTATTTAATACTGTGAATGACCAACTGTGAGGTCTCCGGGAACGGAGCCTTACATGGTGCCATGGAGGCGTAAATGGCGCCACGTAGACAGTGATTTGGATGTCGAGCAGCTGGAGCTCCCTGAAGATGACTCTGACGACGACGACAGTGGTGATGATGGAGATGCAGGGCCCACTCAACTGAGGGCCCCCACTGCTGATATAGCATCTCCAGCATCCACCCAGGTGGAACAGAGGCTGCAGGGTTCCATCAGGACTTTCGTCTTGATGAGGAGGAGAGACAGACTCGGAGCCCTTGTCTCAGACTGTGGGGAGCAAGGTGGTTGCCATCGACCGAGGTATTCGGAGGTTGGAGGACACCCTGGCGAGTCGGGGAGGCTGACACTGATCCTACTTATGCTCCCGATCAGCCCAGCAGAATTACAGGGGGAGCATCCACCTCGAGGGGCTCGAGGAAGAAAAGGATGGCTCAGCCCCACGGTTTGAAGAAAAAGAGGCGGAGGATGACATTCATCACCACCACCACGACTACCACCGCTTCGACCACTCCACCCACCTCCACCACTCCACCCACTTCCACCACTCACCTACCACCACTACAATCACTCCACCACCACCTTCATCTATACCACCCCCATATTCACCACTCCGCCACCACCTTCATCTATACCACCCCCAATCTTCACTATTGCCACTACCACCACCACTAGCCACCATGTAGAACCGTCATCTTACCCCTCCTTTCCATCTGGATCCTCTTTACCTCCTAGTAGGTAGAGGAAAAACTCTCGGCACTTAACCGTATGGTGCTAAAGCTGTTGGCCGCCGATGACGAGAAGACTACCCAGATTCATCAGCTAGTAGAACTTATTGCTGCACAATCTTTGCAGATATCTCAGCAAGCATAGCTGATAGAGCAGCATGCACAACAGATGGCTGTTCAGAGCTTAGAGATGTCCCAACTCCAAGAGCAACATGTCCAATCAACAAAACAGATAGAGGAGTTGGAGGCGACTAACAAGACCATCATGCTGAGGCTCAAAGGATCAAAGGATGAGCCCTTAAAGATCAGTGAAGGAGATGGAGATGATGGTGATGATGATGGCAATGATGATGATGGTGATGATCAAGGGGAGAATACTGATGCTGGTGATGATGTTGATGATGATAATGATGATGGAGATGATGATACTTCTGCTACGGGTGCCACATCTGCAAGTGAAAGGAGGACCAAGAGAGCTCAAGACCAATGTGCCTCCACATCAGCCCCGTCAGCAGAGGAGCACATGATACAAGACAAGAGTAATGCTTAGTTGTTTATGTTATTTAAATATTGTGTATTTGAATCTTGTATCAAATTAATGTAATTAATGTTTATATTTATTGTTGATGTTTACTACTTTGATTGTTGACTAATGGTGGATGTGTTACATGTTTTAAATCAAGCAGATGCAAACTATCAAACAGATGAATATGATGTTGCTCCCCTCCAACAGATCAAGACTCAGCTCATGATGATTCTTGATCTGCAGAAAATAGTCAGGAGACAAGTGAATTACACTCCTGAAGAAGGAGAGATAATTTATGATCTCGCCGACGAGCAACTTGCTGAAATATTCCAACTCAATCCAGATGAGATGGTGAAAGATGCTCCAACAGTCCATGTGGAAAGTGACGACGAGCTCGACGACGTTGATGAGATCGAGATTGAAAATGTCACGGACCAACACTATCTAGAGTACACTGACATTGAGGGTAATGTCGTTCCCAATCTGGGTGACAACCTTGTCAGTGAAACTTTTGAGACTCTGGATAAAATGGAAGAAGGGTCTGACAAGAAAGAAGATATGGCACAAGCCTCGGAAGCTGAAGTCAATATTAGAAAGGCTGAGTGGACTGCATGCTTTGAAGAAATAAGAGCCCAACACAGTACTTCACGTCAACTGTCTACACCAAGCTGTACAAAGTGAAGAAACATCAAAAGGTGTCGGGCAAATCATAGCATGGGCATATTTTGAAGATCTCAACATTTATGCAGTTAAACGTGAGAAAGGGATTGAGTACTTCAGGTTCCCACATGACCTGAAGACTCTTCCGGGATTTGAGCTTAACCAGTTAGCAAAGTTAAAATTGCTATACGCTGACCCACGCAAAATGTCAGGCTGGTTTGAAGCAGCTCTTAAAAGAGAGTACCACACCAGATGGGTCAACTTCAAACCTCAACAGCCAACGACATATATCAGATAGTCTGATGTTGATGCCATAACTGGAAAACCAAAAATAGTGCTGAAGTGGAGTCCTCCGCGCACAATGTCTAAGATCCCCTTATGGGAAATGCCACAGGACTTCACTCCACACATCAAATGGTGCTACTATGATTGGAGGACAGGAGAGCCAGTCATAGTTTTGAACAAGAATGGTGTAATGAAAACCATCAGGGTGTTTGACCCAATGTGGCTTACAAACTTGTCTGTAGATGATGTCTATACATTATACAAATGGCCACTATTCTATGACTCTCAAGATATTGTACAAGCTCTACAATTTCAGAATGTTATACGACTCTGTTTTGCTTTTGAGATACATGCCGGAGTCACTAGAGAATAGAAGTACAAGAAGTTTGAGGAACTCATGAAGGATGTAAGACTTAGACGAAACTAGATCCAAGGGGGAGTTTGTAGATATATGTGTCCCTAGTTTCTGAACTTAATGTAATATGTCTTTATTGTCTTACACATATGTAATTGTACGGGTACCTAATGAAATACAATATGTGGTTGTGCTTATAATGTTGAATATTTCAATTGTTGGTATGTAATAATGCTTATTGAACTAACTATATAGGTTGTGGTTGTTTGAATAATATCTAAATCAATTAATGATTATGAAACATATTCAAACTTAATCATGTGAAGTTCTCATGCTAATGGAGCATACGCATGAACAACTTCATGCTAATGAACCAGTCGTACAAATGCACCAGGAGACTGGATCAGTCGCATGATTGGAACATGAGATTGACTCAGTCGCACTACTGAACACTCAGTCGTGCGAATGGATCAACCGCATGACTCAATCGCAGGACTGAACCATGCAAATGATCCAGTCGCACGATTGAGAAACCCTAACCTATAAATACCACTTAAATCATGGAAAAACTAGACACTTTGAATTTTTCAATACCTACATTTACCCTAGCCGTCCAGAGACCTCTAGCAATTTGTTCCAACTTCATAGATCGTAGTAGATCAATTGCTGATCGTTCTTAACGTTTAGGTTCAATATTTAATTGACTCTACGTGCATTCTCACTGATTGGATCACCAGTCAAATAGAATTCCGCACTATTTGATTTGGTATACGCATAAATCTGTTAGTATTCATCCAGTACTCGATCCTAACACAAATGATTTACATTAGAATAAAGTATGAAGAATGAAAACAAAAAAATAAAGAATAATAATAATAAAAATAAAATGAAATAAAATTAATAAATTCGCTGGCCGAAAGTATAGTTTCGCAGTATAAGATTTAGTTTCGGCAGGCGAAAGTATAGTTTTGCTAGCAAGAGCACACTAGTTTCGCCCAAACTGGGAGGAAGATTCGACAGGCCGAAACTATAGTTTCGGCAGAGCGAAACTGAAAATTAGTCAGCGAAACTGTTAATTTCGCACGGACAGCATAACCTTACAGTTTCGCTGAGAAATCAAGAACTTTCATTCAGTTTCGCTAGACTATCGGTAAGTTCGCTAAAAGCATAGCGAAGGTACCGAAGAGTCTCGATAAAGTATACCCAGAATGTGATGTAATAAACAAGATTAGATGATGGTCTTGAGTTTGAAACTCACTTGCGAACTTGAATCAACAATCAATCAATAACAAAAACTCCGAATCACAAAACATAAGATAGGGTCACAGAGAAGCCCTAAAGGACATCACAGGTCGATTGTGCGAAAGTGAGAGATTAATTTCACAAAATGACTTAAATAGCTTATAGTTTCGCAGCGAGCGAAACTATAGTTTCACCAGACGAATCTATATTTTTGTTGGGCGAATCTGTAATTTCGTCACATGAAGGGAAAATGTCACAGAATAGTAACCAAGTTTCAAAAGTGTTCTAAGTTAGTCACTCATGCATATTTTTCTCAAATTGGACCTCCAAACGATCAAATCGAGTCATTACCAAATTTTATTATGACAAGAAAGTAATGATGGAAAAGATATGGGAGTTAGAATTTTCAATATAAAATTATATTAAAAAATAAAAAAAACGTGTTAATTATGAAAAAAATAAAAAAAGTGTCTAAAATTTACGTCAACGTTCTATATCAGCATCAAAAGATAGAAAAAAGTATTTTTTAACTGAATCCAAAAGTATAACATGTTAAAAAATATGTTATGACTTTTAATATGTATAAAATATAAAAATGAGTGATCTGATTGGAACACTTTTAAAACTTGAGTTACTTAATTAGAACACTTTTGAAAGTTGATTACTATTTTACAAAGTTACCCCGATGATGAAACACAGATAGAAAAGACATCACACAGGATGAGAATGCTGAGCGAAATTGCAATCTCGTTAGCGAAACAAATAGCGAAATTATAGTTTCGCTGCATTTATTATTATTATTATATTATTATTATTTTTATTTTTATTTTTATTTTTATTTTTTTTTTTTTTAAATAGCAACAAACACTGAGATCTAACTTGATCAGAGATCACATCCTCAAGATATGTGTTAGCACAGAGATGAATTTAATCATTGACTGGCAATGAGATCATACCGATAACTGAATCTGATCACAGTCTGTAAATAAACTCTTGAAATTCAGAAACAAATCAACAACGATTGCTGATATATTTTTCCACTTAAACCCATGCCCTATCTTTTTCAACAAACAGCATATGATTTGTAAGGGTTTGATTAAATGCTTTAGAATGCTAGGACCCCACAATCATTTGGCAAAAACCCTCACCCAACTTCAGGATTTCATGAATTTTGTTACAATCTTTACAGAGCAAGGCTTGGGCATTAGTGTGTAAGTGATTATCGACGGAATATTGCATTCTGTGATGAATTCATCGTTTAGATGATTTGACACAACTTAGATCAACATGGTGAGAGCTCAAGGTCTATACTCACGTATAACAAAGGAGATGACTATTTGATCAAGTGCCGATGCGAGCTCCAGGTCAGTACTACCGTACAGCAGAGGAGATCATCACTCCAGGTCAGTACTATCGTACAGTAGAGGAGATTAGCACAAGTACAAGACACAAATGTATAGGACAAGAGCCAAATATCAATTCTCAATTCACTTTTTGTCAGGACTTAGTTTTCATGCAGGCCAAAATGATCGCGTAAATCCAGACATCCTTAAGCAGAGACTTTAATTTAAATCATATTGCTACTATCTACTTTATTCTTCAGGTTGAGCCTACTAAGCATATCGTTTAGAGAGTCTGTTTACTTGACCTTTAATATTCAATAAAAAATAAGATATAAATCAAAGATCAACATCAGTTACTATCATTTCTCATTTTAAGTACCAGTCATGCATAAAAGAACATATCCGGAAGATATAGAATAATTTCTCGTCATTTCAATTTCAACACCCAGGTTATTTAGTTACTCCCCTAAAATTTATTTTCATAGGATAATATATTAAAATGATTATTATTATTATTTTATTTTAAAAGAAAATTTTATAAAAGAAAATTTTATAAAAGAAAAGAAAAGAGGTTTAAAAGGATATTAACCCTAGCATAGAGATCAATTTCTAAAAGCGAGGTTTATCAAAAGTTTTTATAAAAAGATCTGCCTTTTGATGTTTTGTGTCAATGGGAAAATATCGATAAAACCCTTTTCTTGGCATCATGAATTGCATGAATCCGTGTTTTGATGTGCTTGGTTCGAGAATAATGAATAGGATTATTAGCAATCCCGATGGCTACTTCGTTGTCACAAAACAACACCTTGTGAAGAAAGTTGATTCCATAGTCAATCAACTGGTATTGTATCCAAAGGACTTGGGAACAACAACTAGACGCAACAATGTATTCTACTTCCCCTATAGAAAGGAAACAGTGGTCTATTTCTTGCTCTGCCATGACACAAGACATTGCCCAGGTATTGACATCCTCTAGTCACCGATTTTCTATTTAACCTGCAACCATTAGAATTACTATCAGAATAAGCATGTAAATCAAAATTCCCTCCGTAAGGATACCAAAATTCCTGCAACCATTGACATCCTTTAGGTGATGAAGTAAGAGATATGGCTGGTGGAACAGATGTTGGTGAGTAGAAACAGGTGTTGGTGACAAATCAAATGATAGAGAAGATGATCCAACATCAGCTGAAGTGGCATCATTTGCTGAAGAGGTTGACTGGGCATTAGATGAGGTTGAGGAAATAATATTTGTTCAAACACTTGGAGTGGACACATCATCGTTGAAAACTGGAAGATTAAAAGAATTAAACACAGTATCGGAGTCAAAGAACCATGCTGGTTCAAATGAACATCAGAAGAGTTAGACTCCTGCCAATCAACATAGAATGACTCTTGAATGATACGTGTTCTCTTATTATATACTCGATAGGCCTTTTGAGAAGAATAGTAACCGACAAAGTAACACTTGTCAGACACGGCACCGAACTTTGTCTTTTGAGATTGAGTATTCAAAAGAGTGCAAGAACAACCAAATGGATGAAAGAAGTCAATTAAAGGTTTCCTTTTATGAAAAAGTTCATAAGGAGTCTTCATTTTGTCTTTAACAATCAACACTCGATTTAGAAAATATGAAGCACAATTTACCGCTTCAGCCCAAAAGGATAATGGGTAACGAAGATTCTATCAGCATGGTACGGGCGGCTTCAATGAGAGTGCGATTCTTTCATTTAGCTACACCATTCTGTTGAGGTGTCCTTGCAGTACTAAATTGTCTCACAATTCCCTTTTGAGCACAGAATGAATCAAGAATCTTATTTCTGAATTCAGTATCATTGTCACTTCTCAGGGCCAGAACCTTTCTCTTGCTAATTGTTTCGATTGAAAGTATTAACTTCTGCAATTCCTCTACAACCTCTCCCTTGTGAGCAAGAAATCTCACCCATGAATATCTTGAGAAATCATCTGTAACAACAAGACAAAAAGATTTTTAGCAATGAATTTAATGCTGATTAGGCCAAACAAATCAGTATGTAACACTCGAGAGGACAAGTTTTGTTATTTTCAAGTTTGGGCTTATGTGGTTTTTTATGTTGTTTGCCCTTGGCACAAGCCGTACATTTTTTGTTTACAGAGAAATCTTTTGAAGAAAGTCCTCTAACAAGATTTTTTTTGACTAATTTGTTTATTATTTTAAAATTAACGTGGCCCAATCAATGATGCCATAACAGAGACTCAGAGGTTGAAGCTTTTCAAAGAAGACAAGTTGCAGCAGACTTTGACTCCCTTGAGTTCATATCAAGAAGATATGTGTCATGTTTTCTTGGAGCATGCATAAGAATCAAGTCATATGGAATATCAATCTTTGATTTTAAAAATAGACATTCATCGGATTTAAACAAGACTGGAATGTCTTTATTGCCGATTTGAGAGACACTGAAGAGACTAAACGCCAGCTCAGGGACATAGTTGACTTTCTCCAAAGTTAAAGAACCATTGGAAACTTCTCCTTGACCAATCATCTTGTTAGGATCTGGTATTTGAATGAAACACCAATTGATTAACGTGTTAAACCAAACCAAATAGTGTGGAATCCTATTGATTAGCGATCCAATCAGTGAGAATGCATGTAGACACAATAATGTATGAATCTAACATCAAGAATCGATTAGGAATCGATCTACAACATTCTATGAACTTGGAGTACGAACCTAGAGGCTTCTGGACGGCTAGGGTACGTCTGGAGTTGAAGTGTATTCAATGCTTCCCTTTTTCCACAAATTAAGTAGTATTTATAGGTTAGGATTGCTCATTCGGACGACTGAACCATTAGCATGGTTCATTCGTGCGATTGAGCCATGAGGTTGGTCCATTCGCATGACTGAGTGTTCAGTCATGCGACTGAGTCAGTTGCATGAAGTTGTTCAGGCGTATGAACTATTTAGGCGCATGGACGCTCAGTCGCATGGCCATTCGGACGCATAACCACTGTTGGGGCGCATGGTCCAGTCGGACGCATGAGAACTTCACTTAACCAAGTTTAAATGTATTCATTATTATAACATTATGTATATCAAGTCAAACAATCACAAACCTATATAATCTAGTCAATATTCGTTATACAACTCATTAATGAAATATTAAACATTTATAAATCACAACCAAACATTCTCATTTCATTAAGTACCCAATATTACATCAGTGTAAGACATTTAAGACATATTACATTAAGATCAGGATCTAGGTACATATATGTATCAACAAACTCCCCCTTGGACCTAGATCTATCTATTGTCTAACATCTTTCATAATTTCCTCAAACTTCTTGTACTTATCTTCTTTGGTGAATCCTGTATTTATCTCGAAAGCAAAACAGAGTCGTATCACCATCTGGAATTGTAAAGCTTGTACTATATCTCGTGAGTAATAGAACAGTGGCCACTTATATAAAGTATAAACATCCTTTGCTGACAAGTTGGTGAGCCACATTGGGTCAAACACCCTTATGGTTTCCATTGTACCATTTTTGTTCAAGACTATCATGGCCTCTCCTGTTCTCCAATCGTAGTACCACCATTTGAAGTGTGGAGTGAAGTCCTGTGGCATCTCACATAGTGGGATTTTTGACATTGTACGTGGTGGACTCCACTTCAACACTACTTTTGGTTTGCCAGTTATGGTGTCAACCTCAGATCGTCTGATGTACCTCATTGGTTGTTGAGGTTTGAAGTTGACCCATCTAGTGCGGTACTCCCTCTTTAGAGCTGCTTCAAACCAGCCTGACATCTTACGAGGGTCAGCGTACAACAATTTTAACTTGCTAACTGGTTAAGCTCAAAACCTAGAAGAGTCTTCAGATCATGTGGAAATCTAAAGTACTCAATTCCCTTCTCACGTTTAATTGCGTAAACGTTGAGGTCTTCAAAATATGCCCATGCTATGATCCTGCCTGCCACCTTTTGATGTTGTTGACTTTATACAGCTTCGTGTAGACAGTTGACTTTGTAGCACTGCGTTGGGCTCTTATCTCTTCAAAACACGCTGCCCATTCAGCCTTTTTGATGTTAACTTCGGCGTTGTGCTTGGGCCTTCTCCTTATCCTTTTTGGACTCTTGCTCCATTTTATCCAGAGTCTCAAAAGTGTCACTGACAAGAGTGTCTCCCAAGTGGGAATGACATTTCCCACATTGTCAGTGTACTCTGGATAGTGGTGTGCAGTGACATCTTCAATCTCGATCTCATCGACATCTTGAAGCTCATCGTCACTCTCTACATGCACTGTCGGAGCATCTTTCACAATCTCTTCAGCATTCAGCTTAAACATTTCGGCTATTTGCTCGTCAGTGAGATTGTGAATGATTTCTCCTTCTTCAGGAGTATCCATTACCGATCTCCTAACAATACCCTACAGATCAAGAATCAACGTGAGTTAAGTCTTGACCTGTTGAAGGCGAGCAATATCATATTCATCTCCTTGAAAGTTTGGATTCTTGTTCTGGATCATCTGCTCTTCTGCTGATGGGGCGGATGTGGAGGCACTTGATCTTGTGCTCTTTAGTCCTCCTTTCACTGGCAGGTGTGGCACCCGCAGCAGGTGAGTCGTCATCATCATCATCTCCAGCATCACCAACAACATCAGTATCATCATCACCATCCTCATCCTCATCATCACTATCATCATCACTGTCATCTCCATCCCTTTCCTTGATCTTCATGGGATTTTCTTTAGATCCCTTGAGACGCAACATGATGGTCTTGTTAGTGGTCTACAACTCCTCAATATTTTTTGCTGATTGGGCATGCTGCTCCCGGAGTTAGGACATCTCTGCACGCTGAGCATCCATCAGCTAGGCCTACTGAGATATCTGCAGAGCTTGGGCAGCCGTAAGGTCTACTAGCTGTCGTAACTGAGTAGTCTCTCTCTTCGTCTGCAACCAACAGCCTCAGCACCATGCGGTTAAGTGCTGAGAGCTGTTCCTCTACCGCACTGGGAGGCAGAGGTGATCCTGATGTGTAGGAAGGGTATGATGGTGGTACAGCATGGTGGTTAGTGGAGGTGGTGGTGGTAGTGGTGTAATTGGGAGTGGTATAGGTATAACTGGTGGAGGTATAGTGGTAGTAGTGGAGGGTGGAGGTATGGTAGTGATGGTGGGTGTATGGTAATGGTGGTAGAGGGTGTGGTAGGAGTGGTGGTAGTTGTGGTGGTAGGTGGAGTGGTGGTAGCTGTGGTGGTAGGTGGAGTGGTGGTGGTAGGTGTAGTAGGTGGTGGTAGTGATGAAGGTGAGTCGTCTCTTCTTTTTCATGTCATGGGGCTAAGCCATCCTTTTCTTCCTCAATCCTGTCGAGGAGGATGCTCCCCCTAGAACACAACTTGGCTGATCGGGAGCAAATGTAGGATTAGTATCAGCCTCTCCCGATCTGCCAGGGCGTTCACCAACCGCCCAGAGCCCTCGTTCTATGGAAACGACTTTATTGCCCACAGTCCGAGTCAAAGGCTCCTCATTTGACTCCTCATCCTCACTCGGTATGAAATCCTGGTGAAATCCAGCAGTCTCTGCTCCATCATTGGTAGATGCCGGAGATGCTATATTAGTAGTGGGGGCCCTTGGTTGGGTGGGCCCTGCATCTCCAGCATCACCGCTGTCATCATCATCGGAGTCGTTCTCTGGGAGCTGTAACTGCTCATCATCTGAGTCACTGTCTACGTGACGCCACTTACACTGCCTGGCGCCACATAGTTCTCCTTGGCCACATGGCCTATAAGTCTCTTTACCGGGGGCTTGACTTGCTTTCCCCGGTAAACTCTCATACGACCCAAGGTTGTATCATCCATAATCTCTAAAGCCACAACGTCGTGGCTCTCCTTTGGCAGCGAGGGCAGCTTCTCATCAAAAATCATCTGTAAGAACCTAGGGTACATGCAGAAAACCTCTTTGTCCTTCGTCTCCAAGTTCTCTATAAGGTAGGAGAAGTTCATGCTCGAAAAGCTGAAGGGGTGGTTCAGCACCAGTGCCACGTAGGCATTTTGTATTTGGTCTGAGAGGTCGTCGAACCCACCCCTTCTGGAAGTTATGCACTTCAGGATGACGTGTGCCAAGTACTTAGGGGCACAGGTTGCTCTTGTTGAGCACACCTGAGTTTATGTCCCCAAAGTACTTAATCCTCAAAAACAACCTCTCACCGTCAGAGGGTGAAGTCTGGTGGGGTGGCCAGCATCATCTCCCAACCCAAGTACACGCTGAATGTCTTCAGCTGTAATCTCTATGTCCATACCAAAGATGGAGCTCCGAATGCTGTATGGCTCTTGTGATCTATCAACAGATGCATTCTCCCAGAAGGCCTGTTGTATAGACCTGTAGGGAGTGCATGGAGTAGAAATAGCCCTGTGGATCCTTGATCGCTTGAGAAAAGCGATGATCTCTGCAAACTAGGCACCATTCCGAGTTATGTAGTCTAAAGGAGCACATATATTGTGCTTGGGGTTGATAGACCATCTATCAGCCATCAATCTGCAACATAAGAGACACAGACATTAGATAATCACACAATAAGTCAGTCTAATTAACTTGGTTGAATTCATCCTGGTTCATTCATGCGATTAAACTATGAGACTGTGTTCACTCGGTTGTCCTATCATGCGATTGGACTCATTCGGGTGAATGAACAGGCGACTGAGTTCAATCGGTTTGCTGAGCCTGCGATTGGTTCAGTCGGCCGACTGAGCTCATTCGGATGATACATTCGGCCAATTGATCTATTCGGCCAGCTCAATCATGCGATTGAAGTTCATCCAGAGAACCAGTCGCAAGACCTACTGTTCGGTCGACTTAGGTTCGAATCTTGACCAATTCGTGACATTAAAAGTTGTGTAATAGCTCTGTAGACTCACAATCACTTATCTAATAACCTAAAACCTTCAATTTTAATATTTTACTTGGTTTAAGTAGGTCATTATCCTATTTAGTGGTTTGGGTCTTATTTCATTCGAACATCACAAATTAGGGCACCATTTCTCCTGATTTATGTGAGATTTCATCGTATTATACCTGTATAATTAGACACAATCGTCAGAAAGTCAATAGAAGTATGAAATCATGGTCTGATGAAAATTTGGTTGAGTAATGGTAGGCTATGCGAAATAAGGGCGATTAGGGGGTGATAAGGTGAATGCGATCGATTGGGCCCTATTTATACTGAATCAGAGTTCAATCGGCCGACTGGCCCCAATCTCTCTGTTCAATAAGGCGAAAGGACCTCAGTCGTGTGATTGGCTCCGTCGCTCACATTCAGTCGGCCGACTGGAGTTTAGTCGGGCGACCGACTCATTCGCATACTCTTATTCGGTCGAATGGATCATTCTGATAAGCCATTCGGGTGAATGGTTCATACTCATGTCCATTCGGTTGTTTAATGCATGAGTATGGTCCATTCGTATGATTGGTTCATACTCATGTTCCATTCATGCGAATAGGTCAGACTCATGAATTTGACTTTATAATCATTTCACTTTTTCTCTGTTTAACTTATGAATAAACGTTATGAGCATTTGATCATCTCAAACATGATCATTTATCTTGAAAAACCCTTTTATCACCTTAGACGTGATCCTTTTAAAACATTTTGTCACCTCAGACGTGACCCATTTTATTTGAAAGCACGTGTGGTCATCTTAGACGTGACCTTTTATATGATAAGGTCCCTTATCAACTTCCATGACATAGTCTGATACTCAACAAATTGAAATTTACTGACTTTGTACAGACATAAAAGAAATAATACTGAAAACTTAAAAACTAAGACATGTTTTTGTGTTTTTGTGTTTTTGTGTTTTTGTGAGGGTTAACATAATTTTTCTGAGAGAGCTGCTTCAATCATTTAAACCGTACATGGACCAATTCAATCTGGAATCATACAAGATACTCAAATCATTCAGGACAGGTTATTACAAAAACTTTGATGCTCTATTTTTGTTTTTCATCTGGAGTCACTTAGCAAATCTAGGAAATCATGCCAGTACTCTTAGGTCCCCACACTGATTTGAACTTTCAAGAATTGTAGCCACAATGATTGTCAGTATACTTGTCCTCTTAAATCTAGACATAGACTTTCAACACAGTTTGGTGATAGTTTAAGGTTTGTTTATTTCAACAAGCATTTGTGGATCCATACTTATATGGTAATCAACATTCCTCAGGAGATTTTTGGGCGGTCTCAGGGTAGTATTCAAGAAGAAACTATTCTTAGAACTTTCAAAGAGAAGCCAAGCCTCAGGTCAGTGCCACCACACAACAGAGGACGGCAAACAACGATGAATTCTAGAATATATAGGTTATGCTTATCCTCAAGTCAGTGCCACCGCACAGCAGAGAGGCACATAACCTATCTTCTTGTTTGAGCAATTTCAATCTTTTTGCACAGATCTCACCAACAACATAAGTTATTAGTTTGATTGCATTTGCATTTTTATGCTTTTGCTCATGCTTTGGTCTTACGCACACATTTGTGGCATTTATTTTGCTCATCACCCCTTATTGGAATATTGTTGATTGTGTTAACCAGGGATAAGGTGTTACCCACAGCTAGTCAAACATTTTAGTTTAATCTTGAGATCACCAAAAAGGTCTAGTCATCTATTGTGTTGAATCTACCAACATATCATCTGTGGTCTAGCAACCTCTAGGTCTACTTTCTTTGTGTTACCTTAGTAATAGCTAGCTTATCTATCATCTTTCCTTTTATATAGCTCAGACTACACAGATTATACTTGAGCTTTGCATATTTTTCAATTTTGATTTAAAGTCCTAAATGGTTTGTTCCTGTGTACTATCATATTCCAAAGATTGAATCAGTATCACACATATGATCTTATTTTTATCAGCTTGCCTCTCCTTCTCCCTCGTTTTTTTATATTACTGCCTAAACCTATTCTCCCCCTAAAATTATAAAACGTCACGGATTGGCGTTTTAGGATTTTAATAGGCAAGGAAATAAACTAGTAGTAATTAAACTACTTAAAATCAAGCAAATAAATAAAATAAAATAAAATAACCTAAAAAATTGAAAAAAAAAAAGGAAGTAGACACGACGCATCGGACTATACATGGTCATCTTCAGGAATGACCTCACTTTTCTTTTTAACTCCGTTGACCTCTAATAAATATAAAAAACATGGTTTGTAAATGCCTTTGTATAGAGGTCAATGCGTTGAAAATCTGTATTTATTTTTACCACATCGATTAAGTTCTTTTCAAAGCAATCACGTATAAAGTGATATTTAATTCCGATGTGTTTGGTCTTAGGATGTTGGACCGGGTTTTTAGTGACTGCCATTGCAGCAGAGTTATCAACAAAGATAGGAGTAGAAGAGAAATTCAAACCGTAATCCCGCATTTGCTATTGAATCCATATGATTCGAGAACAGCAGCTTGCAGCAGCAATGTATTCGGCTTCACAGGTTGACAATGCAACCGAGGTATGCTTCTTACACTGCCAGGTTACTAATATTCTCCCAAAGAACTGACACCATGCTGATGTAGACTTGTAGTTCATCTTGCAGCCACCGTAATCCAAGTCGCTATATGTTGTAAGCTCAAAGTCATCATCATGAGGATACCACAACCCAAGTGTGGGTGTGCCCTTCAGATAACAAAATCCATTTGACCCCAATCAGATGGTTCACTTTAGGCTTTGCCTGATATCAGGAACATAGACATGTAGCATACATGATATCCACGTCGAGAGGCAGTGAGATACATGAGAGATCCAATCATCCCTCGGTACATAGTGGCATCTACTAGATCACCATTCTCGTCGTGTGCTACATCATGGTTTGTAGCAAGTGGAGTTCCAGCTGGAGAAGCATTCTCCATGTCAAACCGACTGAGAACATCACCTATACTTGGTCTAATGTAGGAAAATACCATTTGGTGTCTGATCCACTAGTAACTGAGAAAGAATTTCATTTCTCCCATTGCACTCATCTCAAATTCCGTCTTCATTACTGCTTCAAACTTTACATAATTCTTTGTTCTTGGAACCAAAAATTATATCATCGACATAGATTTGTACCAGCAGTATGTCTCCATCTTTTTCTTTGATAAACAATGTACAGTCAATGACTCCCTTGTGAAAACCGTGTTTCACAAGATGAGTCGAGAGTTTCTCATACCAGGCCCTTGGAGCTTGGTGAAGTTCGTATAGTTCCTTGTCGAGTTTGTAAACTCTATTCCAATGATATGGATCCTCAAATCCCTCAGGTTGACTCACGTACACTGTCTCTCTGATCTCACCATGAAGGAACGCACTCTTCACATCTAGTTGATAAACTTTGATTTTCATATAAGATCATAGGCAAGGAAGATGTGGATGGCTTCCATCCTTTCCACGGGTGCAAACACTTCATTGTAGCCAATACCCTCAACTTGTTGAAAACCCTGGACAACAAGCCGAGCCTTGTTTCTAATGATCACTCCCTGATCATCTTTCTTGCATTTCAAGACCCATTTGGTGCCAATGACCTTTGCACCTTTAGGTCTATCCACTAGAGTCCATACACCTAACTTCTTAAACTGAAGAAGTTCTTCTTGCATGGCACTCACCCAAGCCTCATCATTCAGTGCTTCACTAACATACTTTGGCTCAAACTGAGACACAAAGCAACGGTAGGCACCATCATGAAGGTATCCCTTTTCCATCATAGAGGCATAATCAGCTAAGTACAACTGATTCCTAGTCTAAACCCCTGATCTCACATCTCCTATAATATTATCCAAAGGATAATAGACATTTAGACGTGAGCCGGGAGTTGTTGGAACAACTACCTCAAAATCAAGATTGTGAACAGTTGGTTCTGGATCTGAGGCAATAGGAGTTTGAGGTTCAGAAGGATCAGAACCATCACTGTCAGATGCTTGTGGATTTATGGTGTGCATCCTGGTTGTTCTGATCATGTTCCACATTTTCTTCATCAGAGGAAGAGTCACTCACATTAAGTGCTCCCCCTGAGTTGGTAAATGATTGACTTTGTGAACTGGATGGTGTTGAATCTTAAGATGGTGTGGTCAAGACATCATACATCATCTTATTTGCCAACTCGTCTTCTGAATTGGAAAGAGGTATGTTGAAGGACTTGAAGAATCCATCATAGTCGAAGAAGTAAGCAGACCCTTTTCCAGCAGGTGGTGTGATGTATCTCTGAACATCAACGTTACACCATACCTCTACTTGACCCGTTGAGTTGTTGTAAACTCTCTCGTTCGGTATGTTGCATCCTAGAAAGATCCTTCATCAACCTTCTCATTGAATTTTCCCTCCTGAGTCTTCTTCAGCAGGGTGCACGGAGCGCTAAACGGCTCGAGATACTTTAAGTTAGGTTTACATCGTTGTAATAACTCATAGCACGTTTTTCCATGGCGTTTGACTACCAGAACTCGATTAAGTGTATAACACGCATTTGCCACTGCTTCATTCCAGAATTGAATAGGCAGTTTCGAGTCTGCCAACATAGTCTGTGCCGTCTCTATCAAGCTGCGATTCTTCCGTTCAGCAACCCCGTTCATCAGAGGAGTGTAAGCAGAGGTAAATTGATGCACAATTCCTTTTTCCTTGCAATACGCCTCCATCCACTGATTCTTGAACTCGGTTCCGTTGTCTGAATGCACCTGTCGTACCTTTAGCTTGTATAGGGATTCCAGTGTAGTTACCAATTCCTTGAAGGAGTCAAATGTTTCTGATTTGGATTTTAGAAACATTACCCAAGAGAATCTTGAGTAGTCATCAGTAACTACATAGCAATACAAATCGCCTACGATGCTTCTTGTACTGACAGGACCAAATAGATCCATGTGAAGGAGTTCAAAAGGAATTTCTATCGAATGAACTTTCTTTTCCTTATGAGACTTCTTCATCTATTTGCCCTTTTTTCGTGCAACGCAGAAATCTAGGATTGGAAGTTTTTGACATTTACTCCTCTCACAAGATCATTCTAGATCAAGTGATTCATTTTCTCGGATTTATGTGTCCCATTCTCCTATGCCAGGAGATGGAGTCCTTCTCTGTAGCTTTGGACAGGAAGCATTGGACTTCACGATCCATTATGGAGGCCTTTGAGAGATCCAAAACATAAAGATCATTATATCTTGAAGCTGACATTAGGATTTGGTCCTCCGGGATCACATAGTCTTTCTTCAGAACGTAGCACTTCTTGTTGTCAAAGACTACTTTGAATCCTTTATCACATATTTGAGAAACTAAGAGTAAGTTAAGTTTACCTTATCAAACTTAACTTTCTCATTTCCCACTTCCCCTTGGGCTGTGATGTACCCGCCTTTGTTTCCAGCAAATGAAACATGACCTCCTTTGATTTGTCGGACGTTTGATAAGAGAGCTCTATTCCTTGTCATGTGCCTGGATGCTCCGCTATCTACAATCCACGTGTTAGTGTCAGTACTGTAGCAAACACCCTGCACATTCAAGAAAAACATTAGTTCATGTTAGGAACCCAAGCCTTCACTGGCTTGGGTTTCCCTGAGGCATCGCACATCATAAACTCAACCCATTGTCCATTTGAGGTTGAGGGAAGCTTAGATTTCTGTTCGTTCTCATTTTCAAATGTTGAGGCGGATTTTTCTTTCCATAGATCAGCTTTGTGTAAGGCCTGTTTGTGATAAACAGACGACTGGCTGATGGGTTAAACTTTGGATTCCTTATCCCTTTTAGGAGGCATCACTGAATTCCTCTTAAAAGATCTAGTTTTAGATGCAGGAAGTTCAACTTTCCTCCTCGGTGTCTGATAACAAGGACAATGAGACGCAATGTGACTGTACTCTCCACAATTATAGCAGGATCTGCTTTTAACTTTACGGTTTATATGTTTTGGTGGAGATGTAGATGTCACACGGTCGACCTTATTTTGTTTAGATTGAGACACTTCTTTGTTAGATGTATGATCGGGTTTTACAAACTTAATTGCTTTACCTGGTTTTACATCTTTTATTTCTTGTTTACCTAGACTTTGACATGATTCTTGTGATTGATTAGGTTTTGTAGTCCTTTTGGTTCTGATTTACTTTGTTTGACCCTGAATTTAAATTAACCTTTTCAAACTCAATTTCTAGGTTAACACAAGGCATCTTTCCTTTTGCCTTTGAAGTGGCAACCTTTTTTTTAGCGTCAGATTCATTGGATTTATTTCAAAATCTAGATCACTAACAAGAGGAGTTGACACCACATGATCCTTGATGGGGTTATTGTTAATCGGTACTTTTGGTGTTCATCAAGGTCTCAGGTGGTGCTGGAACCACTTTGTATCCCAATCCCTTCCCATTGTTTCTCTCTCTCACTAAGTGTTGGACAATATGAGATAAGTTTGTCTAACTGTGCAGTTTTTGTTTTAAGGAGTTGACTTCTACTTCTAAAACTGCTTTCTGCTTCTTAGTGCCCTCTAGGGAGTTAAGATAGTACCTAATGTCATTAGCTTGATTAAAGGCAACAACTTTTGTTTCCTTAAGCTGTTTATTCAATAGGTCTATCTTTTCCTTATAACTGTGCTTGTTTTGTTTTAATACTCTATTAGCCTCAGTGCATAGTTCCAGATCCTTTACTAAGCTATCATTATGATCTAATAACCTAGAAAATTTCAAATCAATACTTTCTCTAAATTTATTGCAATCTAAACAAGCATGATTATTAAACAACTGGTCAGTAGTACTTACCTGAGATGTTGAAAAGGAATCAGCCAAGAGTGCAGTGTCTCTGGTTCTAGTGATTCTGATGTTGATGCAGATTTTTCTTCTTCAGGCAGGTGGTTGACCACATGTGTAGCGTCTTCAGAATTTGACATCACGAGCTCTACTGCTATATCTCCCTCACTTGCGGAATCGTCATCAATGTCCTCCACACTAGCTATGTTGGACTCTCCAGTTGAGATGAACCGGAAGCTCCAGTCCTGTCCTTCATCCTCATTAGCAGTCAAGGCTTAGGGGTCCTTGCTTGATGGAGTAGAACTGCTAGATGTGGCCTTGTCCTGACGATTAAAAGACGAGAAAGGATTGCCATTACCAGTCTTCTTTGGCTTCACACACTCCCGCTTGAAGTGTCCCTTCTCACCACAGTTGAAACAAGTGACCTTTGACTTGTCGAAGCCAAAGGTTGTGTCTTTGATAGCCACCAAGTTTTGTCCAGTCTTTTTGACAAACTTTTTAGCTCATCGGACAGCACTTGTCAAAGCCCACATTATGTCCATTCATTCCAACTCCATTTCGTCCATCTGTTCATAATTTTCATCTGCCAGGTGACAATTTCCTATCTTTCCAGCAACTAATCCATCATATGAGTGGACTACAACAGCTAAGAGGTCCATGTGTTCTTTGGCCACCTCAAAAATCACATTATCAAAGTTATCGGTTTTCAGTTTTCCTGCTTTAGCTTCAGGTATAATATACTGGGTGCCAGACGACCCTAACATTTCGGACCCTGAAGTACAAGGTTGTGCTGGAATTGCTGCGCTTGAGACGAAGGCAGTCTGCAGTGGTGCTCCAGATGTCTTGGCCTGAGGAGTTGCATTGTAGAGTGCAAGATTCTGATCGTAGTTGGCCTTTTGGGCTCTATACTTCATCCTAAGCTCATCTTCCCTCAGTTTCAAAATGAAGTCATTTATATCTAACTTCGAGAGCATCCCATTCTGTCTGAGATTTGAAACGAAAGAAGCCCATTTTTCCGGTAGTCCATCAGCAAAGTTGGATACCTTATCCTCCATCGACGTAGTTACTCCATGAGTGTGCATCTCACTCATCAAGTGGTAAAATCTGTCGATCATATCATCCAGGCCTTCCTTTCCCATTGAAGAGAGTTGTCAAACTCCTTCTTCAAAGCTTTTGCCTTAATGGCCTTGAGTGAGGCATTTCCGTCATACCTCTTCTCCAACACATCCCATAATTTCTTTGCTTGAGTATACTCCGAATACTGATGGAAGATGTCCTTCGGAATAGACTGTGTGAGCAAAGCGTAGACTTTCTCTCAGCGTTGTGTTTACTTTCTGTGCATCCGACATGCCACTTAGTGTAAGTTTGACACCGTCGGCTCCTACTGGCATGCTATACCCCGACTCTATTGCCTCCCACAAATTCGTATCTACTCCATTTAAGTAGATTTGAAAACGTTGCTTCCATTGGGGGTAGTCATCTAACGTGATAAGCTTCGGAGGTTTATTGTGAATTCCCACTTCATTCTCCAACAATAGTAGATTTTGAATACGTGTATCTCTACTTGTTGTGTATGCTGAAACTTGGTCCTCCATTTCACTTAACTTTACTATTTAACAAACTCCTGATGTATGCGAATGAAGGTATGCGATTGGGCTTATTCGGGCGATTGAACAAATGCGGATGGTTCAATCGTGCGACTGAACAAATGCGGATGAGTCAGTAGGTCGAATGAACTAATGCGGTTGAACAGTCAAAATGAGGTTCTCAGTCGTACGAATGAGGGTACGAATGAGTTCAATCGTGCGGTTGGAGAATGCGACTAAACTCACTCGTGCGATTGAGCCATGCGGTTGATCCATTCGCACGACTGAGTGTTCAGTCGTGCGACTAAGTCAGTCGCATGAAGTTGGTCAGGCGTATGAACTATTTAGGCGCATGGACACTTAGTCGCATGGCCATTCGGACGCATAACTACTGTTGGGGCGCATGGTCCAGTCGGACGCATGAGAACTTCACTTAACCAAGTTTGAATGTATTCATTATTATAACATTATGTATATCAAGTCAAACAATCACAAACCTATGTAATCTAGTCAATATTTGTTATACAACTCATTAATGAAATATTAAACATTTATAAATCACAACCAAACATTCTCATTTCATTAAGTACCCAATATTACATCAGTGTAAGACATTCAAGACATATTATATTAAGATCAGGATCTAGGTACATATATATATCAACACATCTTTCCACCTTTTTTGTCAACAGCAAAAGCAGCATATCCTCCATTTATAATTCGATAATTGGTCAGCAAGTCTTTCAATCTCGTCATATGTCTGGAGCATCCACTATCTACATGCCACATACTGTTTACAATCTTAGTGGATGACTCCTGAAATTAAATAAAGAATAGATTAACCAGGTGAAATAAGAACCCCAGTTTGAACAACTTTATCTTTAGAAGAAGCGGATTTTTTGAAAAAGAATCTATTGACCAATTTTGTTAATTTATTTCCAAAATAGTTCCTATTTATATGACCATGAATCAATGTAGGACAATTCTTGACAAGATGATCCTCTTGACCACACCTGAAACAATGTAGTTTGTGTCTCAATCTGTGATGTGATGAGATAGGAATATGATCAATGTGAATTTCCTCATCACATTCAGACACACTAGAATCAATGTCACTAAATGTCTCATACATGCCACAAGGTCGAAGTTTATGTGAACAAAAATTATTATTTACAAAAATAGATGAATGATCATCTGAAGTACAGTAGAACTAGTTTCACTAGTGCTAGCTTCAGACGAAGTTGCAATTCTTTCATTTGATAAAGAAATATTTAATGGAGTAAAAGATGGAATTGGATGAGAAAAGAATTTATCAAAACAATTAGTTTTAGGTTTCTAGTTAAGCTTTGTAGAAAGATCAGTTGCACCATTATCATCACTAGAACAAAAGACATCACCACAATGTATAGAATTTAAAGATGAAATAGAAACATCATGAGAACATGAAGTGATAGTGTCGGTTACAGGTGAACTAGAAACAAAGACAGAATTTAAACTAGACTTCTGATCTAAAACAGACTGCTGAATATCTAGTGTACTAATACTAGTGCATCCAAGCCCACTAGTTGGTCCATAGTCGTAGTCTTCACGAACGTGCTTAGAATTAACACCCTCTAAACCTGCAGACATACTGTCAGTATGTTTTGATTAAATCATTAGAAGGATGAGGAACAGGCATAGGAGAATAACAATATGTACTAAGCGGACAATAAACCTTTACATTTTCATATCCCAATCTGGTTTAATCCTAGCTCCCCGTTGAGATTTACATAAATCATCATGTTTCATTCCTGATATGGTCCATTTGTCTAACTTGACTGAAGTTCGCTTGTTTCAATTCAGCAAGGCAACTCTTTCAGTCAAAGTGGTAATCTCTACATTTTTTTCTAAAACAATTCATTTTAAATGATCATTTTATTTCAAACCTCATTTAATTAACAAAATATTTTGATTCATTGATTTTAAGTTCCTCATTAATTCATTTAAAATCCTTTTCATTATCATTTAATAACCAATTAGCTTTGTAAATCCAAAATAATCTTATTTTACAAGCAGATGAACACATATCTGAATTACTCATATGGAAGTCCCATGACCACCTTTCGGCTGCTAAGGCCTTTTCACATTGGCACACCGAAGTACTTGACTTGCTTTCCTCAACGGTGACAAAACATCATCATAATCCTTTCCTTCCTCGGTGGATTGACAGGATCAGTGATCACAAGTTTGATGTTTATCAGAATGTAAAGCAGCGGAATACACACACGAATTAGACAAATTGTAGCAAGCAAACAATATATGTAAGCGTTAAGAGCGCATACGGTTATAGGGAGAGAATATGAATTTCTGATTTCTAGGAATGTTTATAGATGTAGAATATTTCTAATCGAATCAATCAATCATTCCATTCAATTGCTCATATCACTCAATGATTACAATAGGTTGTCACTCCTTATATAGAGTGCAACAGTCCTGCTGTTATCACGGAAAGGACAACTGGCAGATCCAATACAGAAATAACTAAATCTTAACAAACTACTGAAATGTTCACAACTACTGAGAACATATCAGCAAGTTAAGTACAAAATATAAAACTACTGAAACTACAACGACTGAAGAACAAGCTCTTCAGTCGTTTTACAAAACTACTGAAACATAAAACATAAAACTACTGATATCACAACTACTGAAGAAGTACTCTTCAGCAGTTGTGACAAACTACTGAGGCTTCAGTACTTGGTCTTCAGACTTTGACCTTCAGGCTTTCATCAGCTGATGACTTCAGTAGATATCATCAGCTGATGTCTTCAGTCTTGTCTTCAGACTTTGTACATCAGTTGTTGATCTTCAGCACTTGTGAACTCTTCAGCTGTTGTGCTTCAGTACTTGGTCTTTCAGCTTCAGCCTTGTGTTCTTCAGCTGTTGTACTTCAGCACTTTGGTTCTTCAGCTGTTAAGGTCTTCAGCACTTGATCTTCAGCTGTTGAAGTCTTCAGTACTTGTCAAACTACTGATGAGGCTTTCAGCAGTTGTTGTGATACCGTGTGGGACTTAGAGATTTTCTGATCTTGGCTCATTGGTTCTTTTGGTCCAACAAACTCCCCCTGAACCAATGCAGCCAAAACCTCTAACTTATTTAAACTCCCACTTATTGATGGCAAAAATGTTGTCTTTTTCCTTCTTGATCAGTAGAGAAGATGACCCATGTACGCTCCGGCCTGGGAAGAACCTCAAATATTTGTTTGGAGAGTATGAATGGGAACTCTGTTTTGGGGAACTGGACACAGAGTTGTTATCCCATTCATGAGATTCACTTCCCCATAAGAGTCTGTACGACTCACGAACATAGGCCTCAAGGAGAACAATTTGTTCCTCTTGAGAGAGTCTTCAGCTCCTCCTCCGAAGAAGAGAACTCTGGACCATAGTACTCTGATAAGTACTTCATGGTCCTGCCATTTTTCAGCTCCCCCGTAGTTACCTCCCTGTATACAAATTCATCCGGATGGTTGCTTCAGGAGTAACTGGAGCTCATTCTTTTGGATGTCTTCAAGCTTTTTGTATAACAACCCCTTCTTAATCATCTTGTTTTTAGTAAGGCTTGAGGTGTCTTCTTTGCTTGGTGAGCTTTCTTGAATTCATCAATGATTTCCCAAGTGTGACTACAACGGCCACATGATGTAGATTCTATTGTTTTTCGTACTTGGCCGTTGTATCTGTGGGGATAGTTCTTTTATGGATTCTAGAACTCACCCTGGGGTCTGGCCATACTCTCATCTCTCCCTCTGATACTGAAAGGTATGTCTGAGAGTGTACAGCCTTTGAGCATGCCCTTTCATGGCTTGATAGACGATGACTGAGGAAATTCCTTGTCAACCATCTTCAACAGTTGCTCATCGTGCTGTTTCTGCTGTTCTTCTTCTTCTATCTTGACTCTGACCATTTCCCTTGAGAGTCAGGTGTGATCATGGATTGACTCTGGGGCTTTGGTAGCTTCAGAACAGCAGAGAGTGGCAGACTATCATCTTCATCCTCTTTTCTCTGCTTCTTCTTCCATCCTCAGCACCCTTCTCCTTCTACGGGGTACATCACTGGATGATGGTTGGGTTGGTGAAGGGATTGGTTTGAAGAGAGAGGATTTTGGATTTTGGCTTAGAGGTTGGTTGGGAGATTTGAGGGATAGGATCTGTTTGAGTGGGTGGAAGGGAAGGTTGATCTAGCATCCTTGTAGTTAATTTTGCTTTTGTAAGTTTAGCCATCTCTAACCTTTTGCCAGCCCCAGCCTCATCAAGAGCTTCCACAATGATCCCTTTGTTGAATTGCTCAGACAGACAGATTCTGGTGGCTATAGCCAGAATGCTGTCCCTGGACCACGCGCGGATCTCCATTAATGATCTTCCCAAGTATTTTGCAATAAATCGGATCATTATTTCCAACCTCTCTTTCTCAAGAGCATCGTACCCTGCCCATCGGGTTTGTATCTCTTGTACCTCTACCTTCTGATCTCACTGTCCAGTGTGGCTGTGTCAAACCCCTGCCTGAATAGTTGGTCAATTATTTTATCCATGGAGCGGCTGTGTGTGGTGTCAGCTTCTTTGACCAGCTCCTCCAAGGATTTTTCTTCAGCAGTATGATCATCAGCACTTCTCTTTCGCTTGTACGTGCAGAGGTTGCTTTTCTTGTTTCTCCTCTTCCTCAGATCTCTTCCTCTTTCTATCTTTCACTGCAGTACTCTCCCCCTTTTTGGTTGCATTGGAGAAGGGTTGGTACCGCAGAAAGAGTCTTGTGGACAGCAGCATCCACCAGGGGCTGTAATGTTGAGGAAAGCCTCTCATCAAGGGCTTGATCACTATATCAGTGATTATGGGGGTGATGAGAGGGAGGGAGTTTCGGAGGATAGCACCTATTTGCTCAGGAGGGTTCTGTTCCTGAAAGTAGGGCCTGAAGCAGAGGCGGGTGGTTGATTTTGGGGTGGCTCTGTGTTTGGGAAACCTTCAAGGGAAGGTGCATCTGTGGGTGTATGATGGTGGCAGATGGACTTGCATCCTGAGACATCTTGGCCAGCAGCTCTTTGAGTCTGCTAACCTCATCCTCTAGAATGGTGTTTTGAGCAACTACATCGAAGAGAAGCTCAGGTCATCATCAGTTGATACTGAATCACCTGACCTCCTGCTTAGAGCAGGATGAAAATGCACTGGGTGTAGACCAGTTGGTGCATGTGCCCCTTGTGCGTGGTACTGGGGACTTCCAGCCTCAGGACAATGTCCATCATCAGCTGTTGCCTCTAGGGAGGTCTTAGCAATGTTACCAGCTTCACTCTGGTCATGTGCTGAGTCAGAGGAGGTGGCAGCCTCACTAGATCTTCTAAGCTCCTTGTCTACACCAGGAGATAGAATTGGGAAACCCCTGTGCTGTGGGTTCTCAGGTGCACTGTGTTCCTCCCCCTCAATTGTAGAGGTATTCCCAGTAATAAGTGGTTTTCTGGGAGGGGGTGAGGAGTGCAATTGAGTCAGCACTTGAGCAACTATTAAAGTTGGGCTGTGAGGGGCGGTTGTTTGGGGTACAGGGGTATAAGCAGTGTGCACCTGGGGTGGATGGTGCTCTTCAATGGCAATCTCCTCAAGTGAGGAAGATCCCAGATAAGTAGTGCCCCTTGGGTTGCTGCAGGCTCCTGTTGAGAGGAAGCCTGAGCGGCTATGGTGGAGGAGTCATGGTATCCACTAGGGGGTTGGACTAGTGGATATATCCTGCGTTTGTGGTGCAGGAGCATCCTCAGGGGACTCAATTCCTGAGTAGCCATTTGGGTTTCTTTGTGGTGGGTTTGGTGGGGACATGGGATTTGGAGGTGGTGGCTGTGGGTTCCAGCTGCGTGGGTTTTCGCAGCTTGGCAGCCAGTTTGAGTGTCCGGTCAGAGTTGTGCCGGAGTATACTTCTGGCAGAACAGCCGTAGCAGGGACTCCCAAGCCAACAAGTCCCTCAGCATTAAGCTGGTCTATAATAATGGCCATTATGAACCGTGGATAGAGTATCCAACGGTTGGCAGTTAGTTTTAGAGCCATATCTTTGAGCTCTGAAAATATTAATTCTGAAAAATTCAGTGGTTGTTGCTCAAGGATAGAATACAATACCTGCTGCCATTGGTGGACATTTGATCCCAAGACGATGTCTTAGGGGCCAAACATACATTGACCATATGAAAGATCAGGCGTCAGCGTCATTAAATGTTTCTTCATGATGGTGGTGGCACTGAGATCACCTTGATATCCATGCTGAGCAATGATAGATCTAGGATGCCCTTCGGATATCCAGCAGGAGAGGTAGCATCACTCAGTTGAAGATTTTACGGATTGTTGCAGGAGTAATCACTACTTCTTTGTTGTTGACGACTGACCGGAGGGATTGTGTGTGGCTCTCCTCAGTTGTAACAGTAATGTTCATCCAAAATTGGTTCAAGGATTCGGCATGTAAAACGGGGTTCAGAAGGAATGCCTTTTGTATGGGGACTGAACCATAAGATCGATAGCAGTATCGAACTTAGTCCAGATCGGCGATTTTGTGAGGTAGGCAACACAGTTGTGTCGCGGTTTAATTTGCATAGACGCCATGGAAGTGTTTTGGAGAGGAACGTTAGGTTTGAAGAAGATGATGCATGGAGAGCTCAGGTTAAGGATTTATAGGGTACGGGTGAGGAAACGACTGAAGGATGTGGTGTTAGTCATCAGTTGTTTTAACCGACCGTTGACATGGTATTATCCTTTCAGACGTTGAAACAGCTGAAGTCGTGGTGTTAGGCATCAGTAGTTTAGAAAACTACTGAAGACCGTGGTTTTGACTTCAGATGATTGAAACAACTGAGGACATGGTGTTTGTCATCAGTAGTTATGAAACTACTGAAGACAGTGGGTTTGTCATCAGCTGTTGTAAACAACTGAAGATTTGGTATTGGTCATCAGTAGTTATAAAACTGCTGAAGACGTGGTTTTGCTTCCGTTGTTAAAATGAAACAGCAGTGGTACAAACGACTGAGGAGAAAGTTCTCTTCACTGTTTTCGTCAATTCTTAGCTTTTCAGCTGTTTCAAACTGTCCTCAACACATTCATCAGTCTTTATGGCTGATTTCAGTTGTTTCATAGGACATCAGTACTTATTGTTTTTACTGATTGATTAGTAGTTATGACTGCTCAGTAGTTGTAACTACTTCAGTAGTTTAGAACAGATGAAGTACTTCAGTACTTGTGAGAACTTTTAGCCTTCAGTAGTTATAAAAACTACTGAGGTTAAAAGAGCTCATCAGTACTTATATGTGACAGACACTCATGATCATCAATATGAATTACTGAGATCATCAGTAGTTGTCACCTATTCTAGCTGCAGCATACCAAGCCTTAACACCAGGTTTTGGAAAGTTGAACTATCCAAAGGCTTAGTAAAGATGTCTGCAAGCTCATCAGCACTGGGCACAAACTTAGGATCAATCAGACCTTTTTCAAAACAATCTCTTATAAAATGATGTCTGATCTCTATATGTTTGGTCCTAGAGTGCTGGACTGGATTTTTGACAATGCAAAGAGCTGAAGCACTATCCATTAACAATGGAGTCTTAGTCTCTGTAATGCCATAATCCAAAAGTTGGTTTTGAAGCCAGAGTACCTGAGATGTACAGCTTGCAGCAGCAATGTACTCAGCTTCCGCAGTGGATGTAGCAACTGAGGTCTGTTTCTTGCTCTGCCAAGAAATCAAGCAGTTGCCTAGGAATTGACATCCACCAGAAGTTGATTTCCTGGTCAACTTACACCCTGCATAGTCACTGTCAGAAAAGGCAACTAATTTACCAGAGTGTCTGGTAGAATACCATAAACCTAGAGATGGAGTGCCTTGCAGATATCTAAAGATCCTCTTGACTGCAATCAGATGAGACTCTTTAGGTGCAGCAGCTGAAATCTAGCACAAACACATGTAGCAAACATAATATCTGGTCTAGAAGCTGTTAAATACATCAAGGACCCAATCATACATCTGTAAAGTGTTTCATCAACCACTTTACCTTTCTGATCTGAATCCAGTTGTGTGGTGCTGCTCATGGGAGTAGAACAGGGCTTACAATGTTGTAAATCAAACTTTTGCAAAAGATCTTTTGTATATTTGGATTGATGAATAAAAATTCCATCAGCCTTTTGTTTGATTTGCAACCCCAGAAAGAACTGTAATTCTCCCATGGCACTCATTTCAAACTTCTGTTGCATCAACTTTGTAAAGGCATCACACAACTTTGGATCAGAGGATGCAAAAATGATATCATCTACATAAATTTGAACAAGTAGATTATGCTGCCCAGCTTTCTTAATAAATAAAGTCTTGTCTATGGAGCCTCTAGTGAAATTGTTTTCCAGAAGAAAGTTTGATAATGTCTCATACCAGGCTCTGGGAGCTTGTTTTAACCCATAAAGAGCTTTATCAAGCTTATACACCCAATTAGGATGTTTGTTGTCCTCAAAGCCTGGAGGTTGACATACATAAACCTCTTCTTTAACTTTTCCATACAAAAATGCACTTTTGACATCCATTTGAAAGACTTTAAGTTTTTGATAAGCAGCATAAGCTAAAAACAATCGAATTGCTTCCAGTCTGGCTACAGGGGCAAAGGTTTCATCATAATCAATACCTTCTTCTTGTGCAAACCCCTGAACAACCAGTCTGGCCTTGTTCTTAACAATAAGCCCATTTTCATCAGTTTTGTTCCTAAACACCCATTTAGTGCCTATTGCACACTTACCTGGAGGTAGAGGAACCAGTTCCCACACTTGCTGTTTCTTGAACTGAAGAAGCTCAAGCTGCATGGCATCACCCCATCCATTGTCCTTTAAAGCAATGTGATAATTCTTTGGCTCTTGCTGACTGATGAAGAGAGCATAGAAGCAGAAATTTGACAATTGACTTCTTGTGGATACTCCAGCATGATATCACCAATGATTTGAGACATGGGGTGATTCTTCAGATCTTGATACACAATGAGATCTGTGCAAGTGTTTGTAGCCGGTTCAGCAGCAACAGATGGTGATGGTGAATCATTTCCTTGAAACCAATCAGTGGATGGTAATTCAAAGGAAGTTGAATTCGAAGAAATCTCATCAGCATTAGTTGTGGATGGTGCTACTGGCGCTACAGGAACATCAGGTCTAGTTGAATCAGGCAGCTGATCACTAAACCTGAAGAGGTGAGTACTGCAATCATCATCATCATCAGCAGTACCACCAGGTGGTGAACTGTTGACAGGAGCAACAGCAGGAGTTTGATAAGGAACATATTGCAGTATGTCCATCAAATAACTCCACAGGACTTTGTGGAATCTTGTCCTTTGGAGATTCATTAAACTTAACATGTAGAGTTTCTTCAACCATCTTTGTTCTGCAGTTGAAGACTCTGTATGCCTTGCAAGTAGATGAATAACCAATAAAGTATCCTGCACCACCTTAGGATCAAATTTGTGGAGTTGATCCTTTGTGTTGAGAATAAAACAGGGACACCCAAATGCTTTGAAAAATGAAATCAGAGGAGCCAAATGATGGAGAACTTCATATGGAGTCTTCATCAACCTCTGATTTACTAAAACTCTATTTTGCACATAACAAGCTGTGTTGACAGCTTCGGCCCAAAAGGTCAATGGCAAACCTGAGTCAGCCAGCATGGACCTTGCAGCTTCAATGAGAGTCCTGTTCTTTCTCTCCACTACTCCATTTTGTTCTGGAGTCCTTGGAATGCTAAACTGCCTTTTGATTCCCTTTGAGAGATAGAAGTCATCAAGTGTATGATTTCTGAACTCAGTTCCATTATCACTTCTAATACACTTGACAGGAAGGGAATACTGCTTCTCAATATACAGCACAAAGTGGATAATCTTCTGAGCAGCCTCATCCTTTGAATGTAGGAAGAAAGTCCATACAAATCTGGAGTAATCATCCACAATTACCAGACAGTATTTCTTCTTTGCCATGCTCATTACTCTCACAGGACCAAATAGATCCATATGCAGTAATTGCAAGCAGGCAGTGGACTTGGACACTTCAATAGGAGGAAATGAGACCTTGTGCTGTTTTCCTTTTAAACAAGCAGTGCAAGTTTCATCACAGTGGAACTCCTTTATTGGTAAGCCTCTGACTAAACTCTTGTGGCTAAGCTGATTCATGTTTTTAAGATTAACATGACCAAGCCTCCTGTGCCACAGTTTAGATTCTTGAAAAGAGGCTTTGGAAAATAGGCAAGGATTACCTTTGAGATCTATCTTCTTAGAGAGATCTAAGGCATACACTCTTCCTGTCCTGTTGGCTTTCAGGAGAGTGTGATCATCCAACACCTTGTCAATCAAGGGCAAAACTCTGGATGACAGAATCCTACAGTTTTGACTTGTGAAAAGGGCAACATGGCCTTTATCACACATTTGACTGACACTCAAGAGGTTGTACTTGAGATTTTCCACATGATTAACATCATCAAATTTAATTTCTCCATTGGAGACAAAGCCCTTACCGATGATGTAACCCTAGCATCATTGCCAAAAGAGACAAATCCCTTCTTTCCTTGAGAGTAGTCATGAAGAAGAGAGATGTTCCCAGTCATGTGCATGGATCCCCCACTGTCTACATACCAGATGCTATTTGGCATGTTGAAGAACCCTGCAATAATAAACAATCAGTTAGTTTTAGAGACCCAAACCTTTTGGTTTTGGGCCTGGTCTCATCAATAGATGGTAAACTATCATGTTTATTTGTAACAACAGCTTGAGAGGAAGAAGATGGTGCAGAAGAGGAGTCCTTTGGCTTAGACCACCTTTTCTGTGGTTTCAACATAGGAAAATCTAGTTGGTTAACTCTACCCAACAGATGTTGTACCATCATCACCAGCTGTGTCTGATTTTTGATAAAGCTTTCAGCTCATCAACACATTGCTAGTGGAGTTAGATAAGGTCCTATGTTGCACCTTCTTCTTTTGAGCACCCTCAGCTGTCACCTGTTTAACTCCTCCTCCTTTTTGAATTGCTTTAAGGACTTAAGGGTTACAGGATTTGATGTTGCTGATACAAATGTGGTCTCAAACTCATGTTTCATTTTTACCATTTTCTCATTAATTTCTTCCTTTTGTTTGAGTTTGGAACCTCTTTTGTACCACAATCATCTGTAAGATGATTGAACAAACCACATACTTCACATGGTTTCTTCTTCATCTTAGGTTGATCATCACTAAAGATGGTGAAGCAACAGAAGACTTGTTCTTCAATGCTTTGGAAGCATTGGTTGCTTCTTGACAGCATCTTTAGTAGTCTTCAAACTCTTTCTACTGCCAGTTTTCTTCTCTTCAGTACTGACAGCAGTTGAAGTTTGAACTTCAGGAGTTGAATCCTGCTCTCCAGTCCTTTCAGGACCTTCAGGATTGACTCCTGAGTTGATCAACTTATTGATCATGTGAATGTCAGCATTTGGACCATCAACATCAGCTGATAGGTTCAAAGAGGACTTGATACTGACTGCTACTTCTGATTGTGCTGTATCAGAAGGTAGATCACATGACTTGATGGATTGGTTATCACTCTCACCATCAGATTCTACCTCTGCTCTTGGGGTAAAATCTGTAGGTGGAGCAGTGTGATTGTAACCAATTCCAAACTTCACATTTGAAGCAGATTGCTTACTAAGAAGCATTTCAAAACCTTTGCATGATTGTACCCATCTATCACACTCGACCTGGGTAACTGCAAGGGTTTCTTTGAGATCTTTGTACTTCTCTAAAAGTACCATCTTCTCTAGCTTATCATCAATTATTTTGCAATTCAGTTTATAAACCTCATCATTTTTATCTTTGAGCACAAACTCAAACTCAGCTTTGTTTTTGGAAATTACTTGTTCTAGCTCAATGTTCTTATTAATTAAAGCTACATTTGCTTCTCTAATGGAAGCAAATGCTGCTATGCATTGTTCAGAACATAATTTGGCTTTTGCCTCAGAGGATACCTGTGATACCTGAGGTGTAGAGGCATTGAAGATGAAGTATCAGCAGACTCCAAAGCCATAAGAGCTAGATTCCCAAAGGGACTGTCACCACCATGTTGACCAGCACCTGAGAACAGTTGATCATGACCAGACAAGTCATCTGGTAAACTGCTCCAGTCAACAACTCCTGGGGTGAAGAAGCTGTGTTGTTGAGATGAAGGTTGTTGATGAGATAGGGAAGGCTGAGGTTCTGGTAATGCATGAGGTTGTGGTGTCATAGGAACTTGAACTTGACTTGACGTGGCATGTAATAACAAGGGTACTGATAAGGCATTTGACCCTGAGGAACAAAATATGCCGGAGATTGTTGTTGAGGATGATGACTAGATGTGACAGGATGTTGCCCTCTGTTTTGTTGACTGTTGCCAGGAAAAGTCACAAAGGGTGCAGTAGAGTTTGATCCAGTTGATCTACACTCTCTTGCAAAGTGTCCAAGCCGTTGGCATTTGTGACACCTCAACTTGCTCTTGTCAAAACCAACTTGGTTTTGCCAGAGAGTCCTGGGAATTTTCTTCCAGTTCTTTTGTAGAACTTCTGAGATCTGATATTTATCAAGGCCATTTGGCTCAAAATCCATCTCTTCTAAGTCATCATCAGCAATCCCCTTGAGATCATCCATAATGAAACATAAATTGTCATTATTACCTCCAGTAAACTGACCATCAACACTTACAAATGCAGAATTAGAAGTGCTCGAAGAGAAATTAATATGCTCATCATACTGGCATTCAGATGCAGCATATTCTGACTCATGACCCACCAAGGCAGTGTGCCTTGAATAAAATCTTCAGTGAGCTTTCCAGATGAAGACAGCTTTCTCTTCTGTTCTATCTCTCTCTCAAAAGTGAGCAATTTCCCATGGAGTTGGGTGAGAGATAGTTTGTCCAAACTTGCACTGGAGCGTAGGACAATAGTATATGTGTCCCATCTCTCAGGCAGTGATCTGAGAAATCTGTTATTCATCTGAATATTGGTGTATTCAAGTTTGACCATTTTTAGTTCAGAGATCAAACAAGAAAACCGCTCATATTGTTGAGTCAGTGTCTCACCCTTTCTATGAGAGAATGTCTCATATTGTTGGGCAAGAATTTCTCTATTATTTGCCAAGACCTCATCTGTTCCTCCAAATTGTTCTTTCAAAGCAATCCAGAGGTCATGGGCAGTTTCATGATGCATTAGCCCAGAATAGATTTCATTGGGCAAAGCCATGGCCAGAATTCCATGGGCTTTTGCATCAATCTCAAGCAACTTTTTATCCTCATCTGAGTATTGCTCCCTCCTCTTCGGAACCATTTGATTGGTTTCCGGGTTATTCACCATAGGCTTGTGTGGACCATGTACCACAGATGTCCACACCCTGCGCTGTTAACAGACAGGTGATGGAGCATACGTCTTTGCCATATGTTATACTCATTCCTAACCAGCATAGGAGGCTTGGTTGAGGAACCAGTATTGTGAGGATCATTGGAGGGAGTGGTCATTTTCAGTTCAAAAATAGTTGAGTTCAAGTTTAAAAAGAAGTTTTAGACAAACCACACCAAACTCAATGAGAACCAGAATAAGATCTCAGGATGAATGAGCAGAAATACAGAAAATTCAATCTCTATAACCGTTTCTTGCAAAAACAAAGCTAATTCAATCAAACTTGGATCTTGAATAGCAGTTTCAATGATCAATTATTAGATCGATCAATGATTACCAGCTCTGATACCATTTGACAGGATCAGTGATCACAAGTTTGATGTTTATCAGAATGTAAAGCAGCGGAATACACACACGAATTAGACAAATTGTAGCAAGCAAACAATATATGTAAGCGTTAAGAGCGCATACGGTTATAGGGAGAGAATATGAATTTCTGATTTCTAGGAATGTTTATAGATGTAGAATATTTCTAATCGAATCAATCAATCATTCCATTCAATTGCTCATATCACTCAATGATTACAATAGGTTGTCACTCCTTATATAGAGTGCAACAGTCACTGCTGTTATCACGGAAGTGACAACTGGCAGATCCAATACAGAAATAACTAAATCTTAACAAACTACTGAAATGTTCACACTACTGAGAACATATCAGCAAGTTAAGTACAAAATATAAAACTACTGAAACTACAACGACTGAAGAACAAGCTCTTCAGTCGTTTTACAAAACTACTGAAACATAAAACATAAAACTACTGATATCACAACTACTGAAGAAGTACTCTTCAGCAGTTGTGACAAACTACTGAGGCTTCAGTACTTGGTCTTCAGACTTTGACCTTCAGGCGTTCATCAGCTGATGACTTCAGTAGATATCATCAGCTGATGTCTTCAGTCTTTGTCTTCAGACTTTGTACATCAGTTGTTGATCTTCAGCACTTGTGAACTCTTCAGCTGTTGTGCTTCAGTACTTTGGTCTTTCAGCTTCAGCACTTGTGTTCTTCAGCTGTTGTACTTCAGCACTTTGGTTCTTCAGCTGTTAAGGTCTTCAGCACTTGATCTTCAGCTGTTGAAGTCTTCAGTACTTGTCAAACTACTGATGAGGCTTTCAGCAGTTGTTGTGATACCGTGTGGGACTTAGAGATTTTCTGATCTTGGCTCATTGGTTCTTTTGGTCCAACAAACTCCCCCTGAACCAATGCAGCCAAAACCTCTAACTTATTTAAACTCCCACTTATTGATGGCAAAAATGTTGGTCTTTTTCCTTCTTGATCAGTAGAGAAGATGACCCATGTACGCTCCGGCCTGGGAAGAACCTCAAATATTTGTTTGGCAGAGTATGAATGGGAACTCTGTTTTGGGGAACTGGACACAGAGTTGTTATCCCATTCATGAGATTCACTTCCCATAATGAGTCTGTACGACTCACGAACATAGGCCTCAAGGAGAACAATTTGTTCCTCTGAGAGAGTTCTTCAGCTCCTCCTTCGAAGAAGAACTCTGGACCATAGTACTCTGATAAGTACTTCATGGTCCTGCCATTTTTCAGCTCCACCGTAGTTACCTCCCTGTATACAAATTCATCCGGATGGTTGCCTTCAAGGAGTAACTGGAGCTCATTCTTTTGGATGTCTTCAAGCTTTTTGTATAACAACCCTTCTTAATCATCTTGTTTTCTAGTAAGGCTTGAGGTGTCTTCTTTGCTTGGTGAGCTTTCTTGAATTCATCAATGATTTCCCAAGGTGTGACTACAACGGCCAACATGATGGTAGATTCTATGTTTTTCGTACTTGGCCGTTGTATCTGTGTGGGATAGTTCTTTTATGGATTCTAGAACTCACCCTGGGGTCTGGCCATACTCTCACTCTCTCCTTCTGATACTGAAAGGTATGTCTGAGAGTGTACAGCCTTTGAGCATGCCCTTTCATGGCTTGAATAGACGATGACTGAGGAAATTCCTTGTCAACCATCTTCACAGTTGCTCATCGTGCTGTTTCTGTTTTCTTCTTCTTCTTCTCTCTTGACTCTGACCATTTCCCTTTGAGAGTCAGGTGTGATCATGGATTGACTCTGGGGCTTTGGTAGCTTCAGAACAGCAGAGAGTGGCAGACTATCATCTCATCCTCTTCTTCTGCTTCTTCTTCCATCCTCAGCACCTTCTCCTTCTACGGGGTACATCACTGGATGATGGTTGGGTTGGTGAAGGGATTGGTTTTGAAGAGAGAGGATGTTGGATTTTGGCTTAGAGGTTGGTTGGGAGATTTGAGGGATAGGATCTGTTTGAGTGGGTGGAAGGGAAGGTTGATCTAGCATCCTTGTAGTTAATTTTGCTTTTGTAAGTTTAGCCATCTCTAACTTTTGCCAGCCCCAGCCTCATCAAGAGCTTCCACAATGATCCCTTTGTTGAATTGCTCAGACAGACAGATTCTGGTGGCTATAGCCAGAATGCTGTCCCTGGACCACGCGCGGATCTCCATTAATGATCTTCCCAAGTATTTTGCAATAAATCGGATCATTATTTCCAACCTCTCTTTCTCAAGAGCATCGTACCCTGCCCATCGGTTTGTATCTCTTGTACCTCTAACCTTCTGATCTCACTGTCCAGTGTGGCTGTGTCAAACCCCTGCCTGAATAGTTGGTCAATTATTTATCCATGGAGCGGCTGTGTGTGGTGTCAGCTTCTTTGACCAGCTCCTCCAAGGATTTTTCTTCAGCAGTATGATCATCAGCACTTCTCTTTCGCTTGTACGTGAGCAGAGGTTGCTTTTCTTGTTTCTCCTCTCTTCCTCAGATCTCTTCCTCTTTCTATCTTTCACTGCAGTACTCTCCCCCTTTTTGGTTGCATTGGAGGAAGGGGTTGGTACCGCAGAAAGAGTCTTGTGGACAGCAGCATCCACCAGGGGCTGTAATGTTGAGGAAAGCCTCTCATCAAGGGCTTTGATCACTATATCAGTGATTATGGGGGTGATGAGAGGGAGGGAGTTTCGGAGGATAGCACCTATTTGCTCAGGAGGGTTCTGTTCCTGAGAAGTAGGGCCTGAAGCAGAGGCGGGTGGATTTTTGGGGTGGCTCTGTGTTTGGGAAACCTTCAAGGGAAGGTGCCATCTGTGGGTGTATGATGGTGGCAGATGGACTTGCATCCTGAGACATCTTGGCCAGCAGCTCTTTGAGTCTGCTAACCTCATCCTCTAGAATGGTGTTTTGAGCAACTACATCGAAGAAGAAGCTCAGGTCATCATCAGTTGATACTGAATCACCTGACCTCCTGCTTAGAGCAGGATGAACATGCACTGGGTGTAGACCAGTTGGTGCATGTGCCCCTTGTGCGTGGTACTGGGGACTTCCAGCCTCAGGACAATGTCCATCATCAGCTGTTGCCTCTAGGGAGGTCTTAGCAATGTTACCAGCTTCACTCTGGTCATGTGCTGAGTCAGAGGAGGTGGCAGCCTCACTAGATCTTCTAAGCTCCTTGTCTACACCAGGAGATAGAATTGGGAAACCCCTGTGCTGTGGTTTCTCAGGTGCACTGTGTTCCTCCCCCTCAATTGTAGAGGTATTCCCAGTAATAAGTGGTTTCTGGGGAGGGGTGAGGAGTGCAATTGAGTCAGCACTTGCAACTATTAAAGTTGGGCTGTGAGGGGCGGTTGTTTGGGGTACAGGGGTATAAGCAGTGTGCACCTGGGGTGGATGGTGCTCTTCAATGGCAATCTCCTCAAGTGAGGAAGATCCCAGATAAGTAGGTGCCCCTTGGGTTGCTGCAGGCTCCTGTTGAGAGGAAGCCTGAGCGGCTGTGGCTGGAGGAGTCATGGTATCCACTAGGGGGTTTGGACTAGTGGATATATCCTGCGTTTGTGGTGCAGGAGCATCCTCAGGGGACTCAATTCCCTGAGTAGCCATTTTGGGTTTCTTTGTGGTGGGTTTGGTGGGGACATGGATTTGGAGGTGGTGGCTGTGGGTCCAGCTGCGTGGGTTTTCGCAGCTTGGCAGCCAGTTTGAGTGTCCGGTCAGAGTTGTGCCGGGAGTATACTTCTGGCAGAACAGCCGTAGCAGGGACTCCCAAGCCAACAAGTCCCTCAGCATTAAGCTGGTCTATAATAATGGCCATTATGAACCGTGGATAGAGTATCCAACGGTTGGCAGTTAGTTTTAGAGCCATATCTTTGAGCTCTGAAAATATTAATTCTGAAAAATTCAGTGGTTGTTGCTCAAGGATAGAATACAATACCTGCTGCCATTTGGTGGACATTTGATCCCAAGACGATGTCTTAGGGGCCAAACATACATTGACCATATGAAAGATCAGGCGCTCAGCGTCATTAAAATGTTTCTTCATGATGGTGGTGGCACTGAGATCACCTTGATATCCATGCTGAGCAAATGATAGATCTAGGATGCCCTTCGGATATCCAGCAGGAGAGGTAGCATCACTCAGTTGAAGAATTTTACGGATTGTTGCAGGAGTAATCACTACTTCTTTGTTTTGACGACTGACCGGAGGGATTGTGTGTGGCTCTCCTCAGTTGTAACAGTAATGTTCATCCAAATTGGTTCAAGGATTCGGCATGTAAAACGGGGTTCAGAAGGAATGCCTTGTTGTATGGGGACTGAACCATAAGATCGATAGCAGTACGAACTTAGTCCAGATCGGCGATTTTGTGAGGTAGGCAACACAGTTGTGTCGCGGTTTAATTTGCATAGACGCCATGGAAGTGTTTTGGAGAGGAACGTTAGGTTTGAAGAAGATGATGCATGGAGAGCTCAGGTTAAGGGTATTTATAGGGTACGGGTGAGGAAACGACTGAAGGATGTGGTGTTAGTCATCAGTTGTTTTAACCGACCGTTGACATGGTATTATCCTTTCAGACGTTGAAACAGCTGAAGTCGTGGTGTTAGGCATCAGTAGTTTAGAAAACTACTGAAGACCGTGGTTTTGACTTCAGATGATTGAAACAACTGAGGACATGGTGTTTGTCATCAGTAGTTATGAAACTACTGAAGACAGTGGTTTGTCATCAGCTGTTGTAAACAACTGAAGATTTGGTATTGGTCATCAGTAGTTATAAAACTGCTGAAGACGTGGTTTTGCTTCAGTTGTTTAAATGAACAGCAGTGGTACAAACGACTGAGGAGAAAAGTTCTCTTCAGCTGTTTTCGTCAATTCTTAGCTTTTCAGCTGTTTCAAACTGTCCTCAACACATTCATCAGTCTTTATGGCTGATTTCAGTTGTTTCATAGGACATCAGTACTTATCTGTTTTTACTGATTTCAGTAGTTATGACTGCATCAGTAGTTGTAACTACTTCAGTAGTTTAGAACAGATGAAGTACTTCAGTACTTGTGAGAACTTTTAGCCTTCAGTAGTTATAAAAACTACTGAGGTTAAAAGAGCTCATCAGTACTTATATGTGACAGACACTCATGATCATCAATATGAATTACTGAGATCATCAGTAGTTGTCACCTATTCTAGCTGCAGCATACCAAGCCTTAACACCAGGTTTTGGAAAGTTGAACTATCCAAAGGCTTAGTAAAGATGTCTGCAAGCTCATCAGCACTGGGCACAAACTTAGGATCAATCAGACCTTTTTCAAAACAATCTCTTATAAAATGATGTCTGATCTCTATATGTTGGTCCTAGAGTGCTGGACTGGATTTTTGACAATGCAAAGAGCTGAAGCACTATCCATTAACAATGGAGTCTTAGTCTCTGTAATGCCATAATCCAAAAGTTGGTTTTGAAGCCAGAGTACCTGAGATGTACAGCTTGCAGCAGCAATGTACTCAGCTTCCGCAGTGGATGTAGCAACTGAGGTCTGTTTCTGCTCTGCCAAGAAATCAAGCAGTTGCCTAGGAATTGACATCCACCAGAAGTTGATTTCCTGGTCAACTTACACCCTGCATAGTCACTGTCAGAAAAGGCAACTAATTTACCAGAGTGTCTGTAGAATACCATAAACCTAGAGATGGAGTGCCTTGCAGATATCTAAAGATCCTCTTGACTGCAATCAGATGAGACTCTTTAGGTGCAGCCTGAAATCTAGCACAAACACATGTAGCAAACATAATATCTGGTCTAGAAGCTGTTAAATACATCAAGGACCCAATCATACATCGTAAAGTGTTTCATCAACCACTTTACCTTTCTGATCTGAATCCAGTTGTGTGGTGCTGCTCATGGGAGTAGAACAGGGCTTACAATGTTGTAAATCAAACTTTTGCAAAAGATCTTTTGTATATTTGGATTGATGAATAAAAATTCCATCAGCCTTTTGTTTGATTTGCAACCCCAGAAAGAACTGTAATTCTCCCATGGCACTCATTTCAAACTTCTGTTGCATCAACTTTGTAAAGGCATCACACAACTTTGGATCAGAGGATGCAAAAATGATATCATCTACATAAATTTGAACAAGTAGATTATGCTGCCCAGCTTTCTTAAAATAAAGTCTTGTCTATGGAGCCTCTAGTGAAATTGTTTTCCAGAAGAAAGTTTGATAATGTCTCATACCAGGCTCTGGGAGCTTGTTTTAACCCATAAAGAGCTTTATCAAGCTTATACACCCAATTAGGATGTTTGTTGTCCTCAAAGCCTGGAGGTTGACATACATAAACCTCTTCTTTAACTTTTCCATACAAAAATGCACTTTTGACATCCATTTGAAAGACTTTAAGTTTTTGATAAGCAGCATAAGCTAAAAACAATCGAATTGCTTCCAGTCTGGCTACAGGGGCAAAGGTTTCATCATAATCAATACCTTCTTCTTGTGCAAACCCTGAACAACCAGTCTGGCCTTGTTCTTAACAATAAGCCCATTTTCATCAGTTTTGTTCCTAAACACCCATTTAGTGCCTATTGCACACTTACCTGGAGGTAGAGGAACCAGTTCCCACACTTGCTGTTTCTTGAACTGAAGAAGCTCAAGCTGCATGGCATCAACCATCCATTGTCCTTTAAAGCAATGTGATAATTCTTTGGCTCTTGCTGACTGATGAAGAGAGCATAGAAGCAGAAATTTGACAATTGACTTCTTGTTGATACTCCAGCAGTGATATCACCAATGATTTGAGACATGGGGTGATTCTTCAGATCTTGATACACAATGAGATCTGTGCAAGTGTTTGTAGCCGGTTCAGCAGCAACAGATGGTGATGGTGAATCTTTCCTTGAAACCAATCAGTGGATGGTAATTCAAAGGAAGTTGAATTCGAAGAAATCTCATCAGCATTAGTTGTGGATGGTGCTACTGGCGCTACAGGAACATCAGGTCTAGTTGAATCAGGCAGCTGATCACTAAACCTGAAGAGGTGAGTACTGCAATCATCATCATCATCAGCAGTACCACCAGGTGGTGAACTGTTGACAGGAGCAACAGCAGGAGTTTGATAAGGAACATATTGCAGTATGTCCAGATCAAATAACTCCACAGGACTTTGTGGAATCTTGTCCTTTGGAGATTCATTAAACTTAACATGTAGAGTTTCTTCAACCATCTTTGTTCTGCAGTTGAAGACTCTGTATGCCTTGCAAGTAGATGAATAACCAACAAAGTATCCTGCATCCACCTTAGGATCAAATTTGTGGAGTTGATCCTTGTGTTGAGAATAAAACAGGGACACCCAAATGCTTTGAAAAATGAAATCAGAGGAGCCAAATGATGGAGAACTTCATATGGAGTCTTCATCACCTCTGATTTACTAAAACTCTATTTTGCACATAACAAGCTGTGTTGACAGCTTCGGCCCAAAAGGTCAATGGCAAACCTGAGTCAGCCAGCATGGACCTTGCAGCTTCAATGAGAGTCCTGTTCTTTCTCTCCACTACTCCATTTTGTTCTGGAGTCCTTGGAATGCTAAACTGCCTTTTGATTCCCTTTGAGAGATAGAAGTCATCAAGTGTATGATTTCTGAACTCAGTTCCATTATCACTTCTAATACACTTGACAGGAAGGGAATACTGCTTCTCAATGTACAGCACAAAGTGGATAATCTTCTGAGCAGCCTCATCCTTTGAATGTAGGAAAAAGTCCATACAAATCTGGAGTAATCATCCACAATTACCAGACAGTATTTCTTCTTTGCCATGCTCATTACTCTCACAGGACCAAATAGATCCATATGCAGTAATTGCAAGCAGGCAGTGGACTTGGACACTTCAATAGGAGGAAATGAGACCTTGTGCTGTTTTCCTTTTAAACAAGCAGTGCAAGTTTCATCACAGTGGAACTCCTTTATTGGTAAGCCTCTGACTAAACTCTTGTGGCTAAGCTGATTCATGTTTTTAAGATTAACATGACCAAGCCTCCTGTGCCACAGTTTAGATTCTTGAAAAGAGGCTTTGGAAAATAGGCAAGGATTACCTTTGAGATCTATCTTCTTAGAGAGATCTAAGGCATACACTCTTCCTGTCCTGTTGGCTTTCAGGAGAGTGTGATCATCCAACACCTTGTCAATCAAGGGCAAAACTCTGGATGACAAAATCCTACAGTTTTGACTTGTGAAAAGGGCAACATGGCCTTTATCACACATTTGACTGACACTCAAGAGGTTGTACTTGAGATTTTCCACATGATTAACATCATCAAATTTAATTTCTCCATTGGAGACAAAGCCCTTACCGATGATGTAACCCCTAGCATCATTGCCAAAAGAGACAAATCCCTTCTTTCCTTAAGAGTAGTCATGAAGAAGAGAGATGTTCCCAGTCATGTGCATGGATCCCCCACTGTCTACATACCAGATGCTATTTTGGCATGTTGAAGAACCCTGCAATAATAAACAATCAGTTAGTTTTAGAGACCCAAACCTTTTTGGTTTTGGGCCTGGTCTCATCAATAGATGGTAAACTATCATGTTTATTTGTAACAACAGCTTGAGAGGAAGAAGATGGTGCAGAAGAGGAGTCCTTTGGCTTAGACCACCTTTTCTGTGGTTTCAACATAGGAAAATCTAGTTGGTTAACTCTACCCAACAGATGTTGTACCATCATCACCAGCTGTGTCTGATTGTGATAAAGCTTTCAGCTCATCAGACACATTGCTAGTGGAGTTAGATAAGGTCCTATGTTGCACCTTCTTCTTTTGAGCACCCTCAGCTGTCACCTGTTTAACTCCTTCCTTTTTGAATTGCTTTAAGGACTTAAGGGTTACAGGATTTGATGTTGCTGATACAAATGTGGTCTCAAACTCATGTTTCATTTTTACCATTTTCTCATTAATTTCTTCCTTTTGTTTGAGTTTGGAACCTCTTTTGTACCAACAATCATCTGTAAGATGATTGAACAAACCACATACTTCACATGGTTTCTTCTTCATCTTAGGTTGATCATCAACTAAAGATGGTGAAGCAACAGAAGACTTGTTCTTCAATGCTTTGGAAGCATTGGTTGCTTTCTTGACAGCATCTTTAGTAGTCTTCAAACTCTTTCTACTGCCAGTTTTCTTCTCTTCAGTACTGACAGCAGTTGAAGTTGAACTTCAGGAGTTGAATCCTGCTCTCCAGTCCTTTCAGGACCTTCAGGATTGACTCCTGAGTTGATCAACTTATTGATCATGTGAATGTCAGCATTTGGACCATCAACATCAGCTGATAGGTTCAAAGAGGACTTGATACTGACTGCTACTTCTGATTGTGCTGTATCAGAAGGTAGATCACATGACTTGATGGATTGGTTATCACTCTCACCATCAGATTCTACCTCTGCTCTTGGGGTAAAATCTGTAGGTGGAGCAGTGTGATTGTAACCAATTCCAAACTTCACATTTGAAGCAGATTGCTTACTAAGAAGCATTTCAAAACCTTTGCATGATTGTACCCATCTATCACACTCGACCTGGGTAACTGCAAGGGTTTCTTGAGATCTTTGTACTTCTCTAAAAGTACATCTTCTCTAGCCTTATCATCAATTATTTTGCAATTCAGTTTATAAACTCATCATTTTTATCTTTGAGCACAAACTCAAACTCAGCTTTGTTTTTGGAAATTACTTGTTCTAGCTCAATGTTCTTATTAATAAAGCTACATTTGCTTCTCTAATGGAAGCAAATGCTGCTATGCATTGTTCAGAACATAATTGGCTTTTGCCTCAGAGGATACTGTGATACCTGAGGTGTAGAGGCATTGGAAGATGAAGTATCAGCAGACTCCAAAGCCATAAGAGCTAGATTCCCAAAGGGACTGTCACCACCATGTTGACCAGCACCTGAGAACAGTTGATCATGACCAGACAAGTCATCTGGTAAACTGCTCCAGTCAACAACTCCTGGGGTGAAGAAGCTGTGTTGTTGAGATGAAGGTTGTTGATGAGATAGGGAAGGCTGAGGTTCTGGTAATGCATGAGGTTGTGGTGTCATAGGAACTTGAACTTGACTTGACTGTGGCATGTAATAACAAGGGTACTGATAAGGCATTTGACCCTGAGGAACAAAATATGCCGGAGATTGTTGTTGAGGATGATGACTAGATGTGACAGGATGTTGCCCTCTGTTTTGTTGACTGTTGCCAGGAAAAGTCACAAAGGGTGCAGTAGAGTTTGATCCAGTTGATCTACACTCTCTTGCAAAGTGTCCAAGCCGTTGGCATTTGTGACACCTCAACTTGCTCTTGTCAAAACCAACTTTGGTTTTGCCAGAGAGTCCTGGGAATTTTCTTCCAGTTCTTTTGTAGAACTTCTGAGATCTGATATTATCAAGGCCATTTGGCTCAAAATATCCATCTCTTCTAAGTCATCATCAGCAATCCCCTTGAGATCATCCATAATGAAACATAAATTGTCATTATTACCTCCAGTAACTGACCATCAACACTTACAAATGCAGAATTAGAAGTGCTCGAAGAGAAATTAATATGCTCATCATACTGGCATTCAGATGCAGCATATTCTGACTCATGACCCACCAAGGCAGTGTTGCCTTGAATAAAATCTTCAGTGAGCTTTCCAGATGAAGACAGCTTTCTCTTCTGTTCTATCTCTCTCTCAAAAGTGAGCAATTTCCCATGGAGTTGGGTGAGAGATAGTTTGTCCAAACTTGCACTGGAGCGTAGGACAATAGTATATGTGTCCCATCTCTCAGGCAGTGATCTGAGAAATCTGTTATTCATCTGAATATTGGTGTATTCAAGTTTGACCATTTTTAGTTCAGAGATCAAACAAGAAAACCGCTCATATTGAGTCAGTGTCTCACCCTTTCTATGAGAGAATGTCTCATATTGTTGGGCAAGAATTTCTCTATTATTTGCCAAGACCTCATCTGTTCCTCCAAATTGTTCTTTCAAAGCAATCCAGAGGTCATGGGCAGTTTCATGATGCATTAGCCCAGAATAGATTTCATTGGGCAAAGCCATGGCCAGAATTCCATGGGCTTTTGCATCAATCTCAAGCAACTTTTTATCCTCATCTGAGTATTGCTCCCTCCTCTTCGGAACCATTTGTTTCCGGGTTATTCACCATAGGCTTGTGTGGACCATGTACCACAGATGTCCAACACCCTGCGCTGTTAACAGACAGTGATGGAGCATACGTCTTTGCCATATGTTATAATCATTCCTAACCAGCATAGGAGGCTTGGTTGAGGAACCAGTATTGTGAGGATCATTGGAGGGAGTGGTCATTTTCAGTTCAAAAATAGTTGAGTTCAAGTTTAAAAAGAAGTTTTAGACAAACCACAACAAACTCAATGAGAACCAAGAATAAGATCTCAGGATGAATGAGCAGAAATACAGAAAATTCAATCTCTATAACCGTTTCTTGCAAAAACAAAAGCTAATTCAATCAAACTTGGATCTTGAATAGCAGTTTCAATGATCAATATTAGATCGATCATGATTAACCAGCTCTGATACCATTTGACAGGATCAGTGATCACAAGTTTGATGTTTATCAGAATGTAAAGCAGCGGAATACACACACGAATTAGACAAATTGTAGCAAGCAAACATATATGTAAGCGGTAAGAGCGCATACGGTTATAGGGAGAGAATATGAATTTCTGATTTCTAGGAATGTTTATAGATGTAGAATATTTCTAATCGAATCAATCAATCATTCCATTCAATTGCTCATATCACTCAATGATTACAATAGGTTGTCACTCCTTATATAGAGTGCAACAGTCACTGCTGTTATCACGGAAAGTGACAACTGGCAGATCCAATACAGAAATAACTAAATCTTAACAAACTACTGAAATGTTCACAACTACTGAGAACATATCAGCAAGTTAAGTACAAATATAAAACTACTGAAACTACAACGACTGAAGAACAAGCTCTTCAGGTTTTACAAAACTACTGAAACATAAAACATAAAACTACTGATATCACAACTACTGAAGAAGTACTCTTCAGCAGTTGTGACAAACTACTGAGGCTTCAGTACTTGGTCTTCAGACTTTGACCTTCAGGCGTTTCATCAGCTGATGACTTCAGTAGATATCATCAGCTGATGTCTTCAGTCTTTGTCTTTAGACTTTGTACATCAGTTGTTGATCTTCAGCACTTGTGAACTCTTCAGCTGTTGTGCTTCAGTACTTTGGTCTTTCAGCTTCAGCACTTGTGTTCTTCAGCTGTTGTACTTCAGCACTTTGGTTCTTCAGCTGTTAAGGTCTTCAGCACTTGATCTTCAGCTGTTGAAGTCTTCAGTACTTGTCAAACTACTGATGAGGCTTTCAGCAGTTGTTGTGATACCGTGTGGGACTTAGAGATTTTCTGATCTTGGCTCATTGGTTCTTTTGGTCCAACATGGATGAACTTCCTTCCTGCTTTATATCTTCAGATTTATTGCCCTCATTCTAGCATCTTTCTCTTCTTTCTTATTCACAAGCAACACCACCTCCTCTTTGAATTGCTTGAAGGGTCAAATCCATATTTACTATCTTCTTTCCTTTCCCTTTAACAACTCAGCTACCAAAGCATGATTTATCTCAGGCCTTGTTCCTCAACCTCTGCACTCCAATCAAAGTTTGAAATCAATGCAGTCTCCTTTTTATGATTCACATCTTCCTTCTCCCTCTCAATTGTTAATCTTGGAACTCCTGAATTACTGGAATTACTGATAATTGGTGATGGACATTCACATTTGAAATGTCCCAATTCTTTATAGTTGAAACATCTCAGTTTTGACTTATCAAATCCCAGTTTTGAATTAGAAGCTTGTCCTCCAAAATTCTTTCGTCCAGTGCACTCCATAATCTTCAAGCTCTAAGAGTTAACATTGCCATTTGCCACTAGATTTCAGTTTCTTCAAGATCATCATGATTTACCTGATACATGTCTTCCATTGTCATTATTTTTCCTTTCAACTCCTACCACAAATGCCTTATAACTTTGAACAAACATTCCAAAAAGAGCCATTGTTTCTGATGGAACTGAAGTTTCAACATTCGCCTTAGAGTTAGTCTGATCTCTTCCAACAGTAACGTTTCCTCCTGAAAATTTACTTGTATTACCTCCTCCGTGAATTGAATTATGTATTTGAGAGCTTGCAGCTAATGATAATAAGGCAGCATTTTGAGTAAAACTAGATGTAGGCATCATGGTCTTGTTAAAATCTCGTCTCTTCATGTCCAACTCAAAGGATTTAAGCTTATTGATCATATCCATCAGCTTGTAATCTGTGAACCCTCTTTCTTGCTTTAGCATCCTCACCTGAAGGCTCCACTAAGGTGGGAGAGAGTCTAGTAGCCTGTTAACTTGTTCAATGTTGGAGAGCTTTTCATTTTATTTCTCTAAGGTGCTAGAAACTGTCAAGAAGCAATTTGTGAGATCAGTCAGACTCTCGTTTTTGTATCTAACAAAGGAATTGAATTCCTTATCAACTCGAATGCTCTTATCCTTTACCAGTTCATCATTACCATCATAGAACTCACATAGAGCATCGTAAAGAGATTTAGCATTTTTATGTTCTGTAAAACGATTATAGATGTCTGGTGCTAGGCATAGTGTTAATGCTCCAAAAGCTTTCTGGTCACGATTGATCAGCTTCAGATCCTTTTTAGTGAAGGAAGATGGGTCCTTATTTTGAGAAACAACATCACCAACAGTGACCGTTGGTATGTGAGGACCATAAATAATTGATTCCCATTGGTTGTGGTCAGTGTAGAAGAAGAAAGCTTTGAGACATCTCTTCCAATCTTCGAAATTGTCTCTGTTAATGAGTCTCGAGGCCTATTGGGAGCAACAATTTCAAGATCGGCAAGAGTGAGTGAGGTTAACTTTGACATTGTAGTTTCGCTGGGATTGATGTAAATTCGGCAAGAGAAGATGCAATTTCGCTGAAACTTCAGTAGTTTCGCAAAAAGTTTGTAATTCGCAGACAAATTCGCTGTGAGAGCTAATTTCGCTGAGGCGGGTAATTTCCCTGACAATTTTGGCAGCAGTTTCGCTAGCCGAATGACACAAAGTGCTTAGTTTTGCTGGTAAATTCGCACGAAAAAAGCTTGAACTTTCGTTCAAAATAACTTTCGGCAGCAATTTCACTTGTTACATCTTCACAAGCACCGGTGAACTTTCGTTCAAATAGACTAGTTTCGCAAAACAACTAGAAAACGATTTCAATAGTGATAACACCCATAGTTTCGCTGAAAGATGATTGTAGTTTCGCAGAAAGAACAGCAGTTTCGCTGGTCGAACCTGAAACCCTTTTTCAACACAAAATCAATCTAAAATTATCAAATACTCAATGAATTTGGAATCTGTTGATTAGCAGAGCTTCCACAACCAAAAACTAGCAAAACTCAATCAATTTCCATATAAAAACACCCAATAATGAACTGAAATTGATGGAAACTAGATATTGAACTAAAACCACCAAAAACTCAACAAATCAAGAGCACTAAGGCTCTGATACCATATTGTTGGTCCATTTGATCGTATTACAGTGCAAATGATATGAAGAATCGTTCAATATCCAACAAACAAACTAAACAACATGAGCAAAGAAGATTGAACACAATAAGAGCTCATCAAAATCAGACAATGAACATCATAACAATCAATAACATCAAGAACAATGATATTTCTGTGTAATAACTACTTTGAAAAGGTAACTTGCAACAATGATTGACGGTTAGGGTTTTGCAAGCTTGCCTAACAACGAAAAAAGATCAAATTTGTTTGGATCAGTGATCTACGTTTGATTGATTAGAGAGTATAGCAGCGGAAATCAAACAATGAATTAGCCAATTCACAAGAACACAAAAGATATTCAAGGTAAGAACAAACGGTTATAGACAGAGAGAATTCTACAAAAGATATTTCATTCAATATTCGCTTTCGTGGTAACAGAATGTCACACATACAATTAGGTCAACACCTCTTATATAAGAGATGTGACGTCTGCTGATGTCACTTGATAGTGACATCTAATAGAATTTATTCAAACTACTGATAGTTAACACAACTACTGAAGATGTCAAACAGCTGACATCTTCTTACAAAAATGCTAAGTGTTAACTATCACTACAACTACTAAAAAGAAACTACTGAAACTACAACGACTGAAGACATGCTCTTCAGTTTTTTACAAATACTGAAACAAAAGAAAACTACAGAAAGGAAACCATCACAACAACTGAAGAATGCTTCTTCAGCTGTTGTAACAAACTCTGAAGGCTTCAGTACTTGTACTTGAACTTCAGCTATTGTCATCAGCTGATGTCTTCAGTCTTTGTACTTCAGCTGTTGATCTTCAGTACTTTGTTCTTCAGCTGTTGATCTTCAGACTTTGGTCTTCAGCTGTTGAAGTCTTCAGTACTTTAGTCTTTAGCTGTTGAAGTCTTCAGTACTTTAGTCTTCAGCTGTTGATCTTCAGACTTTGGTCTTTAGCTGTTGAAGTCTTCAGTACTTTAGTCTTCAGCTGTTGAAGTCTTCAGTCTTTGTTACAACAGCTGATCAAGTCTTCAGCAGTTGTTGTGATGTCTGTAGGACTTAGAGGTTTTTTTGATCAGGCTCATTGGTTCTTTTGGTCCAACAAAATCTATAATAGCAGTCTTAGTTTCGCAGACAGTTTCGCTATCCAGCGAAACTGTACTGCCGAAACTACAGTTTCGGTTGGCAAAAACAGTATTTTGTCAGGCTAACTAATCAGCTTACTGTGAGTGAAACTATAGTTTCAGTCACAGTTTCGCTGGACTGCAAAACTACATAAAACTAAATACATACAAAAGGAAACTAACAAAAGACCTATTACAATCAAAAGTAAATAATCTAAACTAAGGTGAGTCCAACCTATATATGATCTTCAAAGTTAGCATCTTTGGATGAATCAAGGAGTGTGACTTGGTTGTGCTGAGTGTTAAGCACCATTGTGGAAAAAGGTTGCAGAGAAATGAGTTTGAATTTAGGTGAATTGAAGGTGAAGGAAGCTTTTGGGCAGTAAATTTGGTAAAAAGATTCAAATGAAGAGTCGGGTTTATTTAAATGGGTGAAATGGCGGTTTGGGGGTTGGATAAGGTAAAAAGATGGTTTGAGGTAAGATGTGACAGGGGCGGTAAAATTAAAAACCATATAAAAAATTCCGACATCATTAATAAAATCTTTGCTTTTTTACTATGTGGGGCCCAAAAATTTTTGTTACACGTCTTTTTCTGACTATAAAATATTTCCGAAGGTAATCTTCTTCCGAAGCCAATTTTACTTCCGAAGGTAAATTTCTTACATCCAAGAGAAAAATGTGCTCTTTGAATGGAGAGTTTTATATGCTTCGAAAGTAGATCTGATATGCAATCACTCACTTCTTCCTAGGCCAAAAATTCTTTCGAGAAGAAAAATTTTCCTTGGAGAAATTTTGCTTCAGAAGATATATATGACATCTTCTGAGGGTAAATTCCTCTTTGAAAGGATTAGGACCTTTTGTAACAAGGCTTAATTTGTTTTGACTAAAGACTTTACATATTTTAAAAGTTTTCAAATGAGATAGACTAATCAATATTTATCATCCAAATAGCTACAATAAGATACTTAAATCTTTGTTCATCAAAGGCCTTGGTGAACAAATCAGCATATTGTTCATTTGAGTCAACTTTGATTAGTTTGGTCAGACTTTTCTCATGAATATCTGTAATGAAATGATACCTGATATCAATTTGCTTTGTCTTGGAGTGCTTTACTGGATTTTCAGCTATGGAGATAGCAATATGAATAGGAATACTCATGAAGTTGAATCCGTAGTCTATTATCTGGTTCTAAATCCATAGCAGCTGAGCATAGCAACTAGCAGCAGCAATGTATTCAGCTTTAGCAGTAGATGTTGAAACACAAGATTGCTTCTTGCATTGCCGTGAGATAATCCTTCCATCAAGAAACTGGCATCCTCTTGATATGGATTTCTTGTTGATATTGCAGCCACCATAGTCACTATCTGAATAGCCATAGAGATTGAAATATTGTTCCTTGGATACCAGAGACCTAGTTTAGGTGCTCCTTTGAGGTAGCTGAGGATTCTCTTGGCAGCAATTAGGTGAGGCACCTTTGGAGCAGCCTGATATCTTGCACAGATGCAAGTTGCAAACATTATATTAGGTCTACTTATTGTGAGATACATCAGAGAACTAATAATTGCCCTATACTGTTGTATATCAGTATCCTCTCCTTAGAGTCAGGATAGAGATTATGGTTTTTAGGTATAGGTGTCTTGGCTAGCTTACAATCTTTCATCTCAAATCTTTTTAAAATGTCATTGACATACTTAGATTGATTTGTGAAGAACCCTTCCTTTATCTGCTTCACTTGAATTCCAAGGAAAAAGTCCATTTTTCCCATGGAACTCATCTCAAACTTTTTCTTCATAATGCTCTCAAAGTCTTTGCACATTTGATCATTTAAAGAACCAATATGATGTCATCAACATAGACTTGGATAAGCAAAATGTCTTTCCCATACTTCCTTATGAAGACAGTCTTATCAATGGTACCTCTAATGTATCCATTCTTTAGAAGAAATTGAAACAAGGTCTCATACCACTGCCTAAGTGCTTGATACAGCCCATATAGAGCTTTATCCAGCTTGCAGACATAGTTGGGGTGTTGTGAGTCTTCAAATCTTAGAGGCTGACACACATATACTTCCCTATCTATATCCCCATATAGAAAGGCACACTTGACATCAAGTTGGTAGACAATAAAGTCCTTGGATGTAGTATAAGCAAGGAAGATCCTAACTGCCTCAAGTCTTGCAACAGGTGCAAAGACATTAGTATAATCGATTACTTCCTCTTGGGTATATCCTTGAACTACCAGTCTTGTCTTGTTCTTGATAATCAAGCCTCTATCGTCTCTTTAATTTTGAATACCTTTTTGGTGCCTATAGGTACTTGACCAGATGGTAGTGGACAGAGGTTCCAAACCTTTTGTCTCTTGAATTGAAGCAATTCCTCTTGCATTAATTCAACCCAACTACTATCTTTCAAGGCATCTTCTACCTTCTTGGGTTCCATCTGTGACAAAAAGCATGAGTACGGGTAGAGATTCCCATTGTGTGTTTGTCCCCTTGTTCTCACACCTTCAGAGACTTCTCCTATGATGTTCTCAACTGGATGAGTGTTGTGAATCCTAATCCTAGTAATCACCTCCAGTTGCAAAGATAGATCCAGATTTGACATATTTTGCTCAGGAGCTTGAACACTTGGTCCAGCTGATGTTTCACACTCATTCAATGACGACTGATTAAATAAAAGAAACATCATCAATGTTAGTTGGGTAAGAAGTTACATTAATAGTTGCTTGTCCCTTCCAAATGCTACTTCCATCAGCTTGATGTTGTTCATTATCAGCTGATGAGTTGTAAGAGTCACTTTGCTGATCATTTGTTAAAGTTCCACTAGTTCCTGAGATAGTCATGCTGTCAGATCTACCAGTTGTGGAAGCTTGATGTTCAGAGACTCTTGAAGAACATGGAAAAGTTCTGGGAAACTCATACAGTTGATCATGATCAGAATCACTTTGAGTATCTATTCTACATGAAACATTCTCACAAGATGGTTTAGAATAGTTTGGAAATAATTCTAAGTCAAAAATATGATAAGGGCCATTACTCCTAACACAAGGAGTGTGCTCATTAACACAATGTTAGATGATTCCTCAAATTGTTGATTTTTAATGTTGTAAACTCTATAAGCATAGAGTTGGAAGAATATTCAACAAAGATAGCATCATCCGACTTTACAGCAAATTTTGCAAAATTTTCCTTTGTTTTAAGTATGGTACACCTGCTGCCAAAGGACCTTAGCATGTGGCTTTTCCATGTGGCTTAACTACAATAACCTTGCCGGATTGTTGAAGGGTGTAGAGTTAGAACACAACAACACAAAGAGGAGATTAACTAAACTTAACCAAACAATAAACTGGATTAACCAAGGTAAGACACTAAGAACACAAGTAATGAAAGAGATAGAACACAAAGAACACAAGTATATGGTTTTCAAGAATGCAGTATATTGCTTTCTCTATGTTCTATTACAAGTGTTACAAAGCATAATTCAAAGATACAAAAACATGAGATACTTATACTACATCCTACAGCCGGCTATACTTTGAAAGCCAGCCGGATACAATTGACTAGACACAAAACAAAATCAAATGTAGAGTCAAAAGGCAGATTGCCTTTTGACTAGTGACTATGACATGCCATAGCTCACATCCTTATCTATTACAAAAAGGATAAAGTACATGAAGTAGAAAGTTACAGACTCAAGACCTCAATGTACAGTTACCAAAAGCATGGACCTTTTCACCAACTCATGTAAGTTGGTGACCTTATAGAGGTGCAGGGGAAAGGTGTCCAGCTTTATGGAAAAGTACATCAGATAAAGCATGTGTTAAAAGTCTTCGGAAGAAATCTGTCTTCATAAGTTGAAGCTTCGGAAGACTTCATATTTGGCTTCGGAAGATATTGGTCTTGGCTTCGGAAGATTTCACACTTAGAATATTTCTGTTGCATTTGTGAAACTTCCTAAGCATTCTTCTTAATAATAGTTGTGCAACATGTAGGATAGACATTAGATGTTTAGGTTGCATCAGCCTCTTCATTAATCTCTACAAACTCCCCCTAGGCTGATGCTACCAAAACACTTAGTAGACTTCAGATGTCAACAGTCCTCATTAGGTTGATCACCAATCCTTTCTTCATAAGGTGATCAGGATCCTTCAGACTATCAGTGTCTTCTCATATCAAAGAGGTCATGCAGAGGTATCTGAAACATATCTTGCCATGTGTACATATCTTTAGTTCCTTGATCTCTAATGACATGCCATCTCTCTGGATTTGTGGTGTATGTCCAGGACAATATGGTCTTCCTGATCCTAGAGGATCTGTTTGAATTGGAGTTGATGTAGCATCCTCTGGCTGCACAACCTCAAGATGTTTTGACTCATCCTGGGGTTTAGAAGAGGGTGCAGTCTTCTTCTTCTTTGGCTTTGGTTTAGAAGCCCTCCTCTTCTTTCTCTTTACAGATTTTAACTGAGAAGACTGGCCTGTAGTACTAGATTGATCTTCACGATCTTTCTCAGTTGGGACTTCCTCTCTCTCGGGCTCAGAAGGAGAGGGAGGTTGACCCTACTGTGGATTAGAAGATGAAGCTTGCTGAGTTTCAGCAGGAGGTCCAGGTTGTGTTGTCTCTGGTTGTTCAACCTTAACCTCCACTTCAGGTGGGTCTTGACTTGGAGTGGAGTGTAAGTCAATGAGCTCTCCACTTTTGATCTTCTGCTTGATCACCCTGATATGCTCATCCATAGTGGATAAAGGCATGGGGCCAAGTCTCCTTCCGGAGAATCCATATAGCTTCAAGAAGCTCATCATCCTCTACCTATCAGCAGACTTCTTCATGCTCTTTTGATGATAGCTCTTGATTTTGCAGCTTCTTCCTTAGCTTCTTCTTAGTTGTCTTTCTGTCCTTGATTATCTCAAGTTCAAGATGTTTTAAGTACTCAAACTCAACATAGTCATAGGACAAGGGAAGGAATGCATCTGCTTGATTGAAGCCTGTGGCACTCAAGTAATTGATCATCTTGATCCTTTCTTCTTCTTTGTCTACCTGAGGTTCTTGTGGAACCACATCTTCTTGTGTAGGTGTTTCCTGATCTGGGGAGAGGGTAGGCATATTCTTGTACAGTCTTTTTCTTCTTCTCTCTTCTTTGAGTTGTACTAGAAGTTCTGCATCTTCTACCTCCTTCTTCTCTCTAGACCTTTCTAGGTCAACCAGTTCATTCAGCTCATCTAAGGGGAGAGAAATGACATTGTCGATGTCATAGTACCTAGTCTGCAAGTAATTTATCCTGACTGCTCTTAACTCATCATTCTGAGTATTTGGTTTGGGGGCAACCCTGATAGCAGACTCAATGAGTCTTGAAGACTCAGTAGAGGAACTTTCTCCCCTCAGCCTCCTTTTCCTCTCTCTCTCTCCTCCTCCTCAATCTCCTCAGATGTCATCTTTCTTTCCCTTTGTCACTCACAGACCTTTGTGACTTAGGGTGGAGAGAGCTTTGGCCTTCATTGCTTGTTACAACATCTAAGCTTTGGCCAGAGAGAGGTTGAGAAGCACCTTCACTAGCAGGTGTCTGAATAGGAGTATGGATCTCTACAGCAATTGATGATGATGAGACAGGGGTCTTAGGTTCTGCAACTAGGCATTCAGTCAAGGTTTCCCCTATGAAACAAATCTTAGGGTCTACCTCAACATCCAGGTGACCGATGGTATTGCCTGATTCCCTAAGTCTCCTTCTTAAGCTGAACTCTGCAGTGATCCTGTCTTGGATTCTTTGAGCCAGTCTGTCAGTTTGTCTTGATTTGCTTGGATTCACAAGTGGCATGTTGACTAAATCCAGACCTTCATAGTAGTTCAAAGTCTGAAAATTGAAGACTTCTTACTGTCCTTGAACTCTTATGATAATTAGGGCTTTCCTAATGTTGTTATACCTCCACCCAATGATGTGATTGGAAGATGGTGAATATGACATAGCCCTATGTATCCCATCCTCAAACAGACTCTGTATGAAGGAGTCTGCGTAGTCCACATCAATGTGAACTTGAGAAGGTTGCTGAGAATGCACAATTGCAAGTGAGGATGGTGAGTCCTCAATGTCCACTCTCTCTGAAGAACTCCCAGGTTTTGTGGCTGTAATAACTTTCTCCCCCTTTTTGGTAGCATCACCCACTTGCATAGGTGAGCTAAAAGATAGGTCAATCACATCCACAGGTTCTTGTGTTCCTGGTTGAGCTCTTCTTAAGGGTCTCTCAGCTAGTTTTTCCTTAAGATATGAGATCTCAAGTTGCTGATCATTGATCCTGTTGTGTAAGGTAGTCACCTGAGATTCAAGGTGACTGACCTTTGAGACTGAATAGGTGCATGTTTTAGTCATTTTGTGCACCTTTAGTCTCAGATTCCCCTCATCTTCATCAGAAGACTCATTGAGGGATGAGATGATTGGATCAAAGTCCTCTCTCTCACCACCAGCTTCAGGTTCTTGGCTACTGGTTTTCCTCTGCTCACTGGCAATTTCAGTTGAGATTTCAGTGGCTTGAGTTTCCATGGTTGAGGTCTTAATGATGTAATCACTTTCAAAAGTGAGAGCCTCTTCCATATGGACATCCTGAACAGTTTAGAAGTGTCCACCTCAGTTGTAGGTGACTGATGTGGGATAGATGTAGGAGACTCAGGAGCATTAATCTCTTTTTGAGTAGGGGTAAAGAAGAGAGACTCATTATACTCACTGAAACCTAGATCTTCATCAGTATAGAAGTCAAGATGGGGAATTGGTTGGTTGAGATCTATAGGCTGGGGATGGTAACTATCCCCTGAAGGTTGATCACTTGAGTATTGAGACTCAGAGTGATGGCTTAAGGTAGTTGGGCTAATAAGCTCATCAGGCTGAGCATGAGAACCTCAACACTGACTCTTGAAGAGATGGGATTGGTCTGCTCCTCAAGAGAAGTGGGAGCTCCGGAGTCCACTTTTTCCTGTATGGTTGAGTGTATGGGGGCCTCCACAGACTGAATAGTCTGAGCAGGGGTTCGTTTGGATTTTCATTGGTAAGTGATGGTGATTTGAGGTTGTGTGTGCAGTTGGGAGGTAGCGGGCTCAACACTAGCTTGTGCTGCTAGGTTGTCACCTTGAGCAATGAACTATAACATTTTTAGGACAAGGGCTGTTTCTACCCTAGAGAAGCCAACAGTGGGCTTTTTCAGTATTTTAAAGATTCCGGGCTTCATCTGTCCCAATTTAAGAATGTTACCTGTTTCCTTTAACTATGAGCCCAGTTCATAGTTAAGAATGTACTGGACATATCTAGGAAACATGTAATATTCTAAGTAGTCTAAATTTGCAAGTAAATTGGTATAAACGAACTGAGAATACCTGAATTTGACCCCCTGAACCATTCCATGGATTATGAAGGAGAGATCCTCGGGAATCTGGTCCCATCCACCATGCTTGTTTGATAAGCTGTGGATGACCACATGGAGCAAGAATCTCCACTGGGATGAGACCTTCCCTTTCCTAAAGTTCTTTACAAAGAAATCTCCCTCATATCCTATTTGCTTAAAGGAATGATTGACAGCTTCCTTTGGGAAGAACACCTCACCTTCTTTATCATCCAGCTGAAGATGCCTATTGATGATGGCAAAAAAAAGCTTTTGAAAGTTAATTATCTTCGGAAGTTTTAATTAAAAAGCTTTCGAAGCTAAAATAACTTCGGAAGAATTTCTTGAGAGTTTTGAGAATTTTGCTTTGGAAGAGAAATTAAAACTTGAGTGCTTTGTATATAAAACAACAAAGCTTCTGAGAGTTAATTTTGCTTCGGAAGTAAATGGTCCTTGAAAATAAGTAATTGTTTGAGACAAGTATTTAAGCTTCGAAAGATAGATCTGAGAACTCTTCTGAAGGTAAAATTTTCAGACAGTTATTTATTTTGAAGGCATGATTTGCTTCCGACGTTAAAAGCATAACTTCCAAAGTATTAGAAATTTTCAAAAATCTAAGGAAAGTCTTCAAAAAGAAATTTTCATCCAAAGAAAACATGAGCTTATGAAAGTGATGAACTAGACAACTTAGGACACACATAATTTAAGAAATAATAAGAATTAGTTTTTAAGAAAAACCTACTCAAAGTTAATCATCCCAATAGCTGATATAAGATATTTAAATCTCTGTTCATCAAAGGCCTTTGTAAACAGATCAACATATTGTTCATCTGTGTGAACTTTGACTAGTTTAATTAATCCCTTTTCATAGTTATCTTTTATTAAATGATACCTGATATTAATGTGTTTTGTCATTGAGTGCTGCACAGGGTTCTCTTTGATTGAGATAGCACTATTGTTGTCTATGTGAATGGGAGTCTCCTTGAAGTTTAACCCATAGTCCAACATCTGATTTTGAATCCAAAGCACTTGAGCACAGCAGCTTGCAGCAACATTGTATTCAGCTTCAGCAGTTGATGCAGAGACACAGGATTGTTTCTTGCATTGCCATGAGACAACCCTTCCACCAAGGAACTGACATCCCCCAGATGTAGACTTTGCAGTCATGTTGCAACCACCATAATCACTATCTGTATAAGAATACAGATTGAAGACAGGATTCTTAGGGTACCATAAACCAAGTGTTGATGCACCTTTGAGGTATCTTAGAATCCTCTTGACAGTGATGAGGTGAGACATCTTAGGGTTAGCTTGATATCTTGCACAGATGCATGTAGCAAACATGATATCAGGCCTGCTAGCAGTAAGATACATAAGAGACCCAATCATAGCCCTGTATAAGTGCTTATCTACACACTCCCCCTCAAGATCAGGTCCAAGGGAGTGGTTTCTAGCTATGGGTGTCTTAGCAATCTTACAATTAGTCATGTTGAATCTCTTGAGTATGTCTTGAACATACTTTGACTGACTTATGAAGATGCCATCTTCAACTTGCTTCACTTGAATTCCTAGAAAGAAATTGAGTTCCCCGATGGCACTCATTTCAAATCTGTCTTTCATCAGCTTCTCAAAGTCTTTGCAGAGCTTTGGATTAGTTGAACCAAAGATGATGTCATCCACATACACTTGAACTGGCAATATGTCATTTCCCTATCCTTTGATGACAGAGTTCCATCTATAGTACCTCTCATGTATCCGTGTTTACAGAGATACTCAGATAGTGTCTCATACCATTTCCTAGGTGCCTGATGTAGGCTATAGAGAGCTTTGTCAAGCTTGCAGACATAATCAGGATGATCAGGGTCTACAAAACTAGGTGGTTGTTTGACATATACCTCTTCATCAATCACTCCATACAAAAAGGCACACTTCACATCAAGCTGAAAGACCTTGAAGTTCTTGGATGCAGCAAATGCCAGGAATATCCTAACAGCTTCTAATCTTGCTACTGGAGCAAAGACATCAGTGTAGTCAATCTCTTCTTCTTGTGTGTATCCTTGAACAACCAGTCTAGCTTTGTTCTTGATCATGATGCCTCTATCATCTTTCTTGTTCCTAAACACCCATTTGGTTCCAATGGTAGTCTTCCCACAAGGAAGAGGACAAAGGTTCCAAACTTTCTGCCTTTTGAATTGAAGCAGCTCTTGTTGCATAGCTTCAACCGAACTTCCATCCTTTAGAGCCTCATCAACTTTCTTTGGCTCTATCTGGGATAAGAAATAAGAGTGAAGACAAACATTTGCTTCATGGGTTTGTCCTTTTGTTCTTACCCTGAGACAACATCTCCAATAATGTTTGTGGTGGGGTGAGACTTGTGGATCCTAAGCTGAGGGATCACAGCAAGTTGCTGAGAAAGATCTAAATTAGAGATATTTTGATCTGGCATAGATGTTTCTCCCACGACATCAGTACACTTTTCAAGAGAGACTTGATCCAAGCAGTGTGTGACATCATTGATGTTCTCATCTATGGTGTGGTTAGTGGCATCAAGAAATTCTTGGTCACTGTCACCATCACCATCATTGTTGTCTTCTTCAATTGAGGTATTCTTATCTGGTTGTGGAGCCTCTAAGCTGGAATTTGAAGGCACCCCAGATATATCAGTTTAGTTTGTCATTGTATTGCTGATAGAACCTCATTTGCAGAAGTAGTTCCAACTGGAGCTGAAGATGTATGACATGAAGGTCTTCCTAGCTTAAATCTTGGATCAGGATCACCTGTATTTAAATTTTCTACAGATCCTGAAATATTCTCACAAGATTTGTTAATACATTGGTAACTAAATCAAGATCAAATAACCAATCCAGACCAAAACCAGCAACACAGGGTGAGTGTTCATTGAAAGTCACATTGGTCGACTCCTCAACAACTCGAGTTCTGAGATTGTATACTCTGTAAGCCTTAGCTTGAGAAGAGTATCCAATAAAGTGTCCATCATCTGATTTCTCAGCAAACTTGGCAATTTGATCTTTGGTATTCAAGATGGTGCAAGGACAACCAAATGACCTGAGAAAACCAATGAAAGGTTTCCTCTTATGCCAAAGTTCATAAGGAGTCTTGCCATTAGTCTTAACTACTAAAACTCTGTTCTACACATAGCAGGCAATGTTGACTGGCTCGGCCCAGAAGGTGATGGGGCAGCTTAGAGTCAGACAGCATGGTTCTTGCAGCTTCAATCAGTGTCATATTTCTCCTCTCAGCAACACCATTTTGCTGAGGAGTCTTGGGAGCACTGTATTGTCTTGTAATACCCTTTTCATCATAGAATGTATCAAGGATTTGGTTCTTAAATTTAGTTCCTTGATCACATCTTATGATCTTGACCTTGTGATTAGATTGATTCTCAATCTTTAAGATGAAATTCTTCAGAATCTCAAGAGTCTCATCCTTAGTTCTAAGGAAGAAAACCCAAGTGAATCTTGTAAAGTCATCTGTGATCACTAAACAATAAGAGGTCCTTCCTAAACTCATTACACTGGTAGGGCCAAAGAGATCCATATGTAATAAGTGTAGGGGTGTAGTGATGGAGTTCCTTTCCTTAGGCTTATGAGATACCTTATGTTGCTTCTCTTTCAGGCATGCACACAATGGTCATCACTTGTAAACTCTTTCTTTGGTATTCCAGTTACCAAATCATATTTAATTAATCTGTTCATGTTCTTAAAGTTTACATGGCACATTCTTTTATGCCATAGGAAAGACTCATCACTATTAGCTTTAGACAGAAAGCATAAAACTTCTCCAGAGGGAGATGTTTCTTGCAAATCCATTTTGTACATGTTCACTTTCCTGGGGGATCTAAGCAGGATATGCTCATGAGGAATGACCACACCAGTCTTGAGAACAATGCACTCATGCTTAGTAAAGAGCATGTTATGACTTTGATCACAAATTGAGATACACTCAGAAGATTGTACCCAGCTCTTTGACAAAGTTTACCTTATCAATGCGAGCTTACCATTTGTGACCTTGCCCCTTCCAAAATGTAACCACCTTCATCTCCTCCAAAAGCAACTGGTCTCCATTAATTCTTTCAAAGTTCTGTAGTAGTGACCTATTGCCTGTCATGTGCCTGGAACAACACTATCAATGATCCAGACATTTTTGTTTGTCTTCAGCTGTCCCTGCACAAAGAAAATGATTGGTTACATTTGGAAACCCAAGCCTTGCTTTTCTTGGGCTCATTAACAAAGGTAATTCAATAGTAATAGATCCTATGGTTGTACTGAGAGGATCTTGAGCTGTTGTTGATGGAGAATTCTCAGTCACTTGGTCTTTCTTAGACTTCCACACCACCTTTGGAGTCTTGGACTTGACCTTCAAAACTTCGGAAGCTTTTGGGACCTTGGAAGTTTTGATGACTGAACCTCGGAAGATTCTGCAGACACTGTAGCAGACTTCAGTGCTTCGGAAGAACTCCTTTCTTCCAAGACCAACTTCTCTCCGAGGGTAATTTTCCACTTCCCTTCTTCTTAGACTTGGAGCTTCCGAAGGAAACAGGTTTTCCTTCTGAAGCTTGAATCTTCTTAGAACTCTTTGAAGTCTTTGTCTTGGTCATGTGGACAGTACCTTTAGGATTGTATGGACATCCTTAGCAATGTGAGAGGTACTTTCACACATGACACACATCATTTTCTTCTTCACAAGAGTCTTCTACTGGGAACAAGACTTCCTTTGGTCACATCCCTTCTCCACCTTCATCTTTGTAGATGCTGAGACAGTTCCTTTAGGCTAGGAACTGTTCTTGGAGTTTGATGGTCCAGGCTGTACAGCAGTGGTACACAGCAGATCAGTCTTCTTCTTGTTACTGAGATGAGTTGAACAAGAACCAGAACTCTTAGCAGAAGAGTTTTGGTTGATGTCTTCAGTCCCTACCACTTTAAACCCTACAGAGATGAAAACTTGTTTCTGCTTAGAGTCAAAAGTAGTCTTGATCTCTTGAGCCTTCCTTGCCTTTCTTTTGCTCTTTCTGATCAAGTTTTTCTCATGGACTTGGTCATCACAGTCTTATTCTTCTCCTCACAAGGATAGTGGCCCTTCTTAGAATCTTCCTCTTCACTCTTTTTAGAGGAATTTCTCACTATCTCTTCTTCATCCTCTTCACATATAGGATTTATGAGAGGAAGCTCATCTTTACAATTTCCACCCTAGGAGATCTTATAGACAAGATTGTGTGTGGAGGAGCTATCTCATTTGATCCCAGTCCCTGCCTGTTTTGATAGCACACTTTGTTTGCAGGGATGAGTATCATGTTCTTGAAGGTCTCTTCTTCAAGAAAACTCTTATCTTCCCTGGCTTTGCTGATCACAAGCTCAGCCTGGCTCTCAGTTAACTTGGTTATGAGATTTTTGATTTAGTCCTAAAATCTGCGTGTTCATGTTTCAGAACTGAATGGTTTTCTCAAGGTCCTCTATCTTCAGTTTATAATCATTTTCAGACTTTCTAAAATTAAATTGTAAAATGCTTAAGGACTCAAGGTCAGATCTCATCTCCAGGTTATAGGACCTGTATCTATTAACTTTAGCAATGCATTCAGGAGTACAGAGATGTTCTAATACCTTGGCTTCATCATGATCTGCCATCAATGCTTGGTTAGAAGAAGCATCTTCCACCTGAAAGCTCCAGTCAAAGCCTCTTTCTTCAACAGCAACAACAACCTGCTGCTTTGACTTCTCATTCTGGAGAGCTTTGTCAGTGTAGTTTGGTCTAGACTGTGTTTGGCCACCATTTGTTTTAGGTGCCTTAACTCTCTGGCAAAGTGGCCCATCAAGTTACAGTTGTAACACTTGACTTTGCCTTTGTCCAGACTATTTCCATGTATTCCAGATCATCTGGATGAATACAGTCCAGGTCTTCAAAAGTGAAAAGAGAGTTGCCACAGCTTTCATCAGAAGACACAAAAGCTTGAGAAGAGCTTGTCTCTTGGAATGGGCTTCCTTGAGTGTAGTCCTCTCTTGGTGTCTATGGGAAGGTGATGAAAGGACCCTTTGGTGAGTTTTCAGGGTAGCATATGAGATGATGTTTGGGTTCTATGCTATCCCTTTCAACCACATGTAAGGCTGAACCCATTTGATTGTTGGAGTTGCCAGATGAACCTTGCATGTTCATCTCCATCTAGTAGCCACTGGAATCCCATATAACTCTGTCAGAGTAAGAGTTTTGAGATTTTCAGTTCTCTTGATCACCACATAGTAGTGTGTCCATTGCCTAGGAAGTGAGGACATGAACTTCCTTACAATGTCTCTGTTCTCAAGAGAAACTCCTCCGTCCACTAGGGTATCCACAATCTCAACATACCTGAAGTATTGATGAGTCATGGTTTCACCTGTTTTGAAGGTGAAGTTTTCAAACTGCTACTTCAGGAGATCCTTCTTGTTCTTCTTGGCTTCAGAGGAACCCTCATACATCAGTTTCAGTGCATCCCACAGCTGCTTGGCTGTTTTGCACTTCTTGAAACCTCTACACACAGAGTTGGAAGGGCAGTTTGAAGGGCTGTCATGGCTTTTCTTTCAATCTCTACTCTCTTCCTATCTTCATCAGAGTAGTTAGCCACATCTTTGAGGATCATACCAGCACCAGTAGCAGAAGGGGTGCTAGGTATGAAAGGTCCATTCTCAATAGACTCCCACATTCTTGAATCAAGAGACCTAATGAAACCTTCCATTCTTAAACACCAGGTGTCAAACTCATCAAGAGTGATCAGTGGGGACTTGTTCATGGTTCCAGTTTCCATATCAGTCTTGGAAATGGCTGTCATTTGAAAAGTTTAGTATTGTGTGTGTGAGGGATCTTAAGATGGTAGATCTTATATCAAGAGCCTAAATAAGCTCTGATACCAAATGCAGGATCGTTGAAGGGTGTAGAGTTAGAACACACAACATAAAGAGGATATTAACTAAATTTAACCAAACAGTAAACTAGATTAACAAAGGTAAGACACTAAGAACACAAGTAATGAAAGAGACAGAACACAAAGAACACAAGTATATGGTTTTCAAGAATGCAGTATATTTCTTTCTCTATGTTCTATTACAAGTGTTACAAAGCATAATTCAAATATACAAGAACACGAGATACTTATACTACATCCTACAGCCGGCTATACTTTGAAAGCCAGCCGGATACAATTGACTAGACACAAAACAAAATCAATTGTAGAGTCAAAAGGCAAATTGCCTTTTGACTACTGACTATGACATGCCATAGCTCACATCCTTATCTATTACAAAAAGGATAAAGTACATGAAGTAGAAAGTTACAGACTTAAGACCTCAATGTACAGTTACTAAAAGCATGGATCTTTTCACCAACTCATGTAAGTTGGTGACCTTACTGAGGTGCAGCGGAAAGGTGTCCAGCTTTATGGAAAAGTACATCAGATAAAGCATGTGTTAAAAGTCTTCGGAAGAAATCTGTCTTCAAAAGTTGAAGCTTTGGAAGACTTTGTCTCTGAGGCTTCGGAAGACTTTGTCTCTGAGGCTTCGGAAGACTTCATATTTGGCTTCGGAAGATATTGGTCTTGGCTTCGGAAGATTTCACACTTAGAATATTTATGTTGCATTTGTGAAAATTCCTAAGCATTCTTCTTAATAATACTTGTGCAGCATGCAGGATAGACATGGATGTTTAGGTTGCATCAGCCTCTTCATTAATCTCTACAAACCTGTTCTGCACATAGCATGCAGTGCTGTCTGCCTCTGCCCAGAATGTTAGAGGCAGCTTTGAATCAGCTAACATGGTCCGAGCACCTCACAAGTGTTTTGTTCATCCTCTTAGCAACACCATTTTGTTGAGGAGTTTTGGGAGCACTATATTTCCTGGCAATCCCTTTTCAGTTACAGAATGAGTCAAGAACTTGATTCTTAAACTCAATCCGTTGATCACTTCTGATTATCTTAACCTTGTGATTAATTTGGTTTTCTATTTAAAGATTAAAAGATTTTAAAGTTTCGGTAGTTTCATCTTTAATTCTTAAAAGAATACCCATGTAAAACTTGTAAAATCATCAACAATCACAAGGCAATATGATTTCCTTCCAATGCTCATTATACTTGTGGGACCAAAAAGATCCATGTGTAATAAGTGTAATGGAGTAGTGATAGAGTTAACAACCTTAGATTTATGAGATGTCCCGTGTTGCTTCCCTTTCAGGCATGCAACACAGTTATCTTTGCAGAAAAATTTCTTTTTAGGCAAACCATGTACCAAATTGTTTTTAACCAACTTATTCATTGATTTAAAATAAAATGACCCATTCGTTTATGCCATAAGGTTGACTAATCACTCTCAGCTTTGGAAAGAAAGCATGATACTTCACCTAGTGGGGAAGCATTGTTCATATGTAGCTTGTACATATCCCCTCTCCTGGGAGGTCTAAGAAGCACCAATTCTTGAGGAATTGTCATCCTAGGTTTGAAGATAATGCACTCATGTTCTGTGAAGAGCAATTGATGCTTTTGATCACAGAACTAAAAAACACTTAACAGGTTGTGTTCAAGTTGTTTGACAAAGTTTACTCTATCAACTTTTAAATTACCATTGGATATACTCCCTCTACCAGAAATATATCCTCCAGCCTCACCTCCAAACTAGATAGGACCTCCATCAAAATGTTGAAATTGTTGAAGTAGAGATCTGTTCCATATCATGTGCCTGGAGCATCCACAATCCATATATTGTTATTCTTTTCATGTGGATGTCCCTACACATAAGATGAGATGAGTAGTTTTGATTGGAAACCCAAGCCTTATTGGTCTTCGGTTCTTACAATGATAGTGACATAATTGAACCAAAGTTTATGCATGGGGGTTCAATGGATGTCTTTGAAGAAGAGGTTTGGGCTGCAACATCTTACTTGATCTTCCATTCCATCCCTTAGTTGATCATAGAAGACAAGCTTGATGAAGCTTGTGCAGCTTGGCATTCTTCCGAAGCTTCCTTCTTTTCAGAAGAGACATTCACCATCTTTTCTTCCGAAGCATTCTTTTTCTCGGAAGGTCTCAAAGGAACTCTTTTGTTGTTTTGATTTTTCTTGAATTTGTCTTCCGAAGCAATTTTCCCTTCGGAATAATGAGTTTCTTCCGAAAGAAACTTTGCTTCCGAGGCATGTTTTCTTTCTTTAACACTTGAAACATGTGACAAGGTCCAAATGTGAAACCTTCCTTGACTCCTTCTCTTTTAACATTATTTGCATAATGTGTGCTAATAGGATTGTAGTAACAATCTTTGGCCATGTGGTTATGCAGATCACATATTATGCATGTAATGTTAATTTTCTGGGTACTTGAGGATTGCATTTTCTTGTTCTTCTTTCTTCATCTGCAATCTTTCCCTTTAACTTCTGATCCTTTGGTAGGACAGGAGTGTTGGTACTACACACCTTTCTTGAATCATAGTTTCCTACAACCTGAAATCCAACTAAAATGAACACACCTTTTGCTTTGGGTCTATCTTCAGCTTGGACTCTGCCACTTTCTTGGGAATTTTTCTGGCTGCCTTAGGTCAGTTTCTTCTGGCTTTGGTGGTCAGGGATTGATCATCACTAGTAGGAGTGGGTAAAATTACTTGGTTCTTCCCTGTGATGGTCTCCATTGTTGCATCACTCTTCGACTCATGGGAAGGTGGGTCAGCAGATGGAAACTCTTGCTCTTTAGTACCACACCTTGGTTGTCTAATAGACTCATACGAGTGTGGCGCAACAATTTCATTGGTTCCTAACCCACCTTTGTTCTAATAACATAGTTTTGAGTGAGAGGACGATGCAAAAATGGCTTGGAAGTTTTGCTCAGTAATAGCATGCTTCCTAGCTTGAGTCTCAGTTATTACTAGCTTGGCTTGAGACTCAGTCAATTTAGATATTAAATCCTTAATTTGAAACCTGTAATTAGCTTGCTCATGTTTTAAGAGGATACTGTATTTTCTAACTCTTCAATTTCATTTTGATAGCCAGATTCAGCCCTTTTAAAGTTAGCTTTCAAGATATTCAAGGACTCAATGTCATATTTAATTTCCATATTGTAGTCCTGGTACATTTTAACCTTAGCAATACAAGCTGGAGTATAGAGTTGTTCATATAACTTTGAGTTGTCTGTTCCAGCCATGAGTGCTTGAGCAGGGGTGACATCTTGTACCATAAAGTTCCAATCAACTTCTTGAGGCACAGTAGTTGTCTCAGTTGACTTTCTAGTAGCTTTAGGTGTTGTAGGATGTGTAAAGGAATGAGTAGATCCCGTATTTGATTTGAGAGCTTTGCATCCCCTAGCAAAATGACCCAGCTGGTTACAGTTGTAACACTTGGCCTTTGCTTTGTTGAACCTAAACTTGTTGCTAGTTGGGTTCTGAGGGAACTACCTTCCAATTCTTTTGAAGAACTTCTTCGCCCTAAAGGTTAACAAAGCCACTTGTTGGACTATATCCATGTATTCCACATCATCTGGGCTGAAACACTCCAGATCTTCAAAGCAAAACTAAAAATCACCAGAGTGTCCACTTCTTGAGACAAAAGCACAGTTGTCCTTAAAAGGACTCGGCTGAGCATGTTGAGACCTTGGAGTCTCAGGAAATGTAATGTAAGGCCCAAAGGAACATGTTGGTTGCTAAGGATGTGTCATGTAATTCTGAGGTTGTGGGTATTTTGAGCCTTCTACAACCATAAGTGCGTTGCAAGCACGAAGGCTTGAAGGTTTGCTCACTTGGCAGCCACTCTTGTTCTCCATTTCTACACAATATCCATCTAGAATGTCGTATAGTTCAATCATGGTGAGGGAGTTCAGATTTTATGTCCTCTTGATAGAGATACAGTAGAACGTCCACTCATTAGGAAGTGCACTCATGAATTTCCTTGAGAGATCTCTCAATTCAGGAGTTACTCATACAGACTGAAGGGAGGAGATAAGATCCATGTACCTAAAGTATTGTTGGCTTAGGGTCTCTCTAGCAATGTGAGTAAACTTCTCAAACTGTTGCTTCAGTAAATCTTTCTTTTAGTCGTTGCAATTTGCGTACATGTTGGTTAAGGCATCAAATAGTTCTTTAGCTGATTGGCAATGCTAAACCCCAACATGATGGATTTGGGTATAGAAGTCATCAAAATATTCATGGCCTTGCCATCAATATCAAGTCATTTGTGGTCTTCTTCAGAGTAATCTTCCACCGCCTTCTCTATCATTGCACCACCTCCAGCAGGTGTAGCAACCCTTTGCTTGTAAGGGCCATTGGCGATAGATTTCCATATTCGACTATCTTAATATCTGATAAACCCTTCAATACGTTTGCTCCATTGTCTAAAGTTTTTTGGGGTGATGATAGGTGCTTTAGTCATCGTCTCCATTTCACATTCAGATTTCTGGTTAAGGGCCATTTTGAGTGTAATGAGTAGGTGAGTGAAAAAGAGGTTGATTAGGATGGTAAGATCACACAATCAAGAGCCTAAAAAGCTCTGATACCAATTGCAGGATCAGTTTTTGTACTCAACACAAGTATTTTCTCTCAAACTCACTAAGTAACACTCGGGTTTGTGATGAAGCAAAATCCTTCTAAGATTTGATGATAATATACTAAGTAAATCAAATCAAAACACAAGAGAATAGTTTTTCAAGATACTTGTATATATTATTTCTCAACTCAAAGTATTACAAGACTCTTACAAGAATATTACATGAGTTACAATGAGAAACTGTATATACTACTACCTACAGCCGGATTTACTTTGATACCAGCTGGAAACCTTATACTAAAGCAAATATTGCAGAGCTAAAGTTAAGGTATCTTAGATAAAGTATTATCTAACATACTGTTGTCATGACATGTCAATGACTTACCTTTTGTCACCAACTAAAGTTGGCAACTTTACTAACTGACAAAGGTGAATAGTGGAATAAAGTATGGTCAACTACATAGGTTTTACAGAAAACGCCATGCAGTATATTAGAGATCTGTAGCGAGTGTCAGAGGGACCATACTTTTGTCCATTGGTTCATAGTAGCTACTTCCGAAGGTTAACTGGCTTCAGAAGAACTTGTTCTTCCGAAGCCACTTATACTTCAGAAGTGGTTACTTTTTCTGAGGCTTCCTTGGGACTTCATACTTCAAAAGTTGTAGACTTCATTTCTGCTAAGTGTTGAAGCTTCGGAAGAGCAGAGACTTTGTCTTCGTAAGTTGGAGTTTTACTTTGGAAGTTAATCTTGCACTTGACTTCGGAAGAACTCCATTTGTCTTCGGAAGTTCAACTCTTAGCTTCGAAAGTCCTTTATTAATTGTACCAAAATAGTGTTAAGTGTTTGGTTTTGGTTGCACCAGCCTTTCTAGATCCAACAATTTGCTTGCAAGACTTTTCATTCGTTCATTTATTATGTTCCACTTTCATTATCTTAAATCTTTCACTTGGTTAAGATAATACTTTATGTTCATTAACATAATCACACCACGTAAAGCCACGTAACAATACAAAATAGGAACATAAGGTAACATATCATACACATGCATAACATAATCATACCATAAATCAAACCCAAGCATTCACCCACCCAAAGTCATGTACACATAAACATACGGGTACACACCCATAACTGATGAAACATTTAAACATGTATATCCAGCCCCAAAATCGGTTAAAACACGTAAAAAGGAGGTTCTAGAACTCACCTGGTCTCCGCAAATAACTTCACCTAAATTGTTCTTACGATACATAGTCTGCACATGAGTTAACATACAAACGGTCATTTTCTACGCAATTTCTATGCTAGTTTCGCAGCTACTTTCGCGGCTAGTTTTGCAGCTAGTTTTGTGTGCCATTTTTGCCCAACTTTCGTTGAATGCATGGTTGCGAAATTACCAGCGAAACTATAGTTTCGCAGGATAATCCATAGTTTCACATGAAGAACTTATAGTTTTTCAGGACGAATTGACAGTTTCTCTGGACGCATAAAAATGACGTTCCAGCCCGTTTTTAGCCCAAAACTTCAACTTTTTACATTCAAATCCTTAGTTTTTCATCCATGAACTTATATCTAAGCTTTTTACATGATTTCATGCATAAAAACATGACTTTTGTGTTGATTCTTTACCACCTTTCAAACCCCCAAAACCCTAGAATCCGAGTATGATCTAAAGAGATGTTTAGATGATGATTCTTACGTGGATTCTTGGTCTTTTCTTGGTTTTTGATGCCCACAAATGCAGATCTTCAACCTTTGCTCAATCAAGTCTCAAATCTTCACTTTTTCTCCATTTTCTCTCTCTACATACTCTCTGTTGAAAGTTGGTTGTTTGAGTTGCAAATGAGGATGAATATGGCTGATTTGTGTTATATACCTGGTGTTCATGGGACCTTAAACTCGTCTAACACATAACTAGTAAGTTAATTTGGTCCATAATCCATTCCTCTCTAATTTATATTAAATAACCTAAATAAGCCCACTATTATTAATTGGCTCGTTTCGAATTTCCGAGGCATTACAACTAAGTTGGAAGTTGGTCACCTAAGGCCTTTGTTTAACTTCAGATTGAATTTGAAGGGGAAATGAGGATTGATGGTCTAGCAACTGACTTAGTTGGGACAGGTAGTGCAAGTCCTTTTTCTTCTGAAGCTGAGATGCAAGTTGGGGAAGGAATTATTGAACTGTCATCCTTATCCAATGACCTGATTATCATAGAGGCCATACTTGATCTCGCCTATGAGATAAACAGTGAGAATTTTCTCAAAACTCCTCTCCTTGAAATTCCATTAGCACCACAAGATAACCTCTTTCCCAATCAATACCCTCTATGCTAGAGTCTCTTAAGGATGAATCTTTCAAAAACCCCAAAGGAAAGAAGAAGATGAGTTTGAAAATATAAAACTGTTAGAGGAAGAAAGGTTGGAGAAACTAAAGAGAAAAGGAAACTTGCTGCAAGTAGCAAAGCAGTTGTTGCCGCCCAAGAGGCTATCAACAAAAAAAGAGTGGAGGTTATTGAGATACTTGTCAATATCGGAGTAGCAAATGAAGAATGCTATTACTCCCATTGGAAAAACTAGTGAAGCTGGAAAAGGCAACCTTGCTATAGAAAGAACAAGAGGAAGCAGTGATACGTGCGGATAGTATATATTTTTTGATAAAGATTCTTCGCACATATTATGTTTTAATTGGTTATTAATAATACTAAACCACACACACAAAAGGCAAGTGTAAATGTCATATGGTAATATAGTGTTGGTAAGAACCGAGTATCAATCCATGGACACACTAAGCCTACTCAACAACCCTCATAATTGACTATTAGTTTTATGTTTTAGAAAATGATAAATTAAACATAATAACAATATGAAGGGATCGTGATCTAGTTTGATTAATTAGATTAGGATTTGCAGCGGAATAGCACACGAATTAGACGAAATTATAGCAAGAATAATATGAATATTCAATCAAATAGTAACGGTTATAGAGAGAGAGTTTTCTGCAAAAAGAATGTTTTCATTCATGCACAAGCTTCCCGTGCGGGGAAACTAGGTCAACATTCCTTTTATACGGAATGTGACATCACCTGACGTCACTTGATAGTGACATCTAACTGATTTATACAAACAACTAAAAGTAAACTAAACTACTGAAGATATCCACAAAAACTGAGGACACCTTCACTAAAAGTAACATTACAACTACTAAAGTTATAACATTAAAGTGTAAGAACTTCAGATGTTTTACATAATATAAAACTACTGATTACAAACTGCTAAAATAAAAACCATCACAACTACTAAAGAGAACTACTTCAGCTGTTGTGACAACTTTTGAGAACTTGATCTTTAGACTTTGTCTTCAGCAGTTGTCTTCAGACTTTGTCTTCAGACTTTGTCTTCAGACTTTGTCTTCAGACTTTGTCTTCAGACTTTGTCTTCAGCTGTTGTCTTTAGACTTTGTCTTCAGCAGTTGTCTTCAGACTTTGTCTTCAGACTTTGTCTTCAGCAGTTGTCTTCAGACTTTATCTTTAGACTTTGTCTTCAGCTGTTGTAGATTACTTCAGTTGTTTGGATGTCTGTGGGACTTAAAGGTTTTTCTGATCTGGCTCATTGGTTCTTTTGGTCCAACAAACTCCCCCTGAACCAATGCAGCCAAAACCTTTAAAATTATTGAGGTCCCACTTATTGGCAAAAACAAAATCTGGATCAGCTCAGAATTCTTCAATATAAGCTCAGGCCAGGGAAGAGATTTCAGAAGGTTTGATTGGCAAAGGATGAATGGGAACTCTGTCTTGGGGATTGGACACAGAGTTGTTACCCCATCCATGAAACCTACTTCCCAATGATAAGTCTGTAAGACTCTCTGACATAGGCTTCAGGAAAACAACTTGTTCTTCCATTGTGAGTTCTGCAGCTCCACTTTCAAAGAAGAACTCAGGCCCATAGTACTCGGATAAGTACTTAATATGCTTTCCATTTTTCAGCTCCACAGTTGTTATCTCTCTGTATGCAAACTCATCATGATGAGTGCCTTCAAGCAATAACTGGAGCTCATTTCTTCTTATTTCTTCAAGCTTCTTGTAGATTAACCCCTTCTTTACCATTTTGTTTTCTAGTAAAGTTTGTGGAGTCATTTTAGACTTGTAAGCTCTCTTGAAGTCATCAGGATTTCCTAGGGTGACACTACAATGGCCAGCATTATCATAGCATCTATAACCTTCTTTACTTGGCCATTGTATCTGCTTGGAATCTTCTTTTTGTGAATTCTGTCACTTACTCTGGGTCAGGCCAAATTCTCACTCTCTCTTTCTGATATTAGAATGTAAATCTGAGAGCATACAACCTCTGAGCATGTTTCTTCATAGCTTGTATGGATGAAGACTTGGGAACTCTTTATCAATCATCCTTAACACTTTCATCATGTGTTTGTGTTGTTCTTCTTCTTCAAGTTTGACTTTTACCATTTCCTTTGAAAGTCAGGTGTGATTGTTGTTGGTTGACTTTTGGCTCAGGCATCTTTATTTTGAGAACAGCAGATTAGCAGACTATCATCCTCATCATCTTCTTCTTCTTCTTCCATCCTCAACACCCTTCTCTTCCTCTTAGGTGCATCATTGGTAGTGAGTTGAGTAGGTTTATTGGGTAAAGGAGTTGGTTTTGAGGTTTGAGGGGTGGTTGTTTTGGTTTGGGTGATTGTGCAGGCTGCTCTACCATCTTGGATGTGAGTGAAGTTTGGATAATTTTGCCATATCAGTCCTTTTCCCAGCACCAGCTTCATCAAGAGCTTCTATGATCAATCCCTTGTTAAATACTTTAGAAGAACAGATTCTTGGTTATCTCCAAGATACTGTCTCTGGACCATGATTTTACTTCAATGATTGACCTTCCCAGATGTTTTGATATAAATCTTGCCATAGTTTCCAGCCTTTCCCTTCTTTCTCACTCCAACTTGCCCATCTTTGTTCAATCTCTTGAATCTCTAACCTTCTGATTTCAGAGTCAAGTTTGGCAGTGTCAAATCCTTGTCTGAAGAGTTGATCAATAATCTTATCCATAGATCTGCTATGTTGCTCATCAGCTTCTTTGATCAATTCTTCTAACTTTTTCTCACCTTTAGTCTTTTCAGAGCTTTTCTTCTCTTGTAGGTGATCATTTCCTTTTCTTTCTGCTCTTTTTCTGCTTCCTCTTCAGCTCTCTTTCTTTTGTCTACTTTCACTGACTTAGACTCCCCCTTTTTGGTTGCATTGGGTTCAGGGGTGTGAATGTCAGAAAGTCTCTTAGAACACAGCATCAACTAAAGATTGAAGATTTGAGGAAAGCCTCTCATCAATGGCTCAATGTACAGTGTTTGTGATTATGGAAGTGATGAGAGGTAAGGATGTTTGAAAGGCAGCAACCATTAGCTCAGAGGGGTTCTGTCCCTGAGAAATGGTACCTGAATAGAGGCTGGTGGCAATTGTTTGAGAGTGGCTCAGTGTTTGGGATAGTTTCAGGAGAAACTGCCATCTATGGGTGAATGTGGGCAGATGGACTTGATCTTATGACATTTTGGCAAGCAGTTCTTGTAGTCTGCATACACAGTCTCAAGATAGTATTGTGGCTAGAACATCAAAGAAAAAGCCCAGGTTATCATCAGTCTGTGCTGAATCAGCTGACCTCCTGATGAAATCAGGATGAACATGTGCTGAGTGTAGATCAGTATTCACATGTGCCCCTATTTCTTGGAACTGGGGACTTCCTGCCTCAGGATGATGTCCTTCATTGAGTTGCCTCTGGTGAGGACTTAGAAATGATACCATCTTCATCCTGATCATGTGTTGACAAGGAGAAGAGGCAGCCTCACCAGATGTTTATCTCCTCCTCTACACAGGGAGATTGAACTCTGTAATCCCTATTGTGGTGGATATCAGCCACATTATAATCCTCTCCCTCAACTATTGAGGTTTTCTAGTGGTAATAGGTTTCTGGGGAGGGGTAGAGGAATGTAGTTGAGTCAGCACTTGTGCAATAACCACAGTTGGGCTTGTAGGGGTGGCTTCAGTGGGAGATAGGTAGAAGAGGATTGCACCTGGGGTGAATGGTGCTCTTCAATGGCAATCTCTCAAGTGAGAGAGATTCCAGTAATGTGGTTCCCCATTTTTGGTTGCATCAGGATCCTGTTGAGAGGATACCTGAGCGGTTTCAGCTGGTAGAGTCCTGGAAACTACAGGGGGATTACTACCCATTGTTTCATCCTGCCTTGTGTTGCAGGGGCATCATCAGGGGACTCAACTTCCTAAGTAGCTTTTTGGTTTGTTGGAATGAGGTTTGGAGGGGACTTTGGATCTGGAGGATGAGGCTGTGGGTACCTTTGCTTGGGTTTTAGCAGTTGGCAGCCTCTTTGAGGTGTGGTCAGAGTTGTGCCTGGAGTATACCTCTGGCAAAACTACCACAGCAGGGACTCCAAGGCCAACAGGGCCATCAGATTATAACTGATTCATGATTATGGCCATAAGAAACCTGGATATAATAGCCATCTGTTAGCTACAGGTTTCATTGCCAGATCTTTTAATTCTAAAAATATAATTTCAGAAAAATTTAAGCTTTGGCGTTCAAGAATAGAATACAATACCTGCTGCCACCTAGATGACATTTGATCCCATGAAGAGGTTTTGGAGGCAAGCAAATTGATCATGTGGAAGATTAGGCGTTCAGCATCATGGAAGTGCTTCAGAATGGTGTAGCACTTAGGTTGCCCTCATATCCATGGTTGATGAATGAGAGATCAATGGTGCCCTTCGGGTATTTGGTGACAAAGGTAGCATCATTCAGATCTAGTGTTTGGCGAATGATAGCAGGAGTGACTACCACCTTCTTCTGGTTTACAAATGACTGGAGAGTGATCGTGACATCATTCTCACCAGTATGGATGGTGACATTTGTCAGAATTGATGAAGAGAGTCGGGATAGATGGTTGGATTCAGATGAAAAGCAGTTCAATACGGGGAATCAACCATCAGATCAATAGCATCATCAAACTTAGTCCAAAAGGCCGATTTTGTGAAGTAGGCAACACAGTTGTGTCGTGGTTTGATTTGCATGGTCGCCATTAATGGAAGATGAACGTTCGGAAATCGATTTATGAAAAGTTTGAAGTTAGGGTTAGGTATGTATAGGTTATGAAACGGCTGAAAGAAAACAGCTGAAAGTTTTGGTTTTAGTCATCAGTTGTTAGAAAACGACTGAAGACATGGTTTTAACTTTCAGATGTTGTAAACAACTGAAGACTTGGTGTTTGTCATCAGTAGTTGAAAACTACTAAAGACTTGGTTTGGCTTCTGTGTTTTGAAATGAAACAGCAGTTGTTTGAAACATTGAAGAATAAAATTATTCATCAGTTGTTGTCATCAATTCACATATCTCAGTTGTTTCATTTGACCTTAACACTGACTCAGCAGATTATCTGATTTTCAGATGTTTCATTGGTCATCAGTACTTATCTGTTAGAACAGACTTTAGTAGTTGTAACCACATCAGTACTTTGCAACAATAAGTACTTCAGTACTTTTAAGTAATTTAGTCTTCAGTAGTTATGAAAACTGCTGAAGATATATCTTCAGTACTTATTTTTGACAGCTGTATACTGATGCTCATCAGTACTTATGAACTGAGATCATCAGTAGTTGTCAAATCATTCAAGCTGCAGCATACCAAGCCTTAGCACTAGATTTTGGAAAGTTGCACTGTCCAAAGGCTTAGTAAATATATCTGCAAGCTCATCGGCACTAGGAACAAACTTGGATCAATCAGACCTTTTTCATAACAATCCCTGATAAAATGATGTCTGATCTCAATATGTTTGGTCCTAGAATGCTGGACAGGATTCTTAACAATACAAAAAGCTAAAGCATTGTCCATCAGTAAAGTAGTCTTAGTCTCTGTAATGTCATAATCCAGTAATTGATTCTGAAGCCAGAGTACCTGAGATGTACACTTGCAGCAGCAATGTACTCTGCTTGGCAGTGGATGTAGCAACAGAGGTTTGTTTCTTCTTACTCTGCCAAGAAACTAAACAGTTGCCTAGAAATTGGCATCCACCAAGGTTGATTTTCTGGTTAATTTACACCCTGCATATTCACTATCAGAGAAAGCAACTTTTGCAAGAGTGCCCAGTGGAATACCAAAGTCCTAGAGATTGAGTTCCTTGCAAATATCTAAAGATCCTTTTGACTGCAATCATATGGGATACTTTAGGTGCAGCTAAAATCTAGCACAGACACAATTTGCAAACATAATGTCTGGTCTAGAAGCTAAGGTACATCAAGGAACCAATCATACATCTGTAAAGAGTTTCATCAACTGCTTTACCTTTCTGATCAGCATCCAGTTGTGTGTGGTGCTGCACATGGGAGTAGAACAGGGCTTACAGTTTTGTAAATCAAACTTTTTCAATAAATCCTTTGTATATTTTGTGCCTGATGAATGAAAGTTCCATCAGCCTTTTTGTTTGATTGTGCAACCCCAGAAAAAGAAACTGGATTATCCCATGGCACTCATTTCAAACTTTGTGTGCATCAATTAGTAAAGGCATCACACAACTGTGGATCAAAGGATGCAAAAATAATATCATCAACATAAATTTGAACAAGGAGCTTATGCATGCCTACTTTCTTAATGAACAGGTGTTATCTATGGAGCCTCTAGTGAAATTATTTGGTGAAGAAGAAAGTTAGACAGTGTTCATACCAGGCTCTAGGTGCTTGTTTTAGCCCATAAAGAGCCTTATCAAGCTTATACACCCAATCTAGATGTTTATGATCTTCAAAACCTGGTGGTTGGCACACATAACTTCTTTTATTTTACCATATAAGAATGCACTTTTGACATCCATTTGAAATACTTTGAGATTATGAAAAGCAGCATAAGCTAAAAACAATCTAATTGCTTCCGGTCTGGCTACAGGGGCAAAGGTTTCATCATAATCAATACCTTCTTCTTATGAAAACCCCTGTACAACCAGTCTGGCCTTGTTCTTGACAATTTGGCCTTTTTCATCAGTTTTAACCCATTTAGTGCTTATTGCACACTTACCTTGGGTAGAGGAACCAGTTCCCACACTTGCTGCTGCTTTTGAAACTGAAGAAGCTCAAGTTGCATAGCTTTAACCCATCCATTGTCTCTTAATGCAATATGATAGTTCTTTGGCTCTTGCTGACTGATGAAGAGAGCATAGAAGCAAAAGTTGGACAATTGAATTCTAGTTGAAACACCAGCATTGATGTCACCAATGATCTGAGACATGGGGTGATTCTTCAGTTCTTGATACTCAATAAGATTTGCGCAAGTGTTTGTAGGTGATTCAGCACAACAGATGGTGATCCAGATTCTTGAAACCTAGAATGAGATGACAATTCAAATGAAGTAGAGGATTCAGAGATCTCATCAGCATTTGTTATGGATGGAACTGCTAAAGCTACAGGAACATCAAGTTTAGTAGACTCAGGCAGTTGATCACTAAAACTTGCATTTATACCAAATATGGATAACAAGTGGCAAAGATGATGGATTCACAAAACTACAAAGTTGGAGACTGATAAGGAACATATTGTAGTATGTCCAGATCAATAACTCCACAGGGTTTGTGGGATTTTCTCCTTGGAGATTCATTAAACTTTACATGCAAGGTTTCTTCTACAATCTTTGTTCTACAATTAAAAACTTTGTATGCCTTGCAAGTAGATGAATACCCAACAAAGTACCCAGCATCCACCTTTGATTCAAACTTCTGAAGTGGATCCTTTGTGTGAGAATATAACAAGGACACCCAATGCTCTAAAGAAGGAAATCAGAGGAGCCAAATGATGTAACACTTCATAAGGAGTCTTCATCAACCTTGATTTACCAATACTCTATTTTGCACATAGCAAGCTGTGTTAATAGCTTCAGCCCAAAAGGTTAGTGGCAAAGCCAGATCAGCCAACATTGACCTTGCAGCTTCAATAAGGGTCCTGTTCTTTCTCTCCACCACTCCTTTTGTTTAGGAGTTCTTGGAATGCTAAACTGCCTCTTGATTCCCTTAGAGAAATAGAATTCATCAAGTGTGTGATTTCTAAATTCTGTGCCATTATCACTCCTCACACACTTGACAGAAAGAGAATACTGCTTTTCCACATGCAACACAAAGTAGATGATAATTGACCAGCCTCATCTTTTGAATGTAAAAAGAAGGTCCATACAAATCTGGAATAATCATCCACAATTACCAGATGGTATTTTTTCTTTCCCATGCTCATCACTCTTACTGGACCAAAAAGATCCATATGCAGTAATTGCAAGCAGGCAGTGGACTTTGATTCTTCTATTGGAGGGAATGATACTTTATGTTGCTTTCCTTTTAAACAAGCAGAGCAGTTGTCATCACATTTGAACTCCTTTAATGGTAGACCTCTCACTAAACCATGAAGGATCAGCTGGTTCATGTTTCTAAGATTCATATGACCAAGCCTTTTGTGCCAAAGTTCAGATTCTTGAGGAGAGGCCTTGGAGAACAGACATGGATGGCCTTTTAGATCAATTTTCTTTGATAAGTCTAAGGCATATACTCTTCCAATCCTGTTGGCCTTCAGGAGAGTATGTTCATCAATATCTTGTCAATCATACTCAAAACATTGAAAGACAGAATTCGACAGTTCTGACTGGTGAAAAGTGCAACATGCCCTTTATCACACATTTGACTGACACTCAACAAATTGTACTTGAGATTCTCCACATGGTTAACATCATCAAACCTTATTTCACCATTTGAAACAAAGCCTTTGCCGATGATAACCCTTAACATCATTACCAAAAGATACAAATCCCTTCTTTCCTTGAGAGTAGTCAGAAGAAGAGATCTGCTCCCAGTCATATGCATAGATCCTCCACTGTCCACATACCAGATGCTTCTATGGCATGTTGAAGAACCCTGCATATCACAAAACTAGTTAGCTTTTGAGACCCAAACCATTTTGGTTTTGGGTCTGTTCTCATCAACAGATTTATACTAACTGATTTGTCATGATTAACAGCCTTTGAAGATGGAGATGGTGCTGAAAAGGATTCCTTTGATTTTGGCTTAGTTTTCCTTTTCAGTGGTTTAATCACAGGTACATCTATTTGGTTAACTCTCCCCAACAGATGTTGAACCATCATAACAAGTTGTGTCTGATTGGTTGTTAAAGCCTTCAGTTCAGCAGACACATCAGTACTTGTTTGTGAATGGTTCCTGTGACACACCATGTCCTCCTTTTTGAAAGACACAGACTTAGTCTGTTGTTTTGATACTCTTGAGGAATATTTTTAGCTGTTTTATGATAAACTCTTTCTTCTGTTTAGATTTTTGTGAAGACTTTGGTTATCAGGTTGAGATGTTTGTGGCACAAACTTGGTTTCAAATTCATCTTTCATTTTATTAATTTTCTTTTTAATGATTTTATCTTTGTTAAATCTGGAACCTTTTCTGTACCAACATTCATCAGTGAGATGATTGAATAGACCACATATTTCACATGGCTTTTTCTTCATCTTCTGTTGATCAGCTGCTGAAGAAGATGAAACTACTGAAGGTGTGTTCTTCAGTACTTTCTTCCTCTCAGTACTTATGTGAAGTACTGAAGGATTTGTAACAACTGAAGACTTGTTCTTCAGAAGTTTTCTATCAGTACATTTGGATTTTCTGATAGACTCTTCAGCAGTTGTCAAACCATGTTTGGTTTCATTTGGTTTGAAATGTTCTTCAGGTGTTGTTACTTGCTCTTCAGTACTTTGAGTACCTTGTGAGACAACACCTGAAGTGCTCAGCTTTTCTTTGATCATGTGTTCATCAGCAGTAAGACCATCAGCAGATTGATTAGCAACTGACTTCATCCTCTGATTGTACATTATCACTTGAGGATGAGACACATGATGATGTGGTTTGGGAATTGATTTCACCTTCAGATTTTACTTCTGTCTTGGGAGTAAAATCTGTAGGAGGTTTAGTGTGATTATATCCAATTCCAAACTTCACATTTGAAGCAGTTTGCCTACTAAGAAGCATTTCAAACCCCTTGCAAGATGTTACCCAGCGTTCACACTCAACTTGAGTAGCTGCAAGTGTTTCTTTGAGACTCTTATGATTTTCTAAAATGACCTCTACCTTATCCTTTTCATCAGTGATTTGGCATTTTAATTTGTAAATCTCATCATCTTTTTCTTTTAAAACAGACTCAAACTCAGCTTTTCTTTTGGAAATCACTTTCTCTAGGTCAAGATTTTGATTAATTAAAGCTACATTTGCTTCTCTAATTAAGGAAAAGCAGCTATGCATGACTCAGAACACAACTTGGCCTTAGCCTCAGAAGATACTTGTGGTACCTGTGATGATGAAGCATTTGAACATGAACCATCAGTAGACTCCAGGGCCATAAGAGCAAGATTTCCAAAAGGATTTTCACCACCATGTTGACCAGCACCAGAAAACACTTGTTCAGAATAACCAGAGAGATCATCTGGTAAACTACTCCAGTCAATAACTCCAGGAGTGAAAAAGCTTTGATGTGATTGAGATTGAGATTGAGATTGTTGACTTGATTGAGATGGTTGAGGCTCAGGTAGGGCATGTGATTGTTGAGCTATGGGCACAGGAACCTGATTGGACTGAGGCATGTAAAAGCAGGGATAAGGATATGGCATTTGACCTTGAGGAACAAAATATGCAGGAGATGATTGAATTTGTGAATGATGACCAGAACTGGTAGAATGTTGCCCTTTGTTTTGTGAATTATTGCCTGGAAAGGTCACAAAGGGTGCAGAAGAGTTAGATCAAGATGATCTACACTCTCTTGCAAAATGTCCAAGTCTATGGCACTTGTGACACCTCAACTTGCTCTTATCAAAACCAACTTTGGTTTTTCCAGAGAGACCAGGGAATTTTCTACCTGTCCTTTTGTAAAAATTTTGAGATCTGATATTAACTAATGCCATTTGGCTCAAAATATCCATCTCTTCCAAATCATCATCTGCAATTCCTTTCAAATCATCCATCAAAAAGCACAGATTGTCACTATTACATCATGAATTACTATCAATACTAGAAAAAGCATGATCTCCACTATTTAAAGAGAAATTAATATGCTCATCATAAGAACTTGCTGATGTAGCATATTCTGACTCATGACCAACCAAAGCAGTATTCCCTAGTACAAAATCATCAGTGAGCTTCCCAGATGAAGTCAGTTTCCTTTTCTGTTCTATCTCTCTTTCAAATGTTAGCAGTTTCCCATGAAGTTGGGTGAGAGATAGATTATCTAGATTTGCACTGGAGCGTAGGACAATAGTATATGTGTCCCATCTCTCAGGCAGGGATCTGAGAAATCTGTTGTTCATCTAACTGTTTGTATATTCATGTTTAACCATTTTCAATTCAGATATCAAACAGGAGAATCGCTCAAACTGTTGAGTCAGTGACTCACCCTTTCTATGAGAGAATGTCTCATATTAATGGGCAAGGATTTCTCCATTGTTTTCTAAGACCTCATCAGTTCCTCCAAATTGTTCTTTCAGAGCAACCCAGAGGTCATGAGCAGATTCATGATGCATAAGTCCAGAATAGATTTCATTAGGCAGTGCCATGGCCAGAATTCCATGGGCTTTAGCATCAATTTCAAACAGTTTCAGATCTTCATCTAAATATTGCTCTTTCTTCTTCGGAACCATTTCATTGGTTTCCGGATTACTCACCATAGGCTTATATGGTCCATGAACCACAGATTTCCAACAACCTGAACTGTTGACAGACAGGTGATGGAGCATTCGTCGTTGCCATATGTTGTACTCACTCCTAACAAGCATCGGAGGCTTTGTTGAAGAGCCAGTATTGTGAGGATTATTGATTGATGTAGCCATTTTCACCAATTCAAATAGGTTCAATGAGATTTTAACAGATCTAACTCAAAAAACTCAACAACACAATTTAAAACAAAAAGAATCTCAAATGAATTCACAAGAAGCAACAGAAAAACAAACTCTATAACCAATTCTTGCAAATTTGCTAATTCGATCAAACTTAGATATCAAAAGAACAATTTCAATGATCAATTGTTAAATCGATCAGTGATTAACCTGCTCTGATACCATTTGAAGGGATCATGATCTAGTTTGATCAATTAGATTAGGATTTGCAGCGGAATAGCACATGAATTAGACGAAATTATAGCAAGAATAATATGAATATTCAATCAAATAGTAACGGTTATAGAGAGAGTTTTCGGCAAAAAGAATGTTTTCATTCATGCACAAGCTTCCCAGCGGGGAAATTAGGTCAACATTCCTTTTATACGGAATGTGACATCACCTGACGTCACTTGATAGTGACATCTAACTGATTTATACAAACAACTGAAAGTAAACTAAACTACTGAAGATATCCACAACAACTGAGGACACCTTCACTAAAAGTAACATTACAACTACTGAAGTTATAACATCTGAAGTGTAAGAACTTCAGATGTTTTACGTAATATAAAACTACTGATTACAAACAACTGAAATTAAAACCATCATAACTACTGAAGAGAACTACTTCAGCTGTTGTGACAACTTCTGAGAACTTGATCTTCAAACTTTGTCTTCAGCAGTTGTCTTCAGACTTTGTCTTCAGACTTTGTCTTTAGCTGTTGTCTTCAGACTTTGTCTTCGGACTTTGTCTTAGCTGGTCTTCAGACTTTGTCTTCAGCAGTTGTCTTCAGACTTTGTCTTCAGCAGTTGTCTTTAGACTTTGTCTTCAGCTGTTGTAGATTACTTCAGTTGTTTTGATGTCTGTGGGACTTAAAGGTTTTTCTAATCTGGCTCATTGGTTCTTTTGGTCCAAAATAGATAAAGTTAGGTTGGAGTTTTGGTGATTTTTCAGTGAAGTAGGTTATTATCCTAATTTAGATACACTTATGTAACTATGATGAATTGGTGGTGTGATTAAAGATATTGATAATGTAATTATGTAATGTTTATAAAGGTGAGCTGACGCAATTCTCGTCTATCCGCTCCGTAGTGACTAGCATCACGTTAGGGAGTTTACTGCTTAGATCAAAGCCCTAGTAATGTAGGAAATCTTTTGTGATCTTTTTTACATACAATTCTGAAAACCAACTTAATGTTAAAAAGATAGATCATTAGGTTCCTTCCTAACACACCATTAATTTTAGAAAATCGTAACAATTACTGTAGATTTTTCAGACTAATAAAAGGGAACCCGCAAATGATCAGAAAGTTAAAGTGATATGATTTCTAGTTACCATTTCTAGCTCATTAGCCATTGATTTATTATGAAGACCGGTTTCGCGAATGAAAGTTGATCATACGTTTTTCAACAGTGATGACAATCAAATCACAAAACATAAAATTATAACTTCCGGTTCAAATGTAGATGCTACCCATCAAAAGTTTTCCCAAGACCACCATAACATAACATAGTATAAATCACACCATTAGTTCATCACAAATTATATAAGTTTCATTAAATTAGGATAACACATGAAGTTAGCTCATAAGAAGCTTGAACATAACAACAAAGATAAAAGATAGTAATGAAATCCTCGGTAAATTAGAACAATCAAACTAGTGATCCATTATGGATGATGTTAAATAATCCCAAGCTTCTTCTAAGTGTTGAATGAACCTCCAAAACCTTCTTCGGACCTCCAAAGGCTGGGTTCCCGAGAGGGAACACCAGCACTTCACCTCCCAAAAGCTACTCTTCAAGTTGCAAATAAAGCCCTATTTATAGCTTTCTTGAGTGTTTAAGCATGGCCCCATGCTAGTAAAATGTACGTAAAAGTTGGTCGGCTCATACACTCAGATGTTGTCGGGCATGGCCCAGTGTTCAATGGGGCACGGCCCTGTGTTTGTGGTGGGGCACGCCCCCGTGCCTCGGGTTGGGGAACCGTATTTTTTGTCCTGTCAGACCAACAAACATGGGGGTGTGTTGATTTAAGCATGGGGTGTGATTCAGGCATGGCGTGGGGCTTGCCTCATGAACAACGACCCCATGCTTGAATTCCAAAATTGGTTTTCTTCATTTTCTTATTATTTAAACTCCTTTTGTTCATCATGGTCTTTTTCAAGCTTGAAAACACAATATGAATGATTTAAGTATCAAATCATCATTTTCAGTAAGAGTTTATAGAATAATTAATGTGTAATTGATGTGTTTTATATGTATAATTTGAACCACATCAAGTAGCAAGGTTGGCCTTAGAGGAAGATTATAGAAGAAAGAAAGAATAGGATGAGCAACGTCTGAGAACCGAGAGGATAGATTTCTTGGGCTCATGAGTCTACTCCCAAGAGGGGCGAGTCCCCATGATAGTGAGACGATCTTGTGGCTTTTCCACAAAGAACAAGATTAGATCGCCAAAGAGAGGATGAAGGCTTCAAAGGAGAAGGTGAAAAAGAAGAAGAAGAAGAAGAAGAAGAAGAAGAAAGAGGAGGAGGCCAAGCTTGTGGTTGTCAAGAAGGTGGGAGACAAAGCCTAGATGAAGGCATATCTCAAGGCCCACAGCTTCTCTGCAGACAAGTTGGTCCAATGACTGAGAAAACCCTGCAGCGACATATCAGTGACATCAAGGCTGACATTTGCTCAGGAAGGAGGAAAGAGGTGTTTCAAACACCAAGTGTTTAGAGAAAACCACCCACACCTATTCTCAAACCACAATCTCAACCTAAACCCTCAACATTTCCTTTCCCTATCAAAAATGAACCAACCACTAAGCTATTCACCCTTGAACCTACATCATTAACCTTACCCCCATCCTCATCCATTGCCTTATAACAATCTCTACCTCTACCCTTCCTCAAACCTAAAATCTACCTAGAACTCAACCATCAACCACCCATCCATCACCCAAGCCATCCTCTAAACCATCAAAGCCTCTAACCTTAGAGGAGTTTAAGGAAATCAAGAAGAAGCTCATCAACTACACCACTCTAAGAGAAATCTCTTATGAAGAGAAGTCTATAAAATTAACATTTATAGATGAATCTTCTTGTTTCCTCATAAGAGAGGCATTCCTTGATTTTCCTAGGGGAACTTTGGACCAACCAGGTTAACTCTTTGCAACCAACTCTGATTCACTCAATGAAGAAGAGAAGAAGCTGAGAAGAAGGTTGGTGTCTCTACTAGACACCAGGATGGGGGATAAGCTGCCATCATAACCCTTTGTTTCTTGGAAAAGGTCATCTAGTGGAGGTTTGAAGAATCTTCTTAAAACTTTGTTGTGGAAAGAGAGAATGGTGAAGTCAACCGACTCAACACACCATCTCTACTACACTTAAGCAGGTTTGATATTGTTGAGTCAGCAGAAAAACCATTATCCAATCCCTTCAACTCTCAAGTAGCTGCTCACATCAGATTAATATAAGCAGCCTTCATCTTGCGGAACTAATGACAAGGGAAAATATTGAAGAAGAGTTGAAAGTAAGAGAGAAGGAAGAAAAGGAAGGGTCAAGCAAAGGAAAAACCTTCCTACAAATGGTTAAAGGTCTTGACTTGGAACCCATAGTTAGATACGAGTATGACTGTAACTCCCGTCAACTAACTCTCTACCGAGGACCATAGCAAAATGTACATTCAGAGTAATAGACTGGACCTATTATTTACAAATGACTTGTACAAACTTCTCAGCACCACCTCCAGAAAAAACAGAGAAACAAATAAATATCTATTGTCCTTGGTGCTGAAAGTTTTGAGAAACAAAAAAAGAGAAGTTTTGATAGCATCAACCTAGGGGGAGTTTGTTGAGTCAAGTAAGGCTGGGGCAACCAAAACAACACTTAGAATTTTGGTACAATTGACAAAGACTTCCGAAAGCAAGGCTGCACTTCTGAAGAATAAAGATAGAAGAATTTCCAAAGAGAAACTCAGTCTTCCTAAGGCTAAGTAATTCCTCTTTTGAAGACAAACACTTGGAAGGTTTCAAGACAAAGACTTACAAAGTATAAAGACTTGAAGATCAACAGAAGTCTCGAAAGAAGTAGACTCTTCCGAAGTATAAATGGCTTGGGAAGAACTTGTTCTTCCAAAGCCATTTAACCTTTGGAAGAACCTACTATGAACCAGTTGATATAAGTATGGTCCTTCTGACAAGCAGTTGCAACCTCTTATATATTGCATGGCATTTTCCCACACCCATGTAGTTGACCATACTTTATCTCACTGTTTATTGTTTATCAGTTAGTACAGTTACCAACTTTAGTTGATGACAAAGAGGTAAGTCATGGACCTTTCATGACTACCTAATCTAGGATAGTATTTTATCTTAGATACCTTACTTCTATCAATGTAGTATTTGTTTAGTAGTAAGTTCCAGTTGGTAATCTTAGTATAACCAGCTATATAGCTAGTAGTATATATAGTTCTCATTGTAAACTCATCTAGTATGCTTGTAAGAGTCTTGTACACTTTGAGTTGATAAATAATATAAACAATGCAGGACCATTAGAAGTGTGCAATGTACTTTTACAACACAACAACACAAGTGGAGAGTATTCAATAACACTTAACAAATCAAATGGGGAACTTTATATGAGAACTAAGAAATACAAGTAATAAAGAGACAGAACAAGAACAGAATAACAAAAGTATTTGTCTTCAAGGATGATGTATATTTCTCTTTAGTTCCTTACAAGTGTTTACAAAGAAATGACAATAAGATACAAAGACCAGAGATACTTATACTACATCCTACAGTTGGCCATACTTTGAAGGCCAGCTGGATACATAATCTAGACAACAACAAAATCAATGTAGAGTCAAAAGGCAAATTGCCTTTTGACTAGTGACTATGACATACCATAGGTCACATCCTAATATATTACAAAAAGGATAAAAGTACATAAAGTAGAAAGTACAAACTCAAGACCTTAATGTACAGTTACCAAAAGCATGGACCTTTCACCAACTCATGTAAAGTTGGTATCTAATCAGAGTTGTAGCGTAAAGGTGGTCCAGCTTTATGGTAAAGGTACATAAGATAATAGCATGTGTTCAAAAGTCTTTGGAAGAAATCTATCTTCAAGGGTTGGCTTCGGAAGACTTTGTCTTTGAAGCTTCGGAAGACTTCATGTTAGGCTTTGGAATATATTGGTCTTGGCTTCAGAAGATTTCACACTTAGAATGTTTTCTAAGGAAGAGTGTGAAACTTTTGAAGCATTCTACTTTAGTACACTTGTTCATGCATGCGAGATAGACTTTAGATGTTTTGGGTTGCATCAGCCTTATATGAAACCTTACAAACTCCCCCTAGACTGATGCTACCAAAACACTTGAAGACTTCATATACCAACAGTCCACATCATGACAATGATCATCCTTTTCTTCATAGGATGATCAAGATCACTCAGACTCTCATAGTGTCTTATCATATCAAAGAGATCATACAGAGGTAGATTAAACATGTCTTGCCATGTGTAGACATCTTCAACACCTTAATCTCTGATGACATGCCATCTTTCTGGATTTGTTGGGTATGTCCAGGACAAGATGGGTCTTCCTGATGCTAGAGGAGCTACTTGAATTGGAGTTGCTTCCTCTTGTTACATATCCTTAGGATGTTAAGACTCATCCTGAGTTTGGAGATGGATGCCTCTTTCTTTTTCTTATTTGGCTTTGGTTTAGAAGCCATCCTTTTTCTCCTTTTTGAAACTCTTAACTGAGAATAATGGCCTGCAGCACCTTGTTGATCTTCTTTGTCTTTCTCAGTTAGGTCTTCCTCTCTCACAGGTTCAGATTAAAAGGAGACATAACCCTACTATGGATCGAAGTAGAAGCTTGCTGATGCTCAGTAAGAGGTTCAGGTTGTGGTGTCTCAAATGGTTCAACTTTACCTCCACTTTTTGAGGGACCTGACTTGGTGGGGAGTGTAAATCAACTAGTTCTCCTATTTGAATCTTCCGCTTGATCACCCTTATATGCTCATCCATAGTGGATAGAGACATAGGGCCAAGTCTCCTTCTAGAGAATCCATACAGCTTCAAGAAGCTCATCATCCTCTGCCTATCAATAGACTTCTTCATACTCTTCTGGATGATGGCTCTTGACTTTGCAGCCTCTTCCCTCAACCTCTTCTTTGTAATTTTTCTTTCTATGGTTACTTCAAATTCAAGCTGTTTGAGATACTCAAACTCAATGTATTCAAAGGATAAGGGAAGAAGTGCATCTACCTGATAGAGGCATGTGGCACTCAGGTAATTGATCATTTTGATCCTATCATTTTCTTTGTTTGCCTAAGGTTCTTGTGGAGCCACATCCTCTTGTACAGGACATTCTTGAACAGGGGAGAGGGTAGGCACATGCTTGTAGAGTCTTTTCTGTCTTCTCTCTTCTTTAATTTCAAGAAGTAATATTGCATCCTCTGCCTCGTTTCTTTCCTTTGACAATTCCATATCAGCCAGTTCATTTAATTCATCTAAGGGGAGGGAGATGATATTATCAATATCATAGTTCCCAGTTTACAAGTAGCTTATCTTGACTGCCCTTAACTCATCATCCTAAGTGTTTGGCTTGGGGGTAGCCCTGATAGTAGCTTCCATGAATCTTGCAGACCTAGTAGAGGAACTTTCTCCTTTAGCTTCCTCTTCCTCTCTCTCTCCTCCTCCTCAATCTCCTCAGAAGTCATTTTCCATTTCCCTTTGTCACTCACAGACCTTTGTGACTCAGGGTGGAGAGAGATTTGGCCTTCATTGCTTGGTGCAGCTTCCAAGCTCTGACTAGAGAGAGGTTGTGATGCACCTTCACCAGTAGGTGCTTCATGGAGGGAATGAATTGCTAAAGTAGTTATGGATGTGATAGGGCTCTCAGGATCTACCATTGGGCCTTTCGTCAAGTTTTCCCCTTCAAAGCTAATCTTAGGGTCTGCCTCAACATCTAGTTGACCAATAGTATTACCTAATTTCCTTTGTCCCCTTCTAAGTCTAAACTCTTTAGTAATTTTATCTTGTATCCTTTGAGCCAGGCTATCAGCTTGTCTAGATTTGGAGGAAAGATGAAGATGATAGCCTATCAGCAGTTGCAGAGAGAATTTTAGGAATTTAGGTTTGGAGGAAAGATGAAGATGATAGAAAGAGGGGGAAACCGTTGGGTTTATAGGTGAAAATGATTTAAGACAAAGTTAATGAAAGAGGATAAACTTTGAAATCCTGATGTCGTCCCACCTCTGAAAAACAAGTTTGCTTTTTGCTCAAAAAGTAGTTTTCTTGGAATTCAAAAATTTTCCGAAGGTAAATTGTCTTCGGAAATTTTTGATGAAAGAGCTTCTGAAGCCAAAATGACTTTGGAAGAATTTCCTGAGACTTTTTGAAAATTTTGCTTCGGAATAGAATTAAGACTTAAAAGTTTTATTCTGTTAAGAATAAAGCTTCCGAGAGTTAATTTGCTTCAGAAAAAAATTGTCCTTGAAATCTTGTAAGTGCCTAAGAGAAAATTTTAAGCTTCAGAAAAGATTTCAGATATGTCTTCCGAAGGCAATTTACATGCACAGTTATTTGTTTTAAAGGCATAAGTTTCTTCCAAAGATAAAATTTATATCTTCCGAAGGATTTAAAACATCAAGATTTTAAAAAATCTAAGGAAAGTTCTTCTAAAAAGATTTTCATCCAGAGAAAACAAGAGCTTTATGAAGGTGATGAAAAAGGTACTCAAGGTTAATCATCCCAATAGCTGATATAAGATACTTAAATCTCTGTTCATCAAAGGCTTTGGTGAACAGATCAACATATTGTTCATTTGTGTTAACTTTGACTAGTTTAATTAATCCTTTTTCAAAGTTATCTCTTATCAAATGATACCTAATATTGATGTGTTTTGTCCTGGAGTGCTGCACTAGATTTTTAGTGATAGAGATAGCACTATTGTTGTCTATGTGAATGGGAGTCTCCTTGAAGTTTAATCTATAGTCAAGCATTTGATTTTGAATCCAAGCACTTGAGCATAGCAACTTATAGCAGCAATATATTCAGCTTCAGCAGTTGATGTAGAGACAATTGATTGTTTCTTGCATAGCCATGAGACAACCCTTCCACCAAGAAACTAACATCCCCCAGATGTAGACTTTGCAATCATATTACAGCCACCATAATCACTATCTGTATATGCATACAGATTGAAATTAGAGTTCTTAGGATACCAGAGGCCAAATGTTGAGGCACCTTTAAGGTATCTTAGAATTCTCTTGGTAGTGATAAGATGTGACATCTTTGGGTTGGATTGATATCTTGCATAAATACATGTGGCAAACATGATATTAGGTCTGCTATACATGAGAGAGCCAATCATAGCCCTATAAAGGTGTTCATCCACACACTCCCCCTCAAGATCATGCCTAAAGGAGTGGTTTCTTGCTATGGGTGTCTTAGTAATCTTACAATCAGTCATGTTGAACCTTTTGAGTATGACCTGAATATACTTTGACTGACTTATGAAGATGCCATCTTCAACTTGCTTCACTTGAATTCCAAGAAAGAAATTGAGTTCCCCCATGGTGCTCATTTCAAATCTGTCCTTCATCAACTTCTCAAATTCCTTGCAGAGCCTTGGATTAGTTGAACAAAAGATGATGCCATCTACATATACTTGAAATAGCATAAAGTCATTTCCTTGTCCTTCGATGAAGAGAGTTCCATCTATAGTACCCCTTCTGTATCCATGCTTGTAGAGATACTGAGATAGAGTCTCATACCACTTCCTTGGTGCTTGGTACATAAAGAGCTTTATCAAGCTTGCAGACATAATTCGGATGATTAGGATCTGCAAAACCAAGTGGTTGTTTGACATACACCTCTTCATCAATTACCCTATAGAGAAAAGCACACTTGACATCAAGTTGATAGACCTTGAAGTTTTTGGATGCAGCAAAAGCCAAGAATATCCTAACAGCTTCTAGTCTTGCTACAGGAGCAAAGACATCAATGTAGTCAATTCCTTCTTCTTATGTGTACCCTTGAACAACTAGTCTAGCTTTATTTTTTATGGCAATTCCTCTATCATCTTTCTTATTCCTAAGCACTCATTTTGTTCATATAGTAGTCTTCCCATAGGGAAGAGGACATAGGTTCCAAACCGTTTGCCTTTTGAATTGAAGCAGCTCTTCTTGCATAGCTTCAACCCAACTTCCATCCTTTAGAGCCTCATCAATCTTCTTAGGCTCTATCTGAGATAAGAAACAAGAGTGAAGACAAAACATTTGCATCATGGGTTTGTCCTCTTGTTCTTACCCCTGTGTCAACATCTCCAATAATGTTTGTGGTGGGATGAGACTTGTGGATCCTTAGCTGAGGCATCATAGCAAGTTGTTGTGAGAGATCTAAATTAGAGAAATTTAGATCTGGCATTGATGTTTCTCCCACCACATCGTCACACTTATCAAGAGAGACTTGATCCAGAGAGTGTGTGACATCATTGATGTTGTCTTCTATGGAGTGGTTGCCAGCATCAAGAAATTCTTAATCACTATCACCACCACCATTTTCTTCTACATTTGAAGCTTCTTTATCTAGTTATGAAGCCTTTGAGCTTAAATTTGAAGGCATCTTAGATGTGTCAGCTGAATTAGTCATTATGGTGCTAATAGAAACTTCATTTGCAGAGTTAGTTACAACTAGAGTTGAAGATGTATAGCTTGAAGGTCTTCTTAGCTCAAATCTTGGATTAGAATCACGTGTAGGTAGTATGTCTGTAGATCCTGAAACATACTCACAAGATTTGTTAAAACAGTTGGAAACTAAATCAAGATGAAACAGCCAATCAGGACCACAACTTTTCACACTGGGAGTGTGCTCATTGAAAGTCACATTTGCTGACTCTTCAACTACTCTAGTTCTAAGATTATATACTCTATAAGCCTAAGCTTGGGAAGAGTATCCAATGAAGTATCCATCATCCGATTTCTTAGCAATCTTGGCAATTTGATATTTGGTATTCAAGATGGTGCAAGGACATCCAAATGACCTGAAAAAAAACAATGAAAGGTTTCCTCTTGTGCCAAAGTTCATAAGGAGTCTTACCATGAGTTTTAACCACTAAAACTCTGTTTTGCACATAACAGACAGTGTTGTCTGCCTCAACCCAGAAGGTGACGGGTAGTTTAGAGTCAGACAGCATAGTTCTTGCAGCTTCATTAAGTGTCATGTTTCTCCTCTCAGCAACACCATTTTGCTGAGGAGTCATGGGAGCACTATATTGTCTTGTAATACCCTTTTCATCACAAAATGTATCAAGGATTAGGTTCTTGAATTCAGTTCCTTGATCACATCTTATGGTTTTGAGCTTGTAATCACATTGATTCTCAATCTTTAAGATGAAATTCTTTAGAATCTCAGGAGTCTCATCCTTAGTTCTAAGGAAGAGGACCCATGTGAATCTTGTAAAATCATCTGTGATCACTAAACAATAAGAGGTCCTTCCTAGACTAATTACACTGGTGGGGCCAAAGAGATCCATATGTAACAAGTGTAGGGGAGTAGTGATAGAGTTTCTTTCCTTAGGCTTGTGAGATACCTTGTGTTGCTTCCCTATCAGGCATGCCACACAATGATCATCACTTGTAAACTCTTTCTTTGGCATTCCAGTTACCAAATCATTCTCAATTAGTTTATCATGAATTTAAAGTTTACATGGCACATTCTTTTATGCCATAGGAAAGACTCATCACTATTTGCTTTAGATAGAAAGAATAAGACTTCTCCTGAGGGAGATGTTTCTTGCAGATCCATCTTATACATGTTCCCTCTCCTGGGGGATCTGAGCAGGATATGCTCTTAAGGAATGATCACCCTAGGCTTGAGAACAATGCACTTATGCTCAGTGAACAGCATGTTATGACTCAGATCACAAAATTGAGATACACTTAGAAGATTGTATCCAAGCTCCTTGACAAAGTTTACCTTCTCAATGTTGAGCTTACCATTTGTGACCTTGTTCCTTCTAGAAATGTAACCACCTTCGTCTCCTCCGAAAACAACTAGCCCTCAATCAATTCCTTCAAAATTTTAGAGTAGTGACCTATTGCCTGTCATGTGCCTGGAACAGCCACTATCAATGATCCAGACATGTTTGTTTGCCTTGAGCTGTTCTTGCACAAAGAAAATGATTAGTTACATTTGAAAACCCAAGCCTTATTGGTCTTGGGCTCATCAAAAGAAGTAAAAGGTAATGAAACAATAATAGATCCTATAGTTGTGCTTTGAGGATCTCTTGCTGATGTTGATAGAGAACACTCAGTCATTGGTCTTTCTTTGTCTTCCACACCACCTTTAGAAGTTTGGACTTGATCTTCAACACTTTGGAAGGTTTTGTGGCTTCGGAAGTTTTTATGATTGGACCTTCGAATGATCCTGCTAGCACTACAGCAGACTTCAGTGCTTCGGAAGTATTCATTTCTTCCGAGACCAAATTTTCTTCCTATGGCAATTTTCCACTTGCCTTCTTCTTCATTTTGGAGCTTCTGAAGGAAACAGATTTTCCATCCGAAACTATTTTCTTTTTGTTATTTAGACTCTTAGAAACTTCTTTCTTTATGATATGGAGAGTACTCTTTGGATTGTAGATACAATCTTTAGCAAGATGAGATGTACTCCCACACATAACATAGCCCATTTTATTCTTTCTAGGAGTCTTCTTTTGTGAACAAGGCTAAACTTGATCACTTTCACTCTCCATCTTCATCTTCTCAGATGATATGGCAATTCTTGTGTGGTTAGAACTACCTTTGGAGCTTGATGGTTCATGTTGTACAGTAGTGGTGCATAACTTATCAGCCTTTTTCATGATGATGGGATGACTTGGACATGAACTAGAACTCTTGTTGTTGGAATTCAAGTTTGGGTCCTCAGTTTTAACCACTTCAAATCCTACAGAGACAAAGACTTGTTTCCGTGCAGAGCTAAAAGTGGCCTTGATCTCTTGAACCTTCTTTTCCTTTCTCTTGCTCCTTTAGATCGAGTTCTTCCTTTTGGACTTGGTCATCCCAAAAGCTTTACTCTCCTCAGAGGGATGATAACCCTTCTTATAATACTCTTCTTCACTCCACTCAAAGCCATTCTTCATCATCTCCTCTTCATCCTCTTCAGTCACGGGATCTATGAGGGGAAGCTCATCTTCACAAGTTCCACACCGAGGAGATCTTACAGACAAGATTGTTTGTGAAGGATCTATCTCACAAGATCCCGGTCCCTGCTTATTCTGATAACACACTTTTGCATGCGAGGATGAGGATATCATGTTCTTGAAGGTCTCTTCTATAAGAACATATTTTTCTGCCCTGGCTTTGCTGATCACAAGCTTAGCCTGGCATTCAGTAAACTTGGTTATGAGACCTTGATCTGAGTCCTATAATTGGTGTTCTCATGTTTAAAAACTGAAATGGTTTTCTCTAAGTCCTCTATCTTTAACTTATAATCATTTTCAGCCTTTTTGAAATCAGATTTTAAGATGTTCAAGGACTCAAGATCAGATCTCATCTCTAAGTTGTAGGACCTATATGAATTAACTTTAGCAATACATTCAGGAGTGCAAAGATGTTCCAATACCTTGGCTTCATCGTGGTCAACCATGAGTGCTTGATTTGGAGATGCATCTTCCACCTAAAAGCTCCAGTCAAATTCTCCTCCTTCAATAGCAATTGTAGCTTGCTGGTTTGGCTTCTTAATCTAGGGAGCTCTCTCAGTGTAGTTTGGTTTGGATTGAGTTATGGTCTCACCTACTTTAAAGTTTTTAACTATTGCTTGAGGAGATCTTTCTTGTTCTCCTTGGCTTCAGTTGAGACCTCATACATAAGCTTCAGTGATTCCCATAGTTGCTTTGCAGTCTTGCACTTCTTAAAGCCTTTATAGATGGAGTTTGGAAGAGCAGTTTGAAGGGCTTTCATGGCTTTTTGATCAATCTCTATTCTCTTTCTAACTTCATCAGATAAATCAGCCACAGCCTTTGGAATCATACTACCACCAGTAGCAGATGAGATGCATGGTATGTAAGGTCCTTCAATAACAGAGTCCCACATCCTGGAGTCTTAAGACTTGATAAAGCCTTCCATTATTTGACACCAAGTATCAAAGTCTTTAGGAGTGATTAGTGGAGACTTTATCATAGTTCTAGTTTCCATATCAGCCTTGGTGATAGCTGCCATTTGAGTTGTTAAGTGTTTTATGTGTGTGAGGAATCTTAAGATTGTGAGATCTTATATCAAGAGCCTGGAAAGCTCTGATACCAAATGCAGGATTGTTAGAAGGGTGCAATGCACTTTTACAACACAATAACACAAGTGGAGAGTTTTCAATAACACTAAGCAGATCAAATGGGGAACTAGAAAACTAGTTTATATGAGAACTAAGAAACACAAGTAATAAAGAGACAGAACAAGAACAGAACAACACAAGTATTTGTTTTCAAGGATGATGTATATTTCTCTCTAGTTCCTTACAAGTGTTTACAAAGCAGTGATAATAAGATACAAAAACCAGAGATACTTATATACATCCTACAGCCGGCCATACTTTGAAGGCCAGTTTGATACATGGTCTACACAACAAAAGCAATGTAGAGTCAAAAGGCAGATTGCCTTTTGACTAGTGACTATTGTGAATCCTAGGATCACATTCAGGAATTATCAATGTTAATTTTTGAGAGAAGTCAATGTTTGCGGAATCAACATTAACTTTGTTTAATTGTTTTTAATAATTTAAAATCACCAATAATGATTAATGACTAAGACGAACACAATAAGAAGAACACAATTTATAATCAAACAAAAATAGTTAATTCAAATGTATTTCATTAAAAGATGTTAATGATTACAGATGAATAAACAATGAATGAAACAAAATTGGCTTGAATGTATTGATGTTAATGTGACGGCTGCTAGGGTTTGTGTTTGCGTGATTTGATGTTTGGTTGTTTGTGATCGTGTGTTTACTTGTCGTAGTCACTGCTTTTGATGTGAAACCTAGGATCCATATTTGTAGGCACGTGTGTTTCTGTTAAGGAAACACCAGATCTCTTGGGATTCGCACAGCTGTCTTGTTGACTTGTTGACTTGTAACACTTGTATTATTAAATACAAGTGTTTGGACTCCGCATGAATAAGGTCTTCCGTAGAAGTTTGTTCTTCCGAATGAGTCTTGTTCTTCCAAAGGTACTTTGTTCTTCTGAAGGTACTTTGTTCTTTCGAAGGTACTTTGTTCTTCCATAGGAATTTTCACTTCTGAGTTCAAAGTTGGTTCTTCATCCGCAGGAGATATTCGGATAATTGATTTTGTGAGAAACATATCTACGGAAGAACAAAAAGTGTTCATCCGTAGATGTTTCTTACACTTAGTCAATTTTAGAATTGACTAAGTATAATGTTTGTACCTGCAATCATACACACATCAATATACATATGGGTTAACCTATATATAATGCATAATAATGAATTACAATTGTTCAGTACAAATATTAATTAAATTTCTAAGCCTATACAAAATGATCTAGACCTATAATTCCTAGATCTAACAACTATGACATGTCATAGCTCACATCTTAATATATTACAAAAAGGATAAAAGTACATAAAGTAGAAAGTACAGACTCAAGATCTCAATGTACAGTTACCAAAAGCTTGGACCTTTCACTAACTCATGTAAAGTTTGTGTCTAATCAGAGTTGCAGCGGAAAGGTGGTCCAGCTTTATGGTAAAGGTACATCAGATAATAGCATGTGTTCAAAAGTCTTTGGAAGAAATTTATCTTCAAGTGTTGGCTTTGGAAGACTTGGTCTTTGAAGCTTTGAAAGACTTCATGTTAGGCTTCAAAAGATATTGGTCTTGGCTTTGGAAGATTTCACACTTAGAATGTTTTCTAAGGAAGAGTGTGAAACTTCCGAAGCATTCTACTTCAGTACACTTGTGCATGCATGGAAGAGAGACTTTGGATGTTTTGGGTTGCATCAACCTTATATAAAACCTTAAATACAAGTATCTTAAAAACTATTTCTTGTGTTTGCTTACTTAGTATATTGTCATCAACTCTTAAAGGATTCTACATTATCATTCAGGTGTGACTTAGTGAGTTTGAGAGAGAATACTTGTGTTGAGTGACCATATCCGATCCTGCAAATAGTACATATGGTTTCAACATATTGCAGATTTAATCCTCATATCGTTAAAAACTAACAAAAACTAACGATGGATGAAACCTGCAACCATCTTGAAACATTTTGTACTAAGTTTGCAATTATAAAAGTTTAAGGACAAAAATTGCAATATGATCAAACTACAGGGACCATTTTTGCAATTTTCTCTTTTTTTGAAACTTATCAAAGTTTATGAAATTCAACACTTTAGAAATAAGTTTAGTTTGTTTGACCAGGTACGCCTAAGTTAATGAGAATGTAGAGTAATAAACGAATATATATATATATATATATATATATATATATGTGTGTGTGGTGTGTGTGTGTGTGTGTGTGTATGTATATATATGTGTATATATATGTATATGTATATATGTATATGTACATGTATATATATATGTATATATGTATATATATATATTATGTGTGTGTGTGTGTATGGATTTGCTTTGACAAGGTATTTTAGTTATAAATGAAAATACACGATAAATGAAACAACATTAAATATTTAAATCTATCGGGAGCCAAGTGAAGAATTGTGTATTAATGAATTATAAAAGTGAGAGCTAGGTTGTGCATATGAATAATTTCCAAAATGAAGAAAATGAATACAAGAGATTTGTAGAGGGTCTAGTTGTAGTTAGGGATGGTAATTCTTGTATTGTTTCTTTACCAACTAGTTGGTAGCACTTGGTCATGTGTTTTTGCCAAAGTGTTGGTGCATTCATGAATTAAGGTTTATGCACACTCGCGACACAGTGACTAGACTAAACCATCACACAAAATCCCTATCGTGTAAATCCCCGTGAAAACCTCACAGTTATAAAAATTGTATTACTCATTTCTTACTTCTTCAGATCTTGCCCCTTGACAAATATGCTTACCAATACACATGGTCATTCCCAAACCATTGCAACCATATGCATCCTAATCAATATCTACCAGTTTGTTTTCTTCCAAACACCCTGATTTACCTAAATAATCCATAATGATGAATAATATGAAGGTATTAGAACCTAATCATAGCAGATCTAAGCTTTTTGATGATCTTTGGTATCTACAGCCACCACCAAGTGAACACTACAATGGAGTTTTCATAAATCAAAAGCACACTCATTCCAGGCCACCAATATTGACTACGTACACGTGAGGCACTTAGCTACGTAAGTTGCTATATCCTTCTACATTCCAGGCCACCAATATTGACTACGTAGATCCATGTACATTTTATTGGAACCAGGATGAATAGAATATCGAGTTTGATAAGCCTCGTTCATGATAAAGGTACAAAGATTATCTTGATTTGGAACCCAAATTCGATTTGCAAAGTACATCAATCCATTGGGTTTTGTTTCCAATCGGATTAAAAGATTATGCTCCAGGTCATCCTTCATTCTTCCTTCTTGTTGCACCATTTGTTGAGCCTCCACGATACTAGACTCGATGTCACTATCTATTCTCAAGTTTTGTAGCAGTACAATAGTCTCGTTGACATCTAGTCGGATCTCAGTATCGAACTCACCCAAAGTGTCAGACCATTGACGTCGATTGCGAACTTCTTTACGAAAAGGACAGGTGCACCCCAAGGCGAAGAACTAGGACGGATGAAGCCCTTCTCAGATAGCTCTTGAAGTTGACTAGAGAGTTCCTGAATTTCCGATGGTGCAAGTTGATATGGTGACTTAGCCACGGGGTTTGCTCCTGGTATCAAGTCAATTTTAAACTCGACATCACGTACGGGAGGTAAACCACTAAGGTCATCGGGAAATACTTCAGGAAAGTCTCGTACGATAGGGACATCCTTAAGTTCTTTCCCTTTGAATTTTGTGTTAACCACGTAAGCCAAGAAAGCCATATAATTCTTGCTTAAGCACTTTGGGGCTTGAGTGCAAGACATGATTTTAAGTCCTTTGGAAGATCTTTCACCGAACACCTTCAATGTGTTACCAGAGGGTAATGGTATACGGATGCACTTATCGAAACAAATGATCTCGGCATGGTGTTTGGCTAACCAATCCATACCAATGATGACATCGAAGCTTCCAAGTTTCATAGGAATAAGATCAATAAGGAAATCGTGTGTGTCAAGACTTAAGATGCAATCACGAATAATGACATCAATGGTGATCGGTTCTCCATCGGCAACTTCAAAGGTGAGAGGTCTTTCTAATTTCGTATGTGGCTTAGCAAGTATGGGTTCAAACTCTAACGAAACAAAACTCTTATCGGCTCCAGAATCAAATAGGACATAGGCATAAGTTTTATTAATAAGGAACATACCTGTTTAATTTTAAAGGTATTAACGATACAGTTAATGCATGAAAAGAATTAGGTCACACGAGTCAAAGGTAGTTTAACATACCATTCACCACATCGTTGTTTGCTTGTGCTTGGTTAGCGTTGATGTTGAAAGCACGTCCTCGAGCTTGTGGAACATTACCCACAAGACGAGGGCATTGTGAGCGGAAATGACTAGGTTCCCCACAGTTGTAGCAAACACAATTTGTGACCACGGCGGCATTGTTAGGTGCACGGTGGCAAGTTGCCACCAAATGACCATATTTACCGCATAAGGTGCAGATACAGCACGGTTGATTCCCCGGATGGTGATACCTACAAGTGTTGAACATAGGTTGAGGACCAGCAAAGGCCCTAGCCCCAAGCACTTGTGCCACAGCTGTAGCCGAAGGTACAAGTTGTCTTTGGGGTTGTTTGGGTGCAGCCACGACATAGTTGTGTGCCGGTGTAAACTTGCGCTTCTTAATGTTGTTGTTGTTGTGAGACGGTTCAGCTTTAGTCTCCTTAACGGCCTCGATAGCCGTCTTTTCCACCTTCTTTTCACCCTTCACAGACATGGCGCCCATTCGTATATGATTCTCGATGAGTTGAGCGGTGATAGTAATGGCTTCTTCCATGGTTGTGGGTCGGCTACCCACCACAGCATCTTGAATTTAGGGCGGTACACCCTTGATAAACTTCTCGATGTTGCAGGGGACAGTGTCGACCATGTGAGGCAGCAGTAGACTCAACTCATGATGCCTAGTTGAGTAGGCCAGATGATCACCATCATTTTGCTTCAAGTTCCAGAATTCTTCTTCCAACTTTTGCAATTCACTTCTCGGGCAGAACTTCACGGATGGCGATGTTCTTGAACTCATCCCAAGAGAGTGCCAATATTGCATCAGCTCCTCGATTTCTCTTCTCGCTATTCCACCAGGTAAGAGTCTTTTGTTGGAACATACTAGTGGCATAACAAACTTTGAGTGCCTCGGGACACTCACAGTTTACAAAGGTACTTTCCATGCTTTCGAACCACTCAAGAAGACCAGTGGCTCCTTCTTTGCCACTAAAACTAGTGGGCTTGCAAGAACTAAAGTGCTTGAAAGTGCAGGTTTGGTTGTTGCGCCCTTGGTTCGCCTATTCTCTCCTTGACCATTGTTGCAAGAGTTGGTCATTAAGGTGCTATTAAGTTCAGCAACCATGGTTGGGATGACAGCAGCCATTTGTTGAGCAATCATGGAGGCTAGCTAACGATCGGAACTTCCACGCTTTCCATGATGACGAGACATGCTGGAATATGCAAAATGAGTTAGACACGAGATAGAGAATAACAAGGTTTATAATTCAACAAGGATAAGGCAAGAGTTGTAAGGCACTTGAAATGGTTCCATTTGGTAACGCATTACCATTTGGAAACGTTGACACATCAAGGTAAGTTGACCCATTCGCCTTAGAAATTTGTGTATGTTGACCATAGTTTATCACTTATCCCAGAAATCCCCAGGTAAGCATAACTAGTCCCGTAGGATTTATGCGATATGTTTGCCTTAGCCCTAGGGCCTTTTGCCAGGAAATCCAGAATACAGGTGTCTATGTGTCACACAAATTTCTTAGGTTCATGAAATCAAAACCTTGATGAGATTTATATAGATTAGACATAAGTCTAAAGATCCAAGTCATAAGCATAAGTATACGATTCCACATGTCGTCGAGAATAAGATTAAGAAGTTTCAATCGTCGGGGAGAGTCAAAGTATCAAAGCTAAGTTTAGGGAGACATATAAAAAATTTTAAGAAATTACAAGGCAAACCTATGCTAAGGCATCAATTTTCACATAAGTTTGGTATAGCATTATGTAACATGTAAACAATATATATTTTCAAGAATATAAATATTATTCTATAAGGTTCATGCATAAGCTATAGTCTAGGTCACCATTTCTAATAACCTAAATCCCTATAGTTATGGGCTCTGGTACCAATTAGTCACACCCCAAATATTGACGGTGGAAACATCGAGATGTGAGGGTTAAGATTGTTCACAGCCACATAACGCTATATTTAAATATAAATATTCAATTTATAAGTTTCAAAAGGAATTACAAGCATAAAGTCTCAATCATGAAGCAAAACCAAACATTACATAACAAAAATAGTCTTTTTATTTCATTAACTAGGTCCACATCCTAGATCATTGCAAGCTTCAAAAGTTCACTTTGGACTTGGGGATTATTTGAAACATGATGGAAATAAAAAGTCAAGTAAAAATAGTTAGTGAGTTTCCAAGGTTTTCATACATAATATGATAAGGTTACAAGTAGCAATTCATGTCATAGGTCATAAGTTAGTAAGGTTATAGAACACATATCGTTACAACCAACCTCGACTTGATTACAAGTATAAAAGATTGGCTAAGTGTATTTGGTTTGCATGATGAACAAGCATACGTCATCAGGAGCCAGCAATACCTCGGCTTTAGCACCAAATAGGCTTGTCAGGCCTAATGATCTAAGACGTCCCAAGCTAGCAATAGTTAATGATTGCAAACAAAAATATGTATCTCATATAAACACTTACAACACACAAATAACCATGGCAAAAATATGAATTGCAAGTGCTTACAAGTTTAAACGTTTACAAGTGTATGAGAATAAGTATCATGTTTCACCCCAAATTAGTGTGAAAAGATAAAAAGGGGGCAAGGAAAACTCACATGGCAAAATAAGTATAAGAATGAAGATTAATAAGATTGATAATAAACGTTGTTCCAAGATGAACGTCACAAGGCACCTAATATATATTATAAGATTTAGGTTAATAATAAGGTTTAACGATTAAACACGAACTAGGGTTTCAATAAGGATTGTGTATTTGAGGTTTTGTCAACAAATTATATTTAACAAGTGATAACAATTATATTTTCATGAAATAGGTGATAAGAAATATATTTACATTTTTATACAAAAGTATGAAGGAGAAAGATATTACAAATATTTGAAGGGATGTGATTTAAGTTGAAATATAATTTTATAACAAATTAATATTAACACGTGTTAAATAAATAATAAATAATAATAAAAAAATGTGTGAACTAACAACCATTTTAAATTCATAAAAAATTATATCCAAGTACAACCCTTGTTAAAAGAAAAACATATTATTTCAATTGTTTAATTCTTTCAAAAATAATATAGAAAATGATTTGATACTTTTACAAATATTTAGGGCTTACAAAATCTATGTGTATATTTATTAAGATATCATAGAACTTTATTTTGGGCTAAAAGCCCTAAAAAAATTTGCATGAAGGTCCCCGGGTTCGAACCCGGGACCTCATGCTTACACACACACCTTAACCATTAAACAAAGGCTCTCATTCACATTAGAAATCCTGTTTTAATTTTTAAAAAAACAAACTTTAAACAAACCCCCAAATCCTTATAAACCCTAGATCGGTGTGAACCAAAATTGAACATTAAATCAATATTAATAACAAAATTCACCATGGGGCTTTTATTTCCTATGCTTAATCGAGCATACCCATGTATTTAATTTACCCGAATAGGTTCGAATTGAAGGGGGACTCAACAATGAGCAAGTCGCGGCCACGTACAAATCGAATTGATGCTCAAATGGTGATGATAGACGAATTCGTTGTACAGAAAGCTTCCTAAGAACTTAATGGACGAAAGCCCTCTGTCAATTGAAGTTAAAAGAGCTCAGGATAGGGTCTTCGAATAAGTTACAGGTCGCGGCAGAGGTGTTGATCGAATGCAACGTTTGTGTGTGTTTCAGGTAAAATTATATTGATTACAAGTTTAGGAATAGATAGGTGATATATTAGGTTGAGTTAATTGAGTTATTATTGGCGTTTGATGCTCAAACGGCTGTGGATCTTAACGTGCTTCGCTTATGCTTTCGAATGGGGTGGTAACCGACGTGTAGCCTCAATTATTAGATGCATTCAAGTTCGAATCACGTATACGAAACGATTCAGATCGGTTTTGGGTTACGAAGTCCAATGATTTTGGTGTTCAAGGGCTCGCCGAAGCCGCCGGAGGTTACACCGGCAAATGGCCGGAAAATCGGGAAAAAAGGGTGGGGGTTTGGGTTTTTTTTTAATTTACACATTTAGTCCTTGCAGTTTTGTCTTTATTATTTTATGCAGAAAACTTGCATTTAAAGTTTTAAAAATAACAGTTTAACCCCCTAGCTTAGTTGTTTTAAGTTTTATTTAATATAATTCTCATTATTATTATTAATATTAATATTATCAATTTTATTGTTATTATTAGTATTATTATTGTTACTATTATTACTATTATTATTATTATTATCATTATAGTTATTAGTATTATTATTATAACTTGTATTATTATAAGTACTATAATATTAACATGATTATATTATTTAATATTTTTATTTTTAACTTTCATATATTAAAAGTTAGCGATGACTAAAGAAAATAAGCATAAATAACACATGAGTTTCATAATTGTCAATAATGACCCTTATAAGAATAAACAAAGTTAACTTTTAGTTAACAAAAATACGAGATGTTACAGTCTCCCCAACTTAAAAGAATTTTGTCTAGAAATTAAGAAAAATGAAACTTATACAAATAAGAACGGGTATCTCTTCTTCAGGTGGTCCTCGCGTTCCTAAGTAAATTCAGCGCCATATTTATTCTTCCAACGAACCTTGACGATTGGGGTTGTTGTGGTTCTAGTCTTCTTCATTATGCGGTCCATGATCTCAACAGGTTTCTCGACAAAATGCAATGACTTGTCAATTTGGATGTCTTCCAACGGAACATGCAGACTTTCATCAGCCAAGCACTTTCTCAAATTTGAGACGTGGAATACAGGACGAACTCCACTAAGGTCGGAAGGTAGTTCCAGTTTATAAGCCACTTTCCGATCCTTTTCAGGATTTTGAAAGGTCCTACAAATCTTGGAGCCAGTTTACCCTTCTTTCCAAAGCGAACCACACCCTTCCACGGTGAAACCTTAAGAAGAACCATCTCCCCAACTTGGAATTCCAATGGCTTACGTCGCTTGTCAGCATAGCTCTTTTGATGACTTCTTGCCACTTCAAGGTTCTTGCGGATGATAGAGACTTTATCGGTCGTCTCTTGTATAAGTTCAGGACCAGTGATGAAATTTTCACCAATGTCGGTCCAACAAATCGGTGAACGACATTTACGACCATAAAGTGCTTCGAATGGTGCCATCTTGATACTTGAGTGGTAACTATGGTTATACGAAAATTCCGCGAGCGGTAGATGCGTATCCCAATCAACACCAAAGTCAAGAACACACAGGCGTAGCAAATCCTCCATGGTTTGGATCATTCGCTCAGTTTGACCATCAGTTTGGGGATGGTAAGCCGTGCTTAGGTCCAATTGAGTACCCAAGAGTTCTTGCATAGACGACCAAAAATGCGAAGTGAAACGAGCGTCTCGGTCGGATATGATGTGCAAAGGTACCCCATGACGACTTACAATCTCATCAACATATATACGAGCTAACCTTGATGTCTTGTAAGTGTCACGTATGGGTATAAAATGTACCGATTTGATCAATCGGTCAACGATCACCCATATGCTATCATGTCCTCGAGAGGTTCGGGGTAGCTTAGTTATGAAGTCCATGGATATGTGTTCCCACTTCCACATAGGGATCTCAGGTTGCTCAAGTAATCCACTTGGACGTTGATGTTCGGCTTTAACCTTCGTACACGTGAGGCACTTAGCTACGTAAGTCGCTATATCTTCTTCATTCCAGGCCACCAATATTGACTACATAGATCCATGTACATTTTATCGGAACCAGGATGAATAGAATATCGAGTTTGATGAGCCTCGTTCATGATAAAGGTATGAAGATTATCTTGATTTGGAACCCAAATTCGATTTGCAAAGTACATCAATCCATTGGGTTTTGTTTCCAATCGGATTAAAAGATTATGCTCCAGCTCATCCTTTATTCTTCCTTCTTGTTGCACCATTTGTTGAGCCTCCAAGATACTAGACTTGATCTCACTATCTATTCTCAAGTTTGTAGCAGTACGGTAGTCTCGTTGACATCTAGTCGGATCTCAGTATCGAACTCACCCAAAGTGTCAAACCATTGACGTCGATCGCGAATTTCTTGGAACGAGATTGTCTTGTTGTGACTCTTTCGACTTAGAGCATCGGCTACAACATTTGCCTTACCAGGATGGTAACGAATGTCACAATCGTAATCACTAATCAACTCCACCCAACGACGTTGTCTCATATTGAGATCTTTTTGATTGAAAACGTGTTGAAGGCTTTTGTGATCGGCGTAGACAATGCATTGCGTACCATACAAGTAGTGTCTCAAATCTTCAAGGCAAAACAACAGCACCAAGCTCGAGATCGTGTGTTGTGTAATTCACCTCGTGAACCTTCAATTGTCTCGATGCATAAGCTATGACCTTTCCTTGTTGCGTGAGAACATAACCAAGGCCTTGTTTATGTTGGACCAAAAGAACTAATAAGCCAAATCATAAAAACCTTTAAGTCCCACAGACATCATAACAACTGAAGTGGTAGACAATAGCTGAAGACAAAGTCTGAAGACAATAGCTGAAGACAAAGTCCGAAGACAAAGTCTGAAGACAACAGCTGAAGACAAAGTCTGAAGACAACAGCTGAAGACAACAGCTGAAGACAAAGTCTGAAGACAACTGCTGAAGACAAAGTCTAAAGACCAAGTTCTCAGAAGTTGTCACAACAGCTGAAGTAGTTCTTTTTAGTAGTTGTGATGGTTTACTTTGTAGTAGTTTGTAATCAGTAGTTTTATTTTATGTAAAACATCTGAAGTTCTTACACTTGAGATGTTATAACTTCAGTAGTTGTAATTTTAGCTTGTACTTAGCTTTTTGTGAAGGTGTCCTCAGTTGTTGTGGACATCTTCAGTAGTTTAGTCTACTTTCAGTTGTTTGCATAAATAAGTTAGCTGTCATTATCAAGTGACATTAGCTGATGTCACATTCCTTTATAAAAGGAATGTTGACCTAATTTCTTTGTTGCCGAAGCTTGTGCGTGAATGAAAATATTCTCTTTGCAGAAAACTGTCTCTCTTTATAATCGTCACTGTTTGATTGAATATTCATATTATTCTTGCTTAAATTTCGTCTAATTCTTGTTCTATTCCGATGCAAATCTTAATCTAATTAATCAAACTAGATCCCGGTCCTTTTAGTTTAGATGCATCACAATACACGGTGAAGTCGTCATTTCCATCGGGTAGGGTCAAGATAGGAGCATTGCACAACTTGTGCTTTAACGCTTCAAAAGCTTCTTCTTGCTCGGAACCCCACTCGAATGATTTATTCTTTTGTCTCAAAGAAGTGAGTGGCTTCGCGATCCTCGAGAAGTTGGCAATGAATCGCCGGTAATAACCAGCAAGACCAAGAAAAGAACGAACTTCAGTGGGAGTTGTAGGAACACACCAATTCTTCACAGCTTCCACCTTTGCAAGATCAACGTGAATTCCTTGGCTACTCACCACGTGTCCTAGAAATTGAACTTCCTCAAGCCAAAAGTCGCACTTCGAGAACTTCGCGTAAAATTGCTATTTCTTCAACAGCTTAAGAACTTGTCGCAAATGCAGTTCATGCTCGGTGTTGGACTTGGAGTAGATAAGTATGTCATCAATGAAGACGATCACAAACTTGTCTAGATAAGGTTTGCATACTCGGTTCATGAGATCCATGAAGACATCAGGGGCATTGGTTAAACCAAAAGGCATAACCATGAACTCATAGTGTCCATATCCAGTACGGAATGCAATCTTTGGGATATCATCATCATGGACTCGTAATTGATGATATCCATAACATAGATCAATCTTCGAGAATATAGCAGCTCCTTGAAGTTGATCAAAAAAGTCATCGATGCGAGGAAGAGGATAACGATTCTTGATGGTAAGCTTGTTAAGCTCATGATAATCGATGCACATACGAAACGATCCATCTTTCTTCTTTACGAAAAGGACAGGTGCACCCCAAGGCGAAGAACTAGGATAGATGAAGCCCTTCTCGGATAGCTCTTGAAGTTGACTAGAGAGTTCTTGCATTTCCGATGGTGCAAGTCGATATGGTGACTTAGCCACGGGGTTTGCTCCCGGTATCAAGTCAATTTTAAACTCGACTTCACGTACGGGAGGTAAACCACTAAGGTCATCGGGAAATACTTCAGGAAAGTCTCGTACGATAGGGACATCCTTAAGTTCTTTCCCTTTGACTTTCGTGTTGACCACGCAAGCCAAGAAAGCCATATACTTCTTGCTTAAGCACTTTCGGGCTTGAGTGCAAGACATGAGTTTAAGTCCTTTGGAAGATTTTTCACTGAACACCTTCAATGTGTCACCAGAGGGTAACGGTGTACGGATGCACGTCTCGAAACAAATGATCTCAGCATGGTGTTTGGCTAACCAATCCATACCAATGATGACATCGAAGCTTCCAAGTTTCATAGGAATAAGATCAATAAGGAAATCATGTGTGTCAAGACTTAAGATGCAATCACGAATAATGACATCAACGGTGATCGGTTCTCCATCGGCAACTTCAACGGTGAGAGGTCTTTCTAATTTTGTATGTGGCTTAGCAAGTATGGGTTCAAACTCTAACAGAACAAAACTCTTATCGGCTCCAGAATCAAATAGGACATAGGCATAAGTTTTATTAATAAGGAACATACCTGTTCAATTTTAAAGGTATTTAACGATACATTTAACGCATGAAAAGAATTAGGTCACACAAGTCAAAGGTAGTTTAACATACCATTCACCACATCATTGTTTGCTTGTGCTTGGTTAGCGTTGATGTTGAAAGCACGTCCTCGAGCTTGTGGAACATTACCCACAAGACGAGGGCATTATGGACGGAAATGACCAGGTTCCCCACAGTTGTAGCAAACACGATTTGTGACCACGGCGACATTGTTAGGTGCACGGTGGCAAGTTGCCACCAAATGACCATATTTACCGCATAAGGTGCAGATACGGCGCGGTTGATTCCCCGAATGGTGATACCTACAAGTGTTACACATAGGTTGAGGACCAGCATAGGCCCTAGCCCCAAGCACTTGTGCCACAGGTGTAGCCGCAGGTACAAATTGTCTTTGGGGTTGTTTGGGTGCAGCCACGGCATAGTTGCGTGTCGGTGTAAACTTGCGCTTCTTATTATTATTGTTGTTGTGAGACGGTTTAGCTTTAGTCTCCTTAACGGCCTCAGTAGCAGTCTTTTCCACCATCTTTGCACCCTTCACAGACATGGTGCCCGTTCGTATATGATTCTCGGTGAGTTGAGCGGTGATAGTAATGGCTTCTTCCAAGGTTGTGGGTCGGCTACCCGTCACAGCATCTTGAATTTGGGGTGGTACACCCTTGATAAACTTCTCGATGTTGCGGGGGACAGTGTCGACCATGTGAGGCAGCAGTAGACTCAACTCATGATGCCTAGTTGAGTAGGCCAGATGATCACCGTCATTTTGCTTCAAGTTCCAGAATTCTTCTTCCAACTTTTGCAATTCACTTCGCGGGCAGAACTTCGCGATGGAGATGTTCTTGAACTCACCCAAGAGAGTGCCAATATTGCGCTCCTCGATTTCTCTTCTCGCTATTCACCAGGTAAGAGCCCTTTGTTGGAGCATACTAGTGGCATAACGAACTTTGAGTGCCTCGGGACACGCACAGTTGACAAAGTATTTTTCATGCTTTCGAACCACTCAAGAAGACCAGTGGCTCCTTCTTTGCCACTAAAACTAGTGGGCTTGCAAGAACTAAAGTGCTTAAAAGTGCAGGTTTGGTTGTTGCGCCCTTGGTTAGCACTATTCTCTCTTTGACCATTGTTGCTAGAGTTGGTCATTAAGGTGCTATTAAGTTCAGCAACCATGGTTGGGATGACAGTAGCCATTTGTTGAGCAATCATGGCGGCTAGCTTACGATCGGAACTTCCACGCTTTCCATGATGATGAGACATGCTGGAATATGCAAAATGAGTTAGACACGAGATAGAGAATAACAAGGTTTATAATTCAACAAGGATAAGGCAAGTGTTGTAAGGCACTTGGAATGGTTCCATTTGGTAACACATTACCATTTGGAAACGTTGACACGTCAAGGTAAGTTGACCCATTCGCCTTAGAAATTTGTGTATGTTGACCATAGTTTATCACTCATCCCAGAAATCCACAGGTAAGCATAACTAGTCCCGTAGGATTTATGCGATATACTTGCCTTAGCCCGAGGCCTTTTTCCGGGAAATCCAGAATACAGGTGTCTATGTGTCACACAAATTCTTAGGTTCATGAAATCAAAACCTTGATGAGATTTATATAGATTAGACATAAGTCTAAAGATCCAAGTCATAAGCATAAGTATACGTTTCCATGTGTCGTCGAGAATAAGATTAAGAAGTTTCATTTGTCGGGGAGAGTCTAAGTGTCAAAGGTAAGTTTAGGGAGACATATAACAAAGTTTAAGAAATTACAAGGCAAACCTATGCTAAGGCATCAATTTGCACATAAGTTTGGTATAGCATTATGTAACATGTAAACAATATATATATTTCCAAGAATATAAATATTATTCTATAAGGTTCATGCATAAGCTATAGTCTAGGTCACCATTTCTAATACCTAAATCCCTATAGTTATAGGCTCTGATGCCAATCTGTCACACCCCAACCTTGACAGCGGAAACATCGAGATGTGAGGGTTAAAAATGTTCACAGCCACATAACACTATATTTAAATGTAAATATTCAATTTATAAGTTTCAAAAGGAATTACAAGCATAAAGTCTCAATCATGAAACAAAACCAAACATTACATAACAAAACATAGTCTTTATATTTCATTAACTAGCCACATCCTAGATTATTGCAAGCTTCAAAAGTTCACTTTAGACTTGGGAATTACCTAAAACATGATAGAAATAAAAAGTCAACTAAAAATAGTTGGTGAGTTTCCAAGGTTTTCATACATAATATGATAAGGTTACAAGTAGCAATTCATGTCATAGGTCATAAGTTAGTAAGGTTATAGAACACATATCGTTACAACCAACCTCGACTTGATTACAAGTATAAAAGATTGGCTAAGTGTATTTGGTTCCCATGATAAACAAGCATACGTCATCGGGAGCTGGCAATACCTCGGCTTTAGCACCAAATAGGCTTGTCAGGCAAACTAAGTTGATAATAAACGTTGTTCCAAGATGAACGTCACAAGGAACCTAAATATATATTATAAGATTTATGTTAATAATAAGGTTTAACGATTAAACGCGAACTAGGGTTTCAATAAGGATTGGGTATTTGGGGTTTTGTCAACAAATTATATTTAACAAGTGAGTAACAATTATATTTTCATGAAATAGGTGATAAGAAATATATTTACAATTTTATACAAAAGTATGAAGGAGAAAGATATTTACAAAAAATTGAAGAGATGTGATTTAAGTTAAAATAAAATTTTATAACAAAATAATATTAATACGTGTTAAACAAATAATAAATAATAATAAAAAAAATGTGTGAACTAACAACCATTTTAAATTCATAAAAAAATTATCCAAGTACAACCCTTGTTAAAAGAAAAATATATTATTTCAATTGTTTAATTCTTTTAAAAATAATACAGAAAATGATTTGATACTTTTACAAATATTTAGGGCTTACAAAATCTATGTTTATATTATTAAGATATTATAGAACTTTATTTTGGGCTAAAAGCCCTAAAAAAATTTGCATGAAGGTCCCTGGGTTCGAACCCGGGACCTCATGCCTACACACACACACACTTTAACCATTAAACCAAGGCTCTCATTCATATTAGAAATCGTGTTTTAATTTTAAAAAAAAACAAACTTTAAACAAACCCCAAATCTTTATAAACACTAGATCGGTGTGAACCAAAATTGAACATTAAATTGATGTTAATAACCAAATGAACCATGGGGCTTTTGTTTCTCATGCTTAATTGAGCATATCCATGTATTTATTTTACCCGAATAGGTTCAAATTGAAGGGGGACTCAACGATGAGCAAGTCGCGGCCACGTACAAATCGAATTAATGCTCAAATGGTGATGATAGACGAATTCGTTGTACAGAAAGCTTCCTAAGAATTTAATGGACGAAAGCCCTCTGTCAATTGAAGTTAAAAGAGCTCAGGATAGGGTCTTCGAATAAGTTACAGGTCGCGGCAGAGGTGTTGATCGAATGCAACATTTATGTGTGTTTCAGGTAAAATTATGTTGATTACAAGTTTAGGAATAGATAGGTGATAGATTAGGTTGAGTTAACTGAGTTATTATTGGCGTTTAATGCTCAAACGGTTGTGGATCTTAACGTGTTTCAGTTATGCTTTCGAATGGGGTGGTAACCGACGTGTAGCCTCAATTATTAGATGCATTCAAGTTCGAATCACGTATACGAAACGATTCAGATCGGTTTTGGGTACGAAGTCGAATGATTTTGGTGTTCAAGGGCTCGCCGAAGCCGCCGGAGGTTACACCGGAAAATGGCCGGAAAATCGGGAAAAAAGGGTGGGGGTTTGGGTTTTTTTATATAATTTACACATTTAGTCCCTGCAGTTTTGTTTTTATTATTTTGTGTAGAAAAGTTGCATTTAAAGTTTTAAAAATAACAATTTAACCCCCTAGCTAGTTGTTTTAAGTTTTAGTTAATATAATTCTCATTATTATTATTAATATTATTATTATCAATTTTATTGTTATTATTAATATTATTATTGTTACTATTATTACTATTATTATTATTATTATCATCATCATCATCATCATCTCATCACATCATCATCATCATCATCATCATCATCATCATCTCATCATCATCATCATCATCATCATCATCATCATCTCATCATCATCATCATCATCATCATCATCATCATCATCATCATCATCATCATCATCATCATCATCATCATCATATCATCATCATCATCATCATCATCATCATCATCATCATCATCATCATCATCATCATCATCATCATCATATCATCATCATCATCATCTCATCATCATCATCATCATCATCATCATCATCATCATCATCATCATCTCATCATCATCATCATCATCATCATCATCATCATCATCATCATCATCATCATCATCATCATCATCATCATCATCATCATCATCATCATCATCATCATCATCATTATAGTTTTTAGTATTGTTATTATAACTTGTATTATTATAACTACTATTAATATTACATGATTAATATTACTTGATATTCTATTTTTAACTTTCATATATTAAAAGTTAGTGATGACTAAAAAAATAAGCATAAAAACACATGAGTTTCATAATTGTCAATAATGACCGTTATAAAAATAAACGAAGTTAACTTTTAGTTAACAAAAATACGAGATGTTACAATTTAGATGGTCTTGATGACATCGATTGAACTCAACTAGAATTAGGTGTTAGTGAAGAGTCATCTAATTATTCCAAAAATAAAGTGAAAATCCCAATTATCGGTGTTAGTAAGGCATCAATCATTCGGTCTAAAAGTTAATAGATGTTGGGGATCATTTCTCTGAGGTTGCAAAGATGTTGATTAAAAAACACAATATGTTTAATGATTGTGATGCATGTATGGACAAGTTAGAAAGTTCGGGGTGGGGGCATGTTTGATGTGAAATATCAAACGATACTTTTGCTTTTTGGTGAGAGTGAGGACATAAGGAAGGTATGGTGCGACTATAGCCGTCAACATGTGAGATTTAGTTCAAAAATGCTGGAGCAAAATATGAATTGTTTTTAATATTATGGTGTTTTGGATGTGATAAATAGACTTTTAAATAATATGTTTATGGGTTTTTGGATACGATGCATGTATTTTTTGGATGGATAGGTTTTTGGATGATATGTTTATGTCTGTTTTTAATTGTTTTGATTGATGTGATTGATGATATGTTTATGGATGTTTTTAATTATTTTGATTAGTGTTTTTGATAAATATATGTTTATGGATGTTTTTAATTGTATGAATATGATGAATGATGTGTTTATGGATGTTAATAGCTAGCATATGGATTTAGAGGATGAGATTACCGTTTTCATTTTACTTTGTTGGCAATGGTTACGGTTAGCCATAAGAAGAATTAAAAGGACAAGAGATAGTGTTCGGTCATGCGTATACGCAAGAGTTGTTACAATGATCTTCTACACAATGTCATGAGATGATGCGTCTTACACGTAAAGCATATATACTATTATGTAATCATTTTCAACAAAGAAAATGGTTGCAAAGTAATAGTTCAAAATTTTTTAAAGAGAATATGACAATGTTTTTTAATTGTCATAGAACATAATAAATGATTTCATAAGAAGATTTTAACACTCAATAAAAACGATTCACAAATGTTTTCATGAGGTCCCAAATACAATGATGAACTTTGCAAGAGAAATTATAGTTCCAACGTCTTCTAACGTAATCACAAATATTTCAGAAAGGCATAGAAAGCTAAAACAAATATTTCCAGAAGCAATATGTGCATTAAATGAAACTCTCATACAAGTAGTTGTAACATCCAATCAAAAAACTTGTTATATAGGAAAAAAGTTAATGTTACCAAAATGTGTTAAGAATTTTTGATTTTGATATGATATTCATATTCGTATGGGCCGAATGGAAGGGTATTGCACATGATTCTCGAGTTTTTAAAGTTATGTTATATATATATATATATATATATGTATGAAATCCCACTTCTTGCTTTCCTTTCCCCCACTAGGTTTTAAATAATTGTTTTAAATGTTTTATTAATTATATTATTGTTTTTATGGAATACATTTGTTATTAATGTTACAGATAAGTATTACCTTGCGACACTACGTACACCAACACTCGTGTATTAATGACTCTATACCATAATACAAAGTATTAGTCAGTTGATTTTTTATGACAATGTGAGTTGCCAGACTGGATGTTGTCGTTGAAAAATTGACGGTGTGGAGGTCATCACCTGCATGGAGGTTAACAACACGGGTTGGGGGGAGGTAAGGGCGAAAGAAGATAAATAAGGAACGATAGACGAATAGATGGTGTGAGTTTTGTTTTACAATAATGTATTTGTTCATTTAATCATTCAACATATTTTTAAGCTGAATAGTTAATAGGATAGTTGAATAATTAAGAAGGATTTTTCTTTTAAACCAAACAACCCAATCTCTTATCAATTCAAATATAACCGTTTACCAAATAACCAATTAAAAAAAAAAAAAAAGAATAGTTATTCATAGAATAGCAACACCCTTTGAAGATGCCCAAACGTCATCTAATCCAATTTCACCCATCGGCAATCTCGCCAGAAGCTTCCATCCCATCCTTAGAGTTAGGGTTAGGGTTAGGGTTAGGGTTTCGTTTCTTCCCCAATTTCCACCGGCGTTCAAATTCCCACCGATCAAGACACCATCATGTCGTCGTCATCGAAGGTCATCGTTCTCAAAAGCTCCGACGGAGAAACCTTCGAGGTCGAAGAGGCGGTGGCGTTGGAGTCCCAAACTATCAAACATATGATCGAAGATGACTGTGCCGACACCAGCATCCCTCTCCCCAACGTCACCAGCAAGATCCTCTCCAAGGTTATTGAGTACTGCAAGAAGCACGTCGAGACGCCCAAGACCGACGACAAGGCAGCTGAAGACGATCTGAAATCGTTTGATGCTGAGTTTGTTAAAGTGGATCAGAGCACTCTCTTCGATCTTATTCTGGTTCGGTTGTTTCTGTATCCTTATCGATTAACTTTGAAAAAAGAAATAATACGTGATTTGTGTTAATGAATTGTGAAATTTAGGTTTTTCGTAGAAGAATTTTGGATGTTGTTTGTGGTTATGGTTCGTAATGAGTAGTTGTGTGAGCGTTGTAAACGTGCTGTTTGTTGGTTAGTGATTATTGGCTTTCCTTTAAGATTAAGCTCTAGGGATGCACGGTGATTATTTGCACCTGCAGAGTAATTTTCTTGTTTGGTCGTGATTGTTTGCCATTGCATTGATGGTAGTATGTTGCAAAAAGAAACTTTTTACTTTATGAAACTGTATATTTGGTTTTATTACAAGTGACTTTATACACATGAAGGAAAATTATGTATAAGATTATTGTTTGCCATTACATTGTTTTATGATTACATAATGGAAGTTAAATGAAGAAAGCATTTGTTTAGTGATTTGATATACTACCCAAGTTTATATCACCCATGTATTGAAATGTCTAGCTAAATGTGTATCTGCTTATGTACGTGAGTGAAAGTGGATACTCGAGTGGTCAGTGGTGCTTCATATTAGCATGGTTTCTAATCTAACTGATTGAAATAAAGTTATATGCTAGTGAAAGTAGATATGCAACAAATAATTCTTTATTTCATGGATATGTTCTTTAACATGCTATAGAGGTATAACACCACCTGAGAAAATGGCTAGTTGTGTGATTTTCACATAATACTATTGTTCCCAGCTTGATTTTTGTTTTTAGGGACTTAAACTTTGTGCACCATGATGCTGTGTCATTTGGTCTACTTGTATTTTACTTTTGGTTGCAATGTTTGCATCTGTTGCTTTTTATTTTGCATTCTGACTTACATTTTATCAGTTTGTAAGTTTCTTGCTGACATTTTTAGTTTCTTATTATCATCTCGTTTGCCTTCTTTGTTTTTTTCTTTTTTGGTTAATGATTCATTTGGGTGCAATTTTTCTGATTCAGGCTGCTAATTATTTGAACATCAAGAGCTTATTGGATCTAACATGCCAAACAGTGGCAGACATGATAAGGGAAAGACCCCTGAAGAGATTCGCAAGACTTTTAACATCAAGAATGATTTTACACCCGAGGAAGAAGAGGAGGTTCGCAGGGAGAATGCATGGGCGTTTGAGTAAAATAAAGTATGGTAATTAAATTTATTCTATAATGAAGTTAGTGGTAGTATATATGTTGGGTTCTTCATGTGTCTCTGGAAACTTCAGACGTCCTTAATGTGGTCTGTGGTTGGATTCTATTGTTTTTATTTTGTCAATTTTAATTCTCTCAAACTATTTGCTTGTTTTAAACCACACCCAATAAACATGTTGGATTTACAGTCTTGTTTAGCACTGGTCAAATTCTCTATGAGGAACTGTTTGGATTTTGGGTTGTTCTTTTGGTGGTTACAATCCAATAAACATGTTGGATTTACAGTTTTGTTTCAGCATGATCATGCCTGATTACAATGTGATGTTAACGAGTAAAATATTCGTGTACGATCTTGTTTGTTTTTAATCAGAAACTTAAAACAAATTTTGAAACAGGATTCTTGAAAATTGATTGGGTTCTGAAAGATTAAACCTGATAGTTACATTAACATATAAAGCATGAGAGCTAAATTTGTTTAGGGGTGTAAGGTTATATCAATAGCAGGCTTATTTAGGTTTGCAAGATTAGCCACGCTTGATATTGGAATCTAATGCTTAAGCTCGAATGAACTCTTGTTTAAGTTTGGTTTGATTTGAGCTTTTAGTGAGTTGATCTCGAGTACCACTAGTGGTTTTGGCTAGTTTACACTCTTTTATTCGTTAGTTGATTTAATCACGACAATGATGTGAGATGAGGACAGTTGAAACTTGAAAGTGAGGAATAGTAATGGACTAGTGTATTACATGTGTGGTTAATTGTTTATTTATGTAACAAGCTTTTACCTTGTACTGGGACGTTATTTCCTTTCTCAATCAAGGGCTGCAGCCAAGTTCATGCAGCACCTAACCATTGTATGTGGGTTACATATAGTTGTTGCTGATTTGTACTCTACATGCACTATTTCTTCTAAAACAGATGTTTACCATTGTGCTATTTTTGTGTTTCACCTTCAGATCTCTTGATTCATCCTGCTCGTTCACGTTTATGAGGTACAACATCAAAACACATACAAATCAATTTTACAGACTAGGCCAAAGTCGGACTTGTCATAATTTTTAGTCAATAATCTTTATTGTATAAAAAGTGGGTTTTGAGTAATAATAAGAGAGTAAGATGAAGGCAGTTAGAGTATTGCATTATGTTCAATTAAGAAACATAAGTTTAACAAAACCCGCTTTCATACTTGATGTTCGAGACCAAATTTCCAATAGACTTAAAAGTAACAGGCGTAAAGAAATTTTCTTTTCCATTTTCTTGCTATTGAATTCTAATTACCCAAAATTTTGTACTCCACTCTTTTTAGGCTTAAGGTGCTATCATCTAAAATATAAAGAAATGTTAATATTTATAAAGAATGATAACGAAACACTACTGGAAGCACACAAACCGCCATAAATCTGACTTCTCTATTGATCAAATTTGAAAACCGAGACAGAATTTCATTGGATCTAAAGAGACTAGCCACTCCCGTATCTGAATATCTGACCAGAACCTTCACCCACATTCTTCTATGTTGACTATTTCACCCGTCACGCCCTCCCTTGTTTCGAAAGCACCATTCATCAAGGTTCCAAAGCGTGTGGGTGGGGTGGGGGTTTATATCGTGATTTCGAGCTTCTTAAGCAAGTTGAAGAATAGCTTGCAGCCACCATCATCTTTGTCTTCACATCATCGCGTCACCACACCTAGGTCTAAGCCACACATCTACATAACATTTTGAATATCAGAGAATCCTGATAGCTGGATGTTGGTTTGGATGTTGACAACAGTGGAGAGTGGCTGCCGACTGTCTGTTTGGTGACGGAATCAATCGCCGGCAAGGGGTTTTCTAGTATGAATCTCTCTTTCAACTAAAGGAAAAAGAAAATCCTTGTACGAAAGTAAATTATTTTAGCGAACCATTAATGATCATTTTTAAACGTAAACCAAAATTACCAGACTAATCAAATTTGGTTCGTAATCGTACACAAAAGACAAAAGGTAAAGGTACCTACCAATCGATATGTATGTTACAACACCCGCCAATGAGTGTGTTTAACGTCCCAGACAAAGCTTGTAGAATGCTCAAATAATTGTTCATTGTCCAGTATGACCAGTTTTACAAGGAGTCTACGGTTTTAAAAATGACAAATAAAACTGTCAAAATTAATTCGCTTGACCTAAATGATTGGACACATTACACCGTTGTTTTGAAATCGTCAGTTTGTATTAAATTTTTATAGATGATTGAGAAATTCTATGGATAATATACAAATAGGAACCACACAATCCAAAAATAACAGAGAAAAGTTGGATGATAAAGATCGATGTCCTATTCGGTTAAATAGCTGTTCCAAGTCTCAGTTTTTCAACCATAAATCATACAGAGAATAAATTTAATAAATCTTGAACAGGCCAAACCAGTCAACTTGGATGGTTTGGTCAGTTTTATCATGAAGCATACCCAACATGTTAGTAAGGCAGTGTGTTAACTTAAATCATTCCAAAATACACTCATTGCTATCATTGCATTACACTCATATCTGTTGCAAATCCTCAAGAACTTACAATACTGTAACGAAAGCGCATATGGCAATCATTCAACTACTGTTACATGCAAAGTATGTAAGCAATGCTGCACTTACCTAAATCAATCAGGCAAAGCAGTTCCTCTCTCAAGATTGTTCTTGATCTCAAGCGTGTATCTGCCAAAAGCACGTTCAATCTTCTTATTGAAATGCTCATTACGGTCATTGATGGAGTCGATATCCTTCTCTTCATGAAATCGTCTTCTCCTACTAAACGCATTTCTCTTCTCATCTTTGTCCTTGAGCTCTTTCACCATCCTTTCAAGCTTATCCTCTGAAACTTTAGGCGCCTATTGTACAAACATGTTTATTTTGGTTCATAATAATACCCAAAACTCGAAAAATATGAATTCTAGAACTTACCTTTCCATATTGCAGACTTGAAGCTTCTCTGTAGAATTCTGGATCTGCTTCCTTCATTTTGTTGTATTCTTCAAGGTCAACATCAATCTTCTTTGTCCTTTTCTTGTGTGCATCATACAAGGTTTTCTGATTAAACACTGTTGAAAAAAAAGTATATCAACCAAAGTTTAGGCAGTCAAGAATTATTACTTATTAATCAATCACTGATAACGAATGAATGAATATGAAATCACATACCATCCCAACCGGATGGAGCAGGTTTCTTTTCCCATTTTTTGTATTTCGCTTCTGCCATCTGCTGTGTATCTAACATATATGCTTCTTTCATATCCAACCCATTTGTTTCTAGAAGTTTCCCAATCTTTTTCTTCCTCTCATCCATCCACTTCTGTTTGGAAATTCCTCTCGACTCTTGTGGACCTTCCATTCTTTTCTTTTCTGCCACCATGGCACTTTGGTTAGCTTTCCTTGCCTCGTTCTACAAATATATGAACAAACATGCATATAATAAATATTCAACACAAAAAAGATTGTCATGAAATATTATTACAACTCAAAAACAAGGTACTTACCATTTTCAGCCTTAACTCAAATAACTTCTTTTGTTTCCCTGTAAGCTTAGTGGGATCCACTGGTGGTTGATCATCAGGGGCATTGTCATCATCACTTGGATGATCATCAGGTTCACTTTTATCATTATCAGGATGTTCAGGTTGTACAGATGTTGGAACTGAAGTCGGTTGGAAACTTCTAGTTTCCTCTTTCAAGCCAGCTAAAAGATCATAACAATTAACAAAACTTTCAATCAATCTACATAATTCACTTTCTCCAAAAATTTATAAAGCCCTCACATGGAAATTGCATTTTAAGAACATATCCAACTTCGTGTGGATCCTAGAGAACCACGACTGTTCAATCAACCAAGAAAACCCTTCATAATAACTAAAGTGGGGAGACAGAGAACACTAACTAAAAAAATTAAAAGTTACATCATCATTCACAAAGAAAAACAACAGAAACTAGAAATGAGCCTCCGTTTTGACATGTAAGCTAAGTGATTTATCACGCATTCACTGTTCATCAATTTGTATTTCTAAACAACTGCCTAAATTTTAGACATGCAGAAAACAGAAGCAAAATCTGACCATATTTCATCAAAATAAAGCTAAACTTTCAGATAAGACCATCCAATCAGAATCAAAAAGCAGCACAATTTACTCCCACAGATAAGCATAGATCCCTATACGTGCCCATATGCTAATCTGATAGGAAATACCAAACATAGATAGACACAAATTTGGCAATAATCAAACCCTTGATCAAATAGAAACACAAATTTCATAGAAGATTGTTTCCACCCAAATAAGGAATCAAAATAGTTTCTGGTTCACCAAAAACAAATCCATCTCTCACTACTTGATTCAATTGGGTGTTTGAAATTTGAAAAAAAAGGCACTTGAACCATGAAAACTATGAACAACTACTAAGTTAAACTGGAACACAAAACAACAAGATGCAGGGAATGACATCAGTAAGAAACTGATAATATGCTCATATTAAAGCTCAAGTACTACATGGAAAATAAGGAGTGCATATAAACTAACCTGGTTCATCTTTAGTAGCCAATTTCTTGGCCTCAGCGATAATTTTGAAGCAATATTCAGAACATTCATGGTACGGATTCGATGAATTTCTGCAATCTGGATGTACTCCTGTTTTCCCAGTCATCTTTTTGGCTGTATATCACTGCAGATAGCGCAAAAGATCATAAATCTTCACAAATCGTACATATGAATAGCAGCTTAACAAATCAACGTCAATTAAAAAGCCCTGGGATACTAGTTTGGTAGAAACCCTGGCTTAACCTAATCAGAAATTGTTAAACACAGATCCATAATCAAAAGCAGACTGATTCCATACAGATTTTGGAATAGTGTAGACACATACACGAATTTACAAGTACCAATATCAGAAATTTTTGCTAATCTGATAGGAAATACCTTCGAATATCGATCCGGTGAGGATGAGCCACGGAAACCCTCGATCCGATATTTAACGCAGTTTGCGAATAACAGGTTTAGAAATATGATTTTTCATATAAAAAGAGTTTATAAACACTAATTAACTTTTAAAAGTTATTTTTTGAGTAAATTCTTATTTTTGTCCTGATGGTTTAGTGAAAAATTGTTAATTTCATTTAATAGTTTGTTTTTTTTGCATCTGAGCCTATATGGTTTACAAATCTTATCATATTTATCAATTTTGTTAACTTCATCCAACATTCTCTGTTAAATAAAAGATATATTAGTTATTTTATATATATGTTTTATTTTTCTATTTTTTAAAACCTGATTTAAATAGGGTCCGGTTAAATAAACACCATAATAGATATACCCATCGGGAATCCATTGAAATTACGATATCATATAAAACTACATCTGCATATAAATGTATTAAATAACATATTCGGTTAATTTTTTTATGTTTCACTACTACTTCCAATTAATTTTATGAGTTTTATCATTTGTAACATACCATATGGTGTAGATTATATGAAGCTTAATAGCTTATATTAACTATAATTATTAAGTGAAAAAAAATTAAGTAAAACATTTAATTATTAAGTTAAAAAATATAATAATTTTAGGTATATAATTGAGTAATGGGTATGTTTAATTAGGTATTGAAGTTGGCTAAACGGGTATATATTGCATTTCTATATCCATCTCATACTACAAAAAAAAAAAAAAATAATCCCATACCCAATCTATACCCGGTAACCCGATCGCATACCCGTCCCAACAGACTATGAGTATTCTTGTAGGGTTCAGGTTTGATTGTCATCCTACCTTTAAGTATTAGCTACGTGTTATACTCTCATAGTCATGTAAGATGGTGAGACGGGTGTGATGTGATAAGGGTATGGGTGTTGAACACCGTCTTTGTAGGCATGAGAATAGGCTTTGTCATTTATGTGTGAGTGTGGTTACAAGCACTGCCTAGAATTAAAAACAAAACTTTTCACACAAGTTTCATCCATGCCTAGAACGTGAAATATTACACACGAGCTATATGAATGAGATGGAAATCGAGAGGGATAACTTTTGATAATGTTGGTATATAACTTTTGATAATCAGGTTTAGTGTTGGACGTTGCTGATATACCAAAATATGAATCTATCTACCTAAAGATCTCATCTACTTGATCAAGCACTTACTAATTGTGAATTAGCATTCTAATTATTTATTGAACTCCTGAAGATCTACTGATTCACCGCTAAACAAAAATGCCAATGTTGAAGAGTAGTAGTGACAAAATTACAGTGCAACTATTGATCTTCTATGCTATTGTTTCTTGTTTATATTGTATGTTGTTTTGTAACCAATTGTATTACATATTCGAAGTATGTCATAGTGTATAGATCAATGGTTGAACATATACATTTAATCCTATACATAGAATAGATGATCAAGATTTGTTTTAGAGTTTAGCTTTCAAAGTATAAACACCTTACTTATATAGTTTGTGGGTTAGCTAGCTTGCGCATTTGTTTTCCTATTATTACACTTTGTAATCAGTGAATATAATCAAGTGAATACTTTAAAAGAACTCATTCATATGGTTTTTATTATATTATTAATCCACGTTTGTTAGTAAGTTGTTAGTGAAGATTTCAAATTTACTAACCGCTGATCTGAAGAAAGTCTTGTTTAATCTAATCTAACAAGTGGTATTAGAGCTTTGATTCTCGATTTGTTTGAAAATTTATTTCAACAAATCACTTGTTTTTTTTCTAATCAGTCTCTCAAACACTAAAACCTTCTCTTGAAATGACTACTGTTACCATGTCAAGCAAGTATGAATTGAAAAATGATACTTAAACCAAACCACCAATGTTCACCCCAAATGTTTATGACACATGGAATATTTCTTGAAAAATCTGGATAAAAACTCTTGATGTTAATACTGAAAGGACCAAATGTTTCATTATTCCAAGTTGCTGGTGAAGGAGGTGGGATGATTCCAGAAGATTCCACTAAATATTTCGATGAAGATTTAAAAAAGATAGATGTAGACTCCAAAGCTCTATGGCTAATTAGGATGAGTATATCAAACAACATCATTAATGGCTTTAAGAAGTTCACAACCGCTCAGAAACTATAGGAAACTTTAAAAAGGCTAGATATAAAGGAACTGAATACATAAAAGAGAAAAGAAAGGGTGTCTTGAAACAAAAGTTTAAGAATTCTAGTTTCATCAGAGGTGAATCAATGAAAACCACATATCTTGGATATGTGGAGCTTCTAGACTCTCTCAATGAAGCAGCGAATGATGAATACCTAGTACTAAATAATGATTCTTGTTATTGAAAATTAGTCCATTTTATGTGTAAACGACCGCCTGTGATTCAACCGCAGATCCATGACTATCATCTTGATTTCGCTGCATTTTTGTTCGATTTCATTGTGTAAACGACCACGTGTGATTCAAACACAGATCCATGACTCTCATCTCTATTTCACTGGGTTTTTGATTAATTTCATTATGTAAACTACCGCGCATGATTCAACCATAGATTCACGACTCTCATCTTGATTTTGCTGGATTTTGTTTGATTTAATTGTGTAAACGACAGCGTGTTCTTAACCATAGATCCATGACTCTCATCTTGATTTGTGTTCGATTCGGTATAAAACAGCTTACTAATATACATGTCTGTTTGTGGGTGTTGCTCTGTTTCTTAAACAAATCACATGCTTTGTTGCTTCAACTATGGTTCAAAACATCCTTTTTGTTTCTTTCTTTTTGTCAAAACTATTCGATCTTTAGAATATGATTTTGATGAGCAAACTTGGTGTTTCATGAGCACATTCAGTTGTTTAGGAAATTAGTTTGTTGGTGGTTTATTTTTGGTTCTTTTTTTCTTTCATATCTATTGTCAATACGAAAAACTATACGGTTTGAATTTTAGAACAAAATGTAATGTATTTTAATTCTTCTAAATGTTTGTATTTTTTTACTTAATGTTCATAAGAAGATTTCTTAGTATGATTTGTGTTTATGTTTTGGTGTTGCTTTAGAAAAAAATATGATTAACTTTTGTTCTATTTAAATACAAGATTTCTAAATGTGAGACACGATTGTGTAGAATAGTTTTTTACTATTGATCTATCATTGTTTTAGGATGCCGCATGGATTTTTTTGTCTTGATTGACCAGTTTTGTGTTGGCTCAAATCTACCGGTATGTGTCTCATTTCATGAAATATCATTTGTAAATTTACAGTTTATATTATTATAACATAATTATAATATTTTACTGTAACGCCCCGAATAATGTCTAAACGAGCCAAATAATAATAATGGGCTTAGACGAGATCATTTAATGAAAATAAGACGGATATGGGTTATAGACCGAGTAGACTTCACGGGTTATGTGTTTGGCAGGTTAAGGTCTCGGGAACGCCCAGTATATATAAACGGATCAGCTTGAGCAGCTCTCATTTGCAACTCAACACTCTAGTTCTAAAGAGAGAGTAGAGAGAGAAAGTAGAGAAAATTGAAGATTCAAGGCTCGGTTGATCTTGGGATTGAAGATCGGTGTTCGTGGGCATCCAAACAACAAGAAAACACCACGAATCCAGGTAAGAAATATCATTTAATCGTTTCTTTTGATGTAAACCCGGATTCTAGGTTGGGGTTTTTGAAAGTGGCAAAGATTCATCCAAAACTCACATTTTTGTGTAAGAAAACATGTAAGAAGCTTAGATATAGCTTATTGGGTGATAAACCAAGGTTTTGGATGTAAAAGATTGAAGTTTTGGGTCAAAAATGGTTTGGTTCGTATTTTTCAGCCCGTTCTGCGAAGCTGGGTGTTCATCTAGCGAAATTAGTTGTTCGTCCAGCGAAACTGCGGATCTTCCGGCGAAACTGCGGATCTTCCGGCGAAACTATAGTTTTGCAGGTAGTTTCCCAGACATGGTTTTCCAACGAAAGTTGGGCGGAACTGGCAGCGAAGATGCCAGCGAAACTGCCATCGAAGATGCAAGTAAAACTAGCAGCGAAACTGCTGGCGAAACTGCTAATCTTGCAGCGAAATTAGCAGCAAAATTAGGCAGAAACTAACTCCTTTGAGTGTTAACTTATCTGCAGGCTGTGTAGTGCAACCCCTACTTTGAAAGCTTGATTGAGAAGCTACTCATCGAGTCCAGGTGAGTTCTAGATCCTCTATTTTAAAGGTTTTGAACTAGTTTGGGGTTGGAAATGCATACAAAATATAAGATTTAAATGACCAAGATTATAAGAGGTTTTAACGAGAAGATCAATTTTTCAATAAGGAAATGTGCTATATAAAAGTGTTAAAATAAAAAATTTCGCACTGACCTGGCAGCCCGGCCCCAGCCAGGGGCGTTGCCCCTTGAACCCCACTAGGGGCTGCCGCCCCCGAACCCCCGCTATCCCACGGTGGGTCAGTTATGTATTGTGATGATTTATGCTTGTTATGCATATGTTTATGTATGTGCGGCACATGGTGTTTAAGGTGATGTATGATTGATGCTATGTATGATGATGTTGATGTATGTTGGTTGTGTATGCTATGTATGTTATGTATGATATGTTTTCTTATGTTCCTTGTTACATATAATAACGTGACTTTACGTGATGTGATATTGTTAATGAACGTAAAGTATTATCTTAACGAAGTGAAAGATTTAAGATAATGAAGTGGAACATAATAAAGGAATGAATGAAAAGCCTTGCAAGCAAATGAAAGGAGGTTCACAACTCATTGAGAGTTGTTAGCTCAACTGTGTGTGTCTACAGCGTGCGATTTTGGCTAACTCATAAGGGTTCATACACACAGTAAGAGTTCAGTCTGGGTGACTGCTCCAATACGTGCGATTTCCTAATTATTGTGTGTTATACAGCGTGCGATCTTGGCTAACCCATAAGAGTTCACACACACAGGGGGAGTCTGTCCTAGTGACCACTCCATAAGTACGATATGGGGTCCTTGTCGCTTAACCCTAGATGAATTGCTTGGTGCTCTAAAAGGGGGTTAAGCACATGACAGGACCTAGATAGAAATGAAAGATAATAATGCACGAAAAGTGCGATAAGTACGAAATGTGCGAAACGTGCGAAATGTACGAAACGAACGATGATGAAGATAATAATGATTACCTTCATGTATGTACGATGTGTGATCACGTGCGATAGTAATGAAAATGTTTAACGAATGGAAGGTAATAATGTAATGTTTTTATAAAACTAGAACTCACTCAGCAACGCTGACTTTTTATGCATTTTCCAGTTGGCAGGTGAGCATTGCTGAGGATGGCGCGGGGCAGCTACTGGGCATTTTTGAATGACATTCTTTTGTATAATGTTTTTGCATTGTAATACGAACGAACTATATTTTGTAATGAACGATGTATTATTTTGCAAAAGTGTTTATTTAAGGGAAATGAAATGTTTGTTTAAAGTGTTTCCGTTGCATGATTTTAGTAAAGTTAATGTAATTATATATTTTACGTGCGATGATTGACCAGCTGTGAGCGTCCCGGGAACAGGGCCTTACAACTACGAGGATCTCTGTTTCGAACAAGGTTATCCTATGGTCAAACTATGATCACAACGGATGATAATGTCAATTGGAAAGTAAACATCTAAAAATATGGGAAAGTTTATTATAATTGTGAAGGATGGGATACGATCTACAAGGAAAGATAATTTGAACGATATATATTATTTACGTATTCGACATACTAGAAGACTTTACTTTTAAGATGTCTTTCTGGCGACCTGATGAATCAAAATACATCTATGAGTCTTTTCCATACGTGATACATGATCCACAATCTCATTCGTTGGTATGATCATTAAATGTATTTATTTAAGAACCTTCTTTACATATTTACATATAAACACATGTGGACCTAATTCATGTTTCCTGCAGCTATTACCTATGTGGTATGTTTATCGTCAGATTGGAAAAGATGTTAATATCTTACCAATAAGTATACAAATTTTACCATGTTTTACCTAGGGATGTACCTTGAGGGTTATAGACGATAGCTTCCTTTCTATTGATGGATGGGAGAAACTACAAGGTGATGCATATCTACAATTTGGTTATATGTTATTTTTTAAGTATATTGGCAATCGTAGTTTCAATCTGCGTATTTTTTGTCTAGACGGTCTCAAATTATTCTTTTATGTTGATTATGAAAATACTTTTTGGACTGAACCAAAGGTTTCCTTTACATATTTTCTCATATGTATAGTCCTTTTTATTTTGATGAATTATAATATATATTTTTGCTTTCAAATTAGGTGACAACTCAAGAGCACACATTTATTACCGGGTGAAACTGAATTTCATATGTTCATATAGACTTCACATCACATGTAAGTGTTTATTAATAAAATTATATTATTCATAATTATGGTATCTATCAATACTAATAAAAGAAGGTTTTTTGCCACTTGTTATTTTTTTAACTCATCTTTTTGCCACTTGTCAATTTCTACATATTCACACATTGGTTTTTCCCTTCAAATGGTATTATAGTAATTTAAATATTAATACAAGTTTCTCTCTCTTATTAAAAATTAATTTTATTAATTGCTATAATTCTCTCTCTTATCTATATTTTTGAAATCAAACTATATTTTAAAAAAATATATATATTTTATTAAGGTAGTTAAAAATTAAATCTTTTAATTAAAATCTAAATAATAAAAAACAAAAAAATTATATAATATAAGATTTTCTAAAACACTAAACCTTTTCTAAGCAAATATTTTAATCGTTTTGTTTCTAAAAAATTATAAAGGTGAAATTTTTAAAACGGTCTTATTAAAACAACAAAAATAATTAGAAATCATAGTTTAAAACAAACAGATTTTGATAAAAATTAATTTTTAACAAAAAGATCTTAAAATAAATGTATAAAAATGAAACTATTAAGATAAGAGAGCTATAGTTTTTATATTTCTTGAACTATTACGTATATATAATTTTTAATTATATTAATATTAAAATATTATAATATAACTTATCATGTTTTTACTGATTATAATCTGTTTATTTAATGGTTTTTAGCCTATATATCTATCTATAAAAAAACTAAAATAACATGAAACAATTGTAAGTCTTATCTTACTAATTTTCTCATTTCTCTATATTAATAATAATAATAATCAATACTAATAATTTTACGCTTACCATTTTCATATTAAAAAAGTATATATAATTTAATAAATAAAAAACCTATTTTCTTATTAAAACACACTTTTTAAAAATATTTTTTTATAAAATACATAATACAACAAACTTTTTCTTTAAAATTTTTTTTCTTAAATAAATCATCTAACAATCATAATTCTTTTATAAAATAAAGTTTACAAAAAATACATTATTGCTTATTTACTTAAGTAGCTATTTATATGTAATTATAATCATATTTTACCTTCAAACATGATTTTATAATGCTTAAATTTTGATTACTAATTATTTAATATTTTATTTATTCATTTCGTGTAATACACAAAGACTAACCTAATTTTTATTCTGTAACAAGAAACCTAATGTGGGAGCTGATGTGAAACTAAATGTGGATCTGTTTGTTTCTAAAAGGACTGTTACTAATGTGCATGATCAAATCAATAATCTTCCTAAAGACAATAAACTTGATGTTCCCTGACAACTACAAGTGCAGTATTTCAGTAAACCTATTTCCACATGTTTGGTAATTCTAATAAATCATTACTACAAAAATAATTAAAATTAATCAACACTAAATTTATAAAAAGTTAGAATAAAAATTTATTTAAAAAATAAAAGAAATTACTACAAATCATATTTAAAGTATATAAGTTTCATCATGTTATATTATTACATGTTTTATCAAAGTTTTCCTTTTTAATTTTTATTCTAAAATTATTGCCTTAATTAAGTGTAAATTATACTAAACTTAGTATAGTTCCCTAAATTATTATAGATTTTACTTATATATATATATTACATTCTCAAATTTTATACCATTACTAACCATTTTTCTAATACACGATACAATTTTTCTTTCACAATACTACTGCAGGATCGGTTTGTATCACTAAACACTTGATTTTCTCTCAAACTCACTTAAACAACACTCTTGATGAAATCAATTTCTTTAAGATTTGATAACAATATAATAAGTAATAATAAAACACAATAAGTAATTTTCAAGGTACTTGCATATATTGCTTCTCAACTCAAATATTACAAGACTCTTACAAGCATATGTTTATGAGTTACAGTGAGAAACTATATATAATACTACTTACAACCGGATATACTTTGATACCAGTTAGAATCCTCTAACTAAAGCAAATACTACAAAGCTATAGTTTAAGGTATCTCAGATAAGACTTTATCTGAGATATGGTAGCCAGGACATATCCCCGACTTACCTTTTGTCACCAACTAAAGTTGGTAACTTGTACTAACATAAAAATGTGAACAGTGGAATAAAGTATGGTCAACTACATGGCTCTTTAAGAAAACGCCATGCAGTATCAGAGGTCTGCAGCGGAGTGTCAGAGACCATACTTATGTCCACTGGTTCATATCAGTGTCTTCCGAAGGTTAAATGGCTTCGGAACAAGTACTTCCAAAGCCACTTATACTTCGGAAGAGGCTGCTTCTTCCGAGGCTTGAGAACTTCTTCTTTCTTCATACTTCGGAAGTAGTCTTCTGATTTCTTCTTTTGAGACTTCTTCTTCGGAAGTGAATACTTTATCTTCGGAAGTAGAGCTTTGCCTTCAGAAGTGGAACTTTTACTTTGTCTTCGGAAGAACTCTACTTCCTTTGGAAGTTTCACACTTGGCTTCGGAAGCCTTTGTAGGCAGCACCAAAATTTGTCTAAGTGATTTGGTTTTTGTTGCACCAGCCTTCTTCTTGATCCAACAAACTCCCCCTAGGCTGATGCTACCAAAACCTCACTTGTTTCTGCTCCTCAAAACTTTCAACACCAGGGAGAGTAAATACTTATCAGTCTCCTTGTTCTTCTTTGATGTGATGTTGAGAAGTTTGTACAAATCTTTGGTTGACAGGATCTCTAGTCTGTCGCCCTGAATGATATGTACCCTTTGTTGTGGCCCTCTGAAAAGAGTAAGTTTATGGGAGCTATAATCATATTACCATTGAACTATAGGTTCTAATTCCGGACCTTCCACCATCTGTAGAAAGGTTGTGCCTTTGGTGGGAGATCTATCCTTGTCTTCCTTTCTTCTCAATCTTAACTCTTCCTCAATCTTAGCTTTTGCTGTTAACTCAGCCAGATGAAGACTGCTGAGATGATTCTTGATGTGAGCAGTAGTTTCAGAGTTGGAGGGGTTAGAGAATGGTTTCTCTACTAACTCAACAATACCAAATCTGCTGGAGTGTAGCAGAGAGGTGGCATTCAGCCTGTTAACTTCACCGTTCTCTCTTTCCACAACAAAGTTGTGAGTAGCTTCATTGAACCTCCACTGGAGTATATTCTTTCTAGGCACAAGAGACTGACTAGGAATCTTGTCCTTTTTCCTTGTATCCAGTAAAGTCACCAGCTTCCTTCTTAGTTTCTTATCTTTATCATTTAACGATTCTGAGTTGATACCTAGAAGTACTGCAGCCTGGTCTAGTGTTCCCCTGGGTAGATCAAGAAATTGATCTCTTGTGAGGGAACGTGAAGATCCATCGACATAGGTTAGCTTGATGGAGTCTTCCTCACAGGAGATGTCGCTCAGGGTTGTGCAGTTGATGAGCCTAGTCTTGATCCTTTTAAACTCTTCTAGAGAGAGATGTTTAGAAGGCTGAGGGGATGGTTGGGAAGGTTTTTGGGTAGGATGTGGTGAGGTGGTTCTGGTAAGAGTTTTGGGTTGAAGGATGGACAGTTTTGGTGGTTTAGGTGAGGAAATGGATGAAGGTAAAGGTGTGGGTTCAGGAATGTAAGGTTCAGTTTTGGTGGTGAAGGGAGAGGGATTTGGTTCAGGTTGGGTTTGAGTGGTTGGTGTGAAGGTTATCCCCTGTACCCTTTTGTACATCTCTCTCCTTTTTTCCCGAACGAATGTCAGCTTTGATCTCACTGATAATTTGTTGGAGTGTCCTTTCAGACATAGGACCCACTTGCCTTCCAGAGAAGCCGTGAGCCCGGAGATAGTATTTCATCCAGGCTTTGTCACCTATCTTCCTGGTTGCAGATGCCCTTGCTTCTTTTTCCTTTTTCTTCTTTTCCTTCAACTTTTCTCTTGCAACTCTTTTTCTCTCTTTCTCTATTTGATCCTGCTCTTTGTTGAGGAGCCAAAGGTTCGTTTCATCATTGTGTGGAGAAAGTTCTTGAAGAGAGAAGCCTCTGGAGGTTAGGAAATCTATCCTTTCCCTCCTGAGTTGCATGTCAGCTTCCCTCTGATCCTTTTCCTTATCTTCCTCTGAGGCCAACCTTGTTGCTTCCTGTTGCAGCCTGGTTTCCTTTTCCAATTCCACCAACTTCTTTAATGGTAGCAGGAGTGTTTCTTCATTGGTAGCTCCGAGCTGAATGAGCTGGTCAATGATCTCTTCTATCTTTTTGTTGTTGACATCCTCCTAGTTGGCTGCAGTTGCTTTTGTACTAGCAGCCAACAACTTCCCAGTTGGAAGTCTTTCTTTTCTTTTCAGCTTTTCAATCTTCTCCTCTTCCTGAAGCTCTTCCGCAGTCATCTTCTGTTTTCCTTTGGTATCTTTTGAAGAACTTGACTTTGGTGGTTCTTGGACAGTGGATTCTAATTATGAGAGAGGTAAATAGGGTGTTTGGATAGGAGGTTGATCTAGAAAGTCCTCACTGTTCACCTCAGATGCCATTTCTAGGATTGCATCTGTGATGATTAGTTCCTTGGACATTTTGAACAGTCCTTCCGCAGCTTCTATTTCAGCTTCGGAAGATTCAGCTTGTTCTTCCGAGGCTTTAACTTCAGCTTTGGAAGTAAGAGGGAATGCGGATTCTATCCTAACTGTTTCAGTTGCTGGGCCATCAGTCCCCATTTCCCCTTCGAATTGAATCTTAGGTTCCATATGGACCTTAGGTTGACCAACTTCTTCCACAGTGGTAGAAGGTGCAGTTAGCCTCTGAAGCTCTTCAGCTCCAAAGTATATCATGGCAGCATCAAGACTTGGCTGATCACGAGCAGATCTCAACAAGAACTAAGAAAAGAAGCTGTAGAGATCTTTGAGCATCCTTGAATCAATTGTTAGAGTGACATGAGATGGCTCAGAAGAAGTTGTGATAGGAGCCGAATATTTAGAAGTTGAAGATTGGTTCTATGGCTCCTCAGATGTTTGTCTCTGAACACTCTCCCCCTTTTTGGTAGCATCATCTTGAGAGCCAGATGAGCTGGAGGAAGAGGTCAAGGAGACCTGAACAGGTACGTGCCTAAAAGATCCCTCAATCTGTTTCTTAGCTAGTTGAGCCTTGAGATTGTCAATCTTAAGTTGCTGAGTGGCAGACGTTTCTTCTAAATTCCTAACCTTGGATTCAAGGTTTGAGACTTTAGATAGTAGGTCTTTAATGAAGAGTTGCATGCTTCCCTCATCTTCTTTTGAAGAATCACGAGGAGATGAGGTAACATACCTAGTATGTTCAGCCTCACCACCAGATGTGGTTTCTTGGTACCCTAGTTTCTCTTGCTTAGTGATGTCTCTATCAGAGTCATCAAAAGGCATGGTTCCATAGATTCGGTCTCGGAATTGTTACCACTATCCATAGGGTCCATTGAGGCACCTTCTGTAGTGGCAGCTGAATCTGCATGAGTCCCCTCCACACTAGTGGGACTCACCTCAGTAATGGTTTTCTGATGGGGGCTAGATATAAGAGGTCTCTCTAGGCTCTGTTGATCTTGGAGAGGGTGTTGTAGATCAACATCATTGCCATGGAGAGATGTTATATCTTCATCAGTTAAAAAAAAAAGGTCAGTGAAGGAACCTACTGACCCGGGACCTTGGTCAATGTCTACAGGCATTGAGCCGCTGATTGGGCTGTCCCTTATTGGCTGTTCAGAGGAGTTTAAAGACTCACCCTGAGGGCTTTTAGATGGGGTAATGGGCTCATGGGTTTGAGACTGAGGAGACTCAAGACCCATATTGAGGTTGATAGTGAAGTAAGGTGAGACCTCAGACTAAGTGGGAGCCCAATGTTCCACTCTAACCTTTTTAGGTTGAACAGGAGGAGCTTGTTCAATCAGATTAGATTGAACAAGGGTTCGTTTGGGGCGTCTTGTGTAGGTAATGGTGATGGGTGAGAAGGTAGGGTTGGCATTATGGTTGCAGTTGCTGGTGTGGGTTCATCACCTGTGGGGTGAACCGGGATGTCACCAGGAGCGATGTGCTCAGTATACTAGGAGGTAAAGAAGTGTACCTTCTAGTGAAGTTGGTGGATATCCTCTTCAATGTCTTGAAGATGGTTGGCCTCATGTAAGGGACAGATAGAGTGGCTGCACAAACAAGCCGACTCTGGTCCAGCTCACAGTTAATGATGTGCTGAAGAAATCTAGGATACATAAAGAATGTTTCCCTCTGAAGATTTCCAATGAGATTGAGCAGCACAAATCTTGAGTAGTTGAAGCATAGGCCTCTTACCAATCCATGAACTAGGCACCCTAGTTCATATGGGATTTGATCCCATCCCCCAGATTTGTTTGACGAGCAGTGAAGGACAATGTGCAGGAGGCACTTCAAGTTGTAGGAGAAGTTGAATTTGTAGACAGTCGACCTGCTCATGTTTCCACCATATCCCATGAGGATGTAGGTGCTATCTAAATCTGTCTTGGGGAACTCAATAGGGGCACCTTCATCATGAAGCTCCAGATGCTCCCTGTGAGTTGTTCAGAGATGACCAACTCTTGGCTACAAATGCGGGATCGTATTACACGAACCCCATTTAAGGTTTTGACCTGATCGTTTCCCCAAAATTCAGTCATGTGGTTGAGGTAAACTGTGGGATTAACAGTCAAGGCGTGTAATAGGATGATTGGGTGAGGAAGGAGATGATTTCAGAGAAGTCCGCCTCTCTTGAAGAGTCAAGAAGTACGACTTGGTTGTGTTGAGGATTTAGGGCCATTGGGAAAATGTGAAGGTAGAGCAGTTTGAGCTTGGATGAATTTGGAAGCAAGGAAACTTTTAGGGCTGTAAAATTTGTGGTAAGAAGATGAGAGTGAATAGTCGGGATTATTTAAAAGAGGGTGGAATGGCGGTAAAGTGTTAGGATAAGGTGAAATGATTGTTTAGTGGATGAAGTGACAGGGGCAGTAAGGTTCAATTCAGTTAAATAATCCAACATCATTTACAAAATCTTTGCTTTTTACAGTGTGGGGCCCAAGAAATTTCCGTTACACAGTAAAATCTCTCTTTCGAATATAAAACATTTCCGAAGGTAATTTGTCTTCTGAAGGTAATATGTCTTCCGAAGGCAATTCCTACTTCCAAAGGTAAAATGTTACTTCTGAGAGTAGAGATTTCTTTCCTAAGGGAGAGATTTTGTAAGCTTCGGAAGTAGATCTGATATGAAATCAATGCTTCTTCTGAGACTAAAAACTCTTCCGAGAAAAAAATTATCCTAGGAGAAATTTTGCTTCGAAAGATATGAAGATAACTTCCAAGGGTTAATTTCTCTTCGGAAGAAATTTATACTTAGAAAATTTCAGAGAGATCTTTTGTAATAGGGCTTAATTTGTATTGACATAAGACTTTACACATTAAAATGTTTTCAAAAGAGGTAATCTAATCAATGTTTATCATCGTAATAGCTGTTGTAAGATACTTAAATCTTTGTTCATCAAAAGCTTTGGTGAACAGATCCGCATATTGTTCACTTGAATCAACTTTGATTAGTTTAATTTGATTCTTCTCATGAATATCTCTAATGAAATGGTACCTGATATCAATGTGCTTTGTCTTGGAGTGCTTCACCGGATTTTCAGTGATGAAGATAGCACTATTGTTGTCAATATGGATAGGAGTGCTCATAAGGTTGAATCCATAGTCCAACATCTGATTTTGAATTCACAGCAGCTGAGCACAACAACTAGTAGCAACAATTTATTCAGCTTCAACAGTTGATGTAGAGACATTGGATTGTTTCTTGCATTGCCATGAGATGATCCTTCCACCAAGAAATGACATCCTCCTGATGTTGATTTCTTGTCAATGTTGTAGCCACTATAGTCACTGTCAAAGTATCCATAGTGATTAAAATCATTGTTTCTAGGATACCAAAGACCTATTTTAGGTGCTCCTTTGAGGTATCTAAGAATTTTCTTAGCAACAGCTAGGTGAGACACCTTTGGAGCAGCCTGATATCTTGCACAGATGCAAGTTGCAAACATAATATCAGGTCTAATGGCTGTGAGATACATCAGAGAACCAATAATCACCCTATACTGATGTTGATCAGTATCCTCCCCCTCAAGGTCAGGACAAAGATTATGGTTTTGGGTATGGGTGTCTTGGCTGGCTTGCAATCTTTCATCTCAAATCTTTCAAAGATGTCATTGATACACTTAGATTGATTAATAAAAAACCCTTCCTTCAGTTGCTTCACCTGAATTCCAAGCAAAAAATCCATTTTCCCATGGAATTCATCTCAATCTTCTTCTTCATAATGCTTTCAAAGTCTTTACACATTTCATCATTTGAAGATCCAAATATGATGTCATCAACATAGACTTGAACAAGCAAAATGTCCTTACCAGACTTCCTTATGAATAAAGTCTTGTCAATGGTTCCTCTGGTGTAGCCATTTTTAAGGAGAAACTGAGACAAAGTCTCATACCATAGCCTTGGTGCTTGATACAACCATATAGAGCTTAATCCAATTTGCACACATAGTGAGGATGTTGTGGACCTTCAAATCCTGGAGGCTGGCACACATACACTTCCTTATCTATATCCCCATATAGAAAGGCACACTTGATATCAAGCTGGTAGACAGTAAAGTTCTTGGAAGCAGCATAAGCAAGGAAAATCCTAACTGCCTCAAGTCTTGCAACAGGTGCAAAGACAACCGTATAATCAATTCCTTCCTCTTGAGTGTAACCTTGAACTACTAGTCTTGCCTTGTTCTTGATGATCAAGCCTCTGTCATCTCTTTTGTTCCTAAAAACCCATTTAGTGCCTATTGTTACTTGACTAGATGGTAGCGGACATAGGTTCCAATCCTTCTGTCTTTTGAATTGAAGCAGCTCCTCTTGCATCGATTCAACCCAACTACTATCATTCAAGGCATCTTCCACCTTCTTGGGTTCCATCTAGGATAAGAAGCATGAGTACAAGTAGACTTCCCATGATGAGTTTGCCCTCTTTTTCTCACACCTTCAGAGACATCCCTAATGATGTTCTCAGCTGGGTGAGTGTTGTGAATCCATAAATGAGGAATCACTTCCACTTGCAAAGATAAGTCTAGATTAGACATATTTTGCTCAGGAACTGGAACACTTTATCCAGCTGTTATTTCAAGTTCATTCAATAAGGACCGATTGAATGAAAGAGAAACATCATCAATTGTTGGCTGTGAAGTAGCATTAACAGTCACCTGTTCCTTCAAAATGCTACCTCCCTCAGCTTGGTGTTGTGTTGGATCACCTGATGAGTTTTGAAGATCAGCAGGTGATTCACTAGTTGAAGCTTCACTATTCCTTGATATGGTTATACTTTCTGATATGTGAATAGTGGGAGCTTGATTTGTTACATCTCTTGGAGAACCTGGAAGAGGTCTGAGTAGCTCAAACAGTTGATTAGCATCAGCATCAACATCATTTTGAGCACCTGTTCCAACTGAAACATTCTCACAAGAAGGTTTTGAATAGTTTGGAAACAATTCTAAATCAAAGATATGATCAGGGCCATTCCCCCTAACACAAGGAGTGTGCTCATTAACAACTATATTGGATGACTTCTCAAATTGTTGATTCTTAATGTTGTATACTCCGTAAGCTTTAGAGCTAGAGGAGTATCCAACAAAGATAACATCATCCAACTTTTCAGCAAATTTTGCTAAATTGTCCTTTGTGTTAAGTATGGTACACCTACTGCTAAAGGATCTTAGAAAGCCAATGAACGGTGGCCTCTTGTTCCATAGCTCATAAGGGGTTTTTCCATGTGGTTTAACTACAAGAACTCTGTTCTGCATATAGCATGCAGTGCTAACTGCCTCTGCCCAGAATGTTAAAGGTAGTTTGGAATCAGCTAACATAGTTCGAGCAGCCTCAATAAGTGTCTTGTTCCTCCTCTCAGCAACACCATTTTGTTAAGGAGTTCTGGGAGCACTATATTGTCTGGCAATCCCTTTTGAGTTATAGAATGAGTCAAGAATGAAGTTCTTAAACTCAGTCCCTTGATCACTTCTAATAATCTTAAACTTGTGAACAATTAATTTTCTAGTTTAAGAATAAAAGATTTTAATGTTTCAGCAGTTTCATCTTTAGTTTTTAGAAAGAATACCCATGTAAATCTTGTAAAATCATCAACTATCACAAGGTAGTATGATTCCCTTCAATGCTTATTATACTTGTGAGACCAAAAAGATCCATGTGCAATAAGTGTAATGGATTAGTAATGGAGTTAGAGCTTTTGAATTTATGAGAGGCCCTGTGTTGCTTCCCTTTCAGGAATGCAACACAATTGTCTTTGCAGAAAAATTCCTTTTTAGGCAATCCATGTACCAAGTTATTTTTAGCCAATTTATTCATTGTCTTAAAATTTACATGATACATACTTTTATGCCAAAGTGTTGACTCTCACTATCAGATTTGGAAAGAAAGCATGATACTTCACCCATTGGGGAAGCATTGTTCATATCCAGCTTGTACATATCCCCTTTCGTGGGAGATCTAAGAAGCACCAATTCCGGAGAAATTGTCATCCCTGGTTTGAGGATAATGCACTCATGCTCTGTGAAAAGCATCTGGTGCTTTTGATCACAAAACTGAGAAACACTTAACAGATTTTGTTCAAGCTGTTTGACAAAGTTAACTTTGTCAACTTTTAACTTACCATTAGATATACTACCTCTTCCAGAAATATATCCTTCGGCGTCATCTTCAAATTGGACAGGACCTCCATCATAGTGTTGAAACTATTGAAGGAGAGATCTGTTCCCTGTCATGTGCCTGGAGCATTCACTGTCTACAATCCAAACATTGTTGTTCTTGTTATATGGATGTCCCTGCATATAAGATGAGATTATTAGTTTTCATTGGAGACCCAAGCCTTGTTGGTCTTGGGTTCTTCCAAATATAGTGACATAATTGAACCAAAAGTTAAGCATGGGGGTTCAATGGATGTCTTTGAAGAAGAGGCTTGTGCTGCGACATCTTTCTTGATCTTCCAATCCATCCTTAGTTGATCAATGAAGATGTGCTTGTTGAAACTTTTGCAGCATGGCATTCTTTCGAAGTTTCTTTATTTTCGGAAGAAGCTTTCACCACCTTTTCTTCCGAAGCAGTCTTCTTCTGGGATGGTTTTAAGGGAATTTTCGTTTTCTTCAGAATTTTAACTGCTTTTTTGCTTCCGAAGCCATTTTCCCTTCGGAAGAAGGAGTTTCTCCCAAAGATAACCTGGCTTTAGAAACTAGCTTTCCTTTTTTCATCATTTGGACCATCTGATAAGGTCCAAATGAGAAACCTTCCCTGACTCCTTCTTTTCTAACATTATTTGCATAATGTGTGCTAGCAGGATTGTAGTAACAATCTTTAGCCATGTGGTTTTGCAAACCACACATTATGCATGTAATGTTAGTCTTTTGGGAGCTTGTAGGTTGCTGTTTCTTAATCTTTCTCTCTTTGTTAGCAACCTTTCCCTTCAACTTCTGATCCTTTGGTAGGACATGAGTGCTGGTACTACAATCATTTCCTGAATCAGAAGTACCTATCACCTGGAATCCAGCTGAGATAAAGACACCCTTTTGTTTTGGGTCAATCATTAGCTTAGACTCAACCACCTTTTTAGCAGTTCTTCTGGAAGCTTTAGCTCTGCTTCTTCGGGCTTTGGTGGTAAGGGTTTGATCTTCACTGGGATAGATGGGTGGATTTACCCGTTCCTTCCCTGTGGTGACCACTATTGTTGCATCATTCTTAACTCATGTGAAGAAGGGTCAGCAGATGGGACCTCTTGCTCTTCAGTACCACATCTAGGTTGTCTTATGGACTCGAAAGAATGTGGTGGAGCAATTTCATTAGTCCCCAACCCTCCTTTATTTTGATAATAGATTTTGGAGTGGGAGGATGATGCAATAATAACTTGGAAGTTTTGCTTAGAAATAGCATACTTCCTGGCTTGAGCCTCAGCGGTGACAAGCTGCGCTTGAGCCTTAGACAATTTGGATATTAAATCCTTTATTTGAGTCTTGTAATTGGTGTGTTCATGTTTTAATAAGGAAACAGTTTCCTCTAACTCTTCAATTTTCTTTAGGTAGTCAGATTCTGCCCTTTTAAAATGAGATTTCAAAACATTTAATTTAAAGATTCAATATCAGATTTAATTTCCCTATCGTAGTCCGGATATAATTTAACCTTAGCTATACAGGCAGGAGTACAAAGATGTTCATATACCTAGTTATCATCTGTTCCGGCCATGAAAGCTTGAGTAGGAGTCACATCCTAAACCATAAAGCTCTAGTCAACTTCTTGAGCCATTGCAACTGTTTCAGTTGACTTTCCGGTGGGCTTTGATGTAGAGGGATGTGTGGAGGCCTGTGGGGTTCCCGGGTTTGATTTGGGAGCCTTGCATTCCCTTGCAAAGTGACCAAGTTGGTTACAATTGTAACATTGGCCTTGGTCTTGTCAAACCCAAACTTGCTGGCAGTTGGGTTTTGAGGGAATTGCCTTCTAGTTCTGTTCTTCGCTCTGTAGGTTAAAAGAGCCATGTGTTGGACGATGTCCACATACTCTACATCATCTGGAGTGAAACACTCTAGATCATAAAAATAGTATTGAAAATCACAAAAGTGCCCACTTCCTGAGACAAAGGCACAACTATCCTGAAAGGAGTTGTGGTGAGCCTATTGAGACCTTGGAGTCTCAAGGAAAGTAATGTAAGGACCAGAAGAGCAGGATGGTTGTTGGTTGTATGTCAGGTATTGCTGAGATTGTGGGGGTACTGAGCCTTCAGCAACCATTAAAGCGTTGCTAGCAGGAAGGCTCAGAGGTCTGCTTGTTTGGTGGCCCTTCTTACTCTCCATCTCCAACCGGTATCCATCAAGGATGCCATAGAGTTTAGTCATAGTAAGAGTGTTCTAGTTCTCTATCCTCTTGATAGAGACATAGTAGAATGTCCAGTTATTTGGAAGAGCACTCATGAACTTTCTTGTAAGATCTCTAAGTTCAGGAGTCATCTTCACAGACTGAAGTGAAGAAATAAGATCCATGCACCTGAAATACTGCTGGCTGAGGGTCTCTCCAACAATATAAGTGAAGTTCTCGAACTGCTGCTTCAATGAGTCCTTCTTGGAGTCGTTGGAGCTTGAATACATTTGAGAAAGTGCATCAAACAATTCTTTAGCAGACTTACAATGCTCAAACCCCACCATGATGGAGTTAGGTATTGCAGTCATCAGAATGGTCATTGCATTGCTGTCAACGTCTACTTTCTTTCGGTCTTCTTTAGAATAATCTTCAACAGCCTTTTCTATCATGGCACCGTTTCCACCAGGCACTGCCACCTTGGGTTTATATGGGCCGTTCACAATGGAGTTCCACATTTTGCTATCTTAGTATCTGATGAAGCCTTCAATTCTTCTGCTCCAAGACCTGAAGTTTTTAGGAGTAATGATGGGAGCTTTGGTCATGGTTCCTATCTCTACTTCGGATTTGTTAAGAGCCATTTTTGTGAGAGTTGTAAGAAGGAGTGAAAAACAGGTTGATTTGGATGGTTAGATCTCACAATCAAGAACCTAAAGAGCTCTCATACCAATTGCAGGATCAGTTTGTGTCATTAAACACTTGATTTTCTCTCAAACTCACTTAAACAACACACTTGATGAAAGCAAAGTCTTTAAGAGTTGATAAAAATATAATAAGTAATAATAAAAAACAAGAAGTAATTTTCAAGGGACTTGCATATATTGCTTCTCAACTCAAATATTACAAGACTCTTACAAGCATATGTTTATGAGTTACAATGAGAAACTATATATAATACTACTTACAACCGTATATACCAGTTAGAATCCTCTAACTAAAGCAAATACTACAAAGCTATAGTTTAAGGTATCTCAGATAAGACTTTATCTGAGATATGGTAGTTAGGACATGTCCCTGACTTACCTTTTGTCACAACTAAAGTTGGTAACTTGTACTAACATAAAAAGGTGAACAGTGGAATAAAGTATGGTAAACTACATGACTCTTTGAGAAAACACCATGCAGTATCAAAGGTCTACAGCCGAGTGTCAGAGACAATACTTATGTCCATTGGTTCATAGCAGTGTCTTCCGAAGGTTAAATGGCTTCGGAAGAACAAGTACTTCCGAAGCCACTTATACTTTGGAAGAGGCTACTTCTACCGAGGCTTAACTTCTTCTTTCTTCATACTTCGGAAGTAGTCTTCTGATTTCTTCTTTTGAGACTTCTTCTTCTTCGGAAGTGAATACTTTATCTTCGAAAGTAGAGCTTAGCCTTCGGTAGTGTAACTTTTACTTTGTCTTCGGAAGAACTCTACTTCCTTCGGAAGTTCCACACTTGGCTTCGGAAGCCTTTGAAGGCGGCACCAAAGTTTGTCTAAGTGATATGGTTTTGGTTGCACGAGCCTTCTTCTTAATCCAACAACTACTATAATGGCATCGAGCATTGTTAAAACTTCCCGGCAATGTTCATATTCAATACATTTTTTTTCTTTTCACACTTATCATGCATACATATACATTCTTTTATGCAAGTCATTTTCTGCATCCGAGGTTACTTTCTTGAAGGAACTTGATATAGCACGACGTGATTATACCATCAAGGTTCGTATAATTCGTCTTTGGAAAAGACCAAAGTATACGAATCAATCAGATTGGTACTCTATTGAGTTCATAGTTGTGGATGAGGAGGTTAGATCAACTTAGAATATTTATACTTTGTTAAGAGGAAATATGTCAAAATATACATTTACTTGTAGTGTGTACATATATATATATATATATATTATATATATATATATATATATATATATATATTATATATATATATATATATATATATATATATATATATATATATATATATATATATATATATATATATATATATATATTCAAATCATTCTATGTTACCAACTAACATTTATGTTTACTTCTTTTCTAATTTTATAAAATTAAATCAGGTTGTAACTTAATTCGTAAACCTGGAATTGCTCTAAACGAAACCAAGTATGTAAGGATCTACATTAACATAAGATCGATCTCGTGATAATAACATAAAATATTATAATCAGTGTATTAATCATGAAAAGTAGAAGAAAAGAACAAATGTAAATAAAACTCTCAAGTATATTACTCTCTGATTTTGAGTGATTACAAGTAAGTATAAAAATCAGGAAATGACAAAAAGTTGCTTAATTACATCAAAGACTAGCTATTTATACTAAACAAAAATAGTTCTCACGCGAGATGTTCTTCTCACGCAACAACTTGAACTTTTCACGCGATTTGATCTTCATCATCTTGATTTGATTTCCCCGTTATGTTAAAAATATAAATAAGATTGGCATCCACCCAGGCACTAAAGTGAAAAACAACCATGAGTTCTTTGTATTGGAGTACGATATCTATTTTACATCATTTGAGCTGATTGTTAAATAGACCATGTAGACAAACAACCACTCGGTAAAGATGTTTATATTTTATCATATGTTTTATTATTAAATAATATTTTTGTTGTATAAGTTTTTCATACTAAAGAACACTAATTTGTGTACAATCTAATGTAGATGTCATTAGTGTTATGGTTGAGGTTGGAGAATATAAAAGTTTCACAACTAAGAAGGGAAACAAAGCGAAAATTTAACATCCCGATTCAAGATCTGCAGTTTGCTATATTTAAATACTCTTATTTTCAAAAATTATAAAACTTAAGTAGCTTGTGTTTTATGTAAAATAACCTTTGTAATAGGACGTGAAAGATTTATCATTCACTACACTTATTATATTCAAGAACATCTTGAAAATAAGGAAGGCAGTTCCATCACTATTTTCATTCTTCAGTTTGATAGTTTGAAGTACTATGGTCATTTTGGATATGTGAACAATTCATTCAACGTGTCAAAGCTGTTTATCTCTAACATTAATGAAATCTTCTCTTTTAGAATCAATTTTGTTGATACATATGTACCTAGTTTATGAGCTTAATGTAAATGTGTGTCATGTCTTAAACATATGTAATGAATGAGTTGAATGAAATACAATATGTGATTGATGCTTATAATGTTTAATGTTTTATTGTTTATTGTGTGATAAAGTATCTTGAACTAACTATATATGTTTGTGGTTGTTGTGCATAGTTCTTAGTAAAAAATGATTGAGAAATGTGTTCTAACTTAATCGTATGAAGTCTTCATGCGAATGGACCATTCTAATGGACCATATGCATGAATACTTCATGTTAATGGACCAGTCGCATGACTGAACCAAGAGACTAGATCAGTCGCACGATTGAGACATAAGATTGACTCAGTCGCACGACTGAACCTTCAGTTGTGCGTATGGATCAATCGCATTATTCAGTCGCAGGACTGAACCATGCTAATGGTTCAGTCGTATGATTGGAAACCCATAACCTATAAATACCACTTAATTTGGGGAAAAATGTAATTTTTGAGAGACTTTTGACACATACTTGTACCCTAGCCGTCCAAAACATCTAGAAAGCCTGTTCCAAGTTCATAGTTCACATCTGATCTTGTTCTACTCGTTCTTAACATTTCTTTAATTGTTAGATTGATTGGGACTGTGTTCTCACTGATTAGATCATCAATCAAATAGGATTCCACACTATTTGATCTGGTTTCACGCATTATCAGTTAGTACTCCGTACATACACGGTCCCTAACAAGTGGTATCAGAGCTTTGGCTCTTGATTTTGCGTGTGATTCGATTAGTTTTGGCGTAAAAATCACATTTTTCATTCAAAGGAGTCACCTTTTGAGTAAAATAGTGTTTTCGACGTCACCAGGTCTCAAAGTTTACATTTTTCAGCTTACGGCAGATTAGGGTTTGTGAAAAATCGTATTTTGTGTCAAAGTGTCAAAAACCTTCGAATTTTCAAAAACAGCAGCCTTTAGTCACATGATTGGCTCAATCGCATGACTGAACTCAATCACACGCCCATTCACATGATTGAACTCAGTCTCTCATCCATTCGTACAACTGAACATCTTCATTCGCTTATCTCCAATCGCACACTACATATGTACGAATGAATCCAATCGCACGATTGAATTCATTCGCACCCTTTATTCGCACGACTGAGTCAATCGCATTGACTCATCTGCATTTGTCCAATCGCACGATTGACTCATCCGCATTTTTCCAATCACACGATTGACTCATTCGCATCTGTCCGTTCGCACAAGTGAACCAGTCATGTTCTAAAGTTCTAAGTTTATAAAGATGGAATATCAGTTCTCAGCATTTACTACCGGAAGGGACTCTCGCATCCAGAACCTTCTGCTTTTGGAAAATGAAATTGGGAATCATAATAAACCACCTAAACTTATAACGTTAGATGATTACCCACAATGGAAGCATCAATTCGAGATCTATTTAAATGGAGTTGTTCCCAATCTTTAGGAATCAATTGAGACATGTTATAGTATGCCAGTCGGGGCTGATAGTGTTAAGTTAACATTGGGAGGTATGACTGACAGTCCAAAAAACTAAGTACAATGTTGAAAAGATGGTGTATGCCCTGTTGACTCAGTCAATAACAAAAGACATATTCCATCAGTTTTCTAAGAACAAATAGGCAAAGAAGTTATGGGAAGCCTTGGAGAAAAGATATAACGGGAATGCAATGTTAAAGGCATTGAAGGCAAAGGCTCTCAGAAAGGAGTTTGATAACTTCTCTTCAAAAAGGAAAGAAAGCTTGGATGACATAATTGACATATTCTACCATCTGATGAGTGAGCTGCACACTCATGGGGTCACAACGTCTATGGAAGATAAAGTGTCAAGCTTTGCAGATGGTTCGCCGGAGAAATGAGACTCGTTTATGTCTAACTTGAGACAGAACAATATACTTGCAAAGTTAGACATAAATGACTTCATCCTAAAATATAGGGAGGAGGAACTGAGGATGAAGTACAGGTCATAGGAAGGATCCTACGACTAGAATCCTTCACTTTATAATTCCTCTCCCACTCCAACCAGTTTAGGAGCACCTCTTCAAACAGCGTTTGTATCTAGTTCAGCCGCTCCTTCTCAAACCACAGCTTCAGGATCTGAAATTTCAGGGTCATCTAGTACCCAATATAGCGTACGTGAAGCAAATGCTACTAAGTTGAAGACCGAGAATCTCGGAAATATTACTGTGGAGGTTGCAAAGGAGCATATGGACCTTCTAGCAGGGGTTGTTCATTCTTATGTTGGTCTAGTTGCAGGGAAGATTGGAAATTGCCATTTTGTAGATGAAGATTACGAGCACGTGGATGAAAATGAACTAGAAAGGATGGATATCATGCGGGTGTTGGCTAGTGCTGTCAGAAGAGCGAAAAAGTTTGTAAAAAAGACTGGACAGAACTTGGTAGCCGCAAAAGATACTACATTTGGTTTCGACAAAATCAAAGTTACCTGTTTTAACTATGGAGAAAAGGGGCATTTCAAATGTGAATGTGTTAAGCCCAAGAAAACAGGTAACGCAAATCCATTCTCAACCTTCAACCGTCAAGACAAACAAATGAGTGGAGCTACTTCATCAGGCAAAGAGACAAAGGCCTTGATTGCTCTCAGGATGACGAAAGGCAGGATTGGACCTTCCGTTTTGTGTCTCTAGGTGAATCGATATTGCATGTGTCAAGGGATTGGATGATGACTCGACGAGTGAAGGTGAAATCACAGTTGAACAAGTAACGTCAGATAATGAAGAAGCTGTGAATGTGGTCGATCACCTGATTAAAGAAGAACTCAGAATGACATGTTCAGAATCTCCAGCATCCGAAGAGTCAAACTCTGCATTGATGGCTGATTCAACCGAGTCTTCACAGGTAAGTACAAAAGACCAACTCTTTGAAAATCATGCTTGTATTGAATGTAACAAATTTAGAGAAAGCATAGATTTAAAATTTTCTAGGTTACTAGACCATAATGACAGCTTAGTAAATGACTTACAACTATGCACAAAAGCTAATTGTATTTTGAAACAAAATAAGTGCAGTTATAAAGAAAAAAATAGAACTTTTAGGTAAATAACTAAAGGAAACTGAGGTTGTTGCTTTTAATCAAGCTAATGATATAAAGTTCTATTTAAATTCTTTAGAAGAAACAAAAAAAGAAAAGACGGTTTTAGAAGTGGAAGTTGTCTCTTTAAAACAAAAACTGCACAGTTGGACCAGTTCCTCTCACATAGTTCAACACTTAGTGAAAGAACGAAATAATGGGGAAGGGTTGGGTTACAAAGTAGTTCTACCACCACATGATATCTTGTTAAGTACAAAATGTAGACCAGTAAATAACAACCCATAAAGGATCATGTGGTGTCTACTCCTCTGGTTAGTGATCCTGATGGGTAAATCGGTGGAATCGGTCACTAAACAAAAAGAGGTTACTTTGAAATCAAAAGGCAAGATGCCTGTTGAAAATTTAAATGATGAATTTAAAAAGGTTAATGTAAGGTTAGGTTCACCAAGTCTATTTCAGAACCCAAACTGACTAAACTAGTTAACTACAAATATGCTAGTCATCAAAGTCCAACCAAAGGGCATGTTAAAGATGTTAAAAACGTCAAAACAATTAATTTTGTTAATAAAAGTGATACATCTAAATGAGAAGTGAATAAATCCAACCAGACACATGTCACCCCAGTATCATACTCAACCCCACATAAACAGTTTCCCCAATATGTAGAAGGGAGATCATGCTACAGTTGTGGAAAGAAAGGACACATCTCTTCTAACTGTCCTTATTATCAGACCCCTAGACAAAAAAATTGAACTTTATGATACTAAACCAAGTTCTTCGAAAAGTATTTCTATTACTCCTCCAAAAAGAATTAATGAACCTAAAGTTCAAACCGTAAGCCAGTCGTCTGTTTATCACAAACAAGCCTTACACAAAACTGGCTTATGGAAAGAAAAGTCAAGTCCAGTGTCTGATAATAAGAACAAGAAGAAGAATGATATGCCCTCACCCTCAAATTGACAATGGGTTGAGTTCATGATGTGTGATGCCTCTAGGTCACCAAGCCAGTTAAGGCTTGGGTCCCAGACCTAACTGATAATTTCCTCTGAATGTGCAGGGTGTCCGTTACAATGCTATCACAAATACCTGGATTGTTGATAGTGGGGCGTCTAGGCACATGACTGGGAACCTGTCTCTGCTTTCAAATGTCAAACAAATTAAAAGGGGACATGTATCATTTGCTGGAAATAAAGGAGGATACATCACCGCTCAAGGCGAAGTGGGAAACCAGAAAGTAAAGTTTGATAAGGTAAACTACGTTCAACAATTACAAAATAACTTACTTTCAGTATCCCAGATATGTGACAAAGGATTCAAAGTTGTTTTTGACACCAAGAAGTGCTATGTATTGAAGAAGGATTACATTATCTCGAAGGACCAAATCTTAATGTCAGCTTTAAGATATAATGACTTATATGTCTTGGATCTATCAAAGGGCTCCATAATCGATCATCAAGTTCAGTGCTTCTTGTCAAAGGCAACTAAGAGGGACTTGATCTCCTGGCATAGGAGAATGGGACACATAAATCCACGAAAGATGAGTCATCTGATCTAGAATGATATAGTGAATGGAGTAAACGTCGAGAATTTTCAACTTCTAGATTTCTCTATAGCGTGTAAGAAAGGTAAACAGACCAAGAAGTCTCACAAGGCAAAGAAAGTAAATTCTATTGAATTACCTCTCGAACTTCTACACATGGATTTGTTTGGTCCTGTGAGCACCAAGACCATCATTGGTGATTTGTACTGTTATATAGTCACTAATGACTACTCAAGATTCTCCTGAGTAATGTTTCTTAAATCCAAATCAGAGACATTTGAATCGTTCAAACAATTGGTGACTACATTGGAATCTTTCTACAAGCTGAAAGTGCGACAGATTCGCTCAGATAATGGAACGGAGTTCAAGAACCAATGGATGGAGGCCTTCTGCAAAGAGAAAGGCATTGTACATCAGTTCACATCTGCCTACACTCCACAAATGAACGGGGTTGCTGAACGAAAGAACATGAGCTTGATAGAGACCGCAAGAACGATGCTAGCCGACTTGAAATTGCCCATCCAATTTTGGAATGAGGCAGTTGCCAATGCATGTTACACCCCCCATCAATTCTTGGTGGTCAAACGTCATGGTAAAACATGTTACGAGTTGCTCCAGTGACGTAAACCTAATCTGGAGTACCTTGAACCATTTGGTGCACCATGTACGCTGCTGAAGAAAATTCAGTCAGGGAAGTTCAGTGAGAAGGCTGAAGAAGGGATTATCCTTGGATACAATATACCGAACAAGAGAGTTTATAACAACTCAACATGCCAAGTAGATGTGTGCTGCAACGTTAACGTTCAGAGATACACCACTCCCCTTACTGGAAAGGGACCCACATTCTTCTTCGACTATGATGGATTCTTTAAGTCCTTAAACATCCCTTTCTCCCTTCCTCATGATGAGTTACCAACAAAAATGATATACGATGTCTTAATCACACTGTCACTAGACTCGACAACATTAGGTTCACAAGGTGAATCTTCTAGTCCTTTAGGGGGAGCACTTGAGGTAAGCGACTCCTCCTCTGTCGATAAAGAAGTGGAGACTGAACAGGTGGAACATGTTCCTGCTACTGAAAGTACACAAGCATGAGATGTGATGCCTCTGACACTTCGGAACCTCGCACTCCTACGGCTACAGATACTGAACTAAGAATTCAAAATCTGGATCAGGAAGTAGTTGTTCCCACCACTCCTGGATCACGACTAAATGTATATCATCCTCTGGACAACGTCATAGGGGATATCGGGAGTTCAGACAAGAAATCAGCTATACTCAGTTGATTATGCCCCAGTCATGGAAAAAGGCTATCTTCACAACGGTGCATATCGATGTTTTGTGTCTCAATTTGAGCCAAAATATGTTAGTGAAGCCTTAAACATAAGGCATGGTTAGTACCATGTAGGAAGAACTCCTACAGTTCAAGAAGCTAGGAGTATGTACACTTGTGGACAGACAAAAAGGTTCTAAGGTGATAGGCACTGAATGGGTCTTGAAGTGTAAGAAAGATGACCAAGGGGTCATAATCAGAAACATGGCTCGACTTGTCATTCAAGGTTTTAGACAAGTCGAAAGAATTGATTACAATGAAGTGTTTGCACCTGTGGCTAGAATGGAAGCAATCCGTATCTTCCTAGCCTATGCATCTTACATGAAGATCAAAGTTTATCAACTAGATTTCAAGAGTGCACTCCTTCATGGTGAATCCATGAGACAGTGTATGTCAGTCAACTCGAAGGATTTAAGGATCCGTATCATCGGGACAGAGTTTACAAGCTTGATAAGGCTCTCTATGGGCTCCATCAAGCCCGAGAGCATGGTATGAGAAACTCTCAACTCATCTGGTGAAACACGGCTTTCGCAAAGGAGTTATTGACTGCACACTATATATCAAAGAAAAGGATGGCGACTTACTGATAGTACAGATTTATGTTGATGACATAATCTTCAGTTCCAAAAATGAAGAGTTATGTAAAGAATTTGAATCTGTCATGAAAGCATAATTTGAGATGAGTGCAATGGAGGAGATGAAGTTCTTCCTAGGATTACAGGTGGATCAGACACCAAAAGGAATCTTCCTGCATTAGACTACATATGTAGGGGACATCCTCAGTCGATTTGATAGGGAGAATGCTTCAGCTGCTGGAACTCCACTTCCCACGAACCACGATGTGGCACCCGAGGAAAATGGTAATCTGGTTGATGCTACAATGTATAGAGGAGTGATTGGATCCCTTATGTATCTCACAGGGTCTCGTCTTGATATCATGTATGCGACATGTCTGTGTTCCAGATATCAGGCAAAACTAAAAGTCAGCCATCTCATAGGTGTTAAACGGATTTTCCGTTATCTGAAGGGTACTTAACACTCGGGTTTTGGTATCCTCATGATGATGATTTTGAGCTTACAACGTATAGTGACTCGGATTATGGCGATTGCAAAATGAACTACAAGTCAACGTCTGTAGGATGTCAATTATTTGGGAGAAGATTAGTCACCTGGCAGTGTAAGAAGCAGACATCGGTTGCTCTATCAACTTATGAAGCTGAATACATTGCTACTGCAAGTTATTGTTTGCAGATCATTTGGATTCAACAGCAAATGCGCAACTACGGTTTGCAATTCTCTAACACTCCTATTTTTGTTGATAATTCTGTTGTTATAGCCGTAACAAAAAGTCCAGTCCAACATCCTGAAACTAAACACATCGGTATTAAGTATCACTTTATACGTGACTGTTTTAAAAAGCAATTAATCGATGTGGTTAAAATAAATATGGATTTTCAACACGCCAACCTCTACACAAAAGCATTTGATAAACTGAGGTTTTTATATCTATTAGAGGTTATGGCGTGAAAAAGAAAAGTGATGTGATCACAGAGGAAGAAAATGTCTAGTCCGACAAATTTTTTATTATATATATTATATTATTATATTATATTATATTTTATTTTCTTGTTTATTAAAATTCAAAAACACAAAAATATTTTTAGTTTTAGAATTTTAGGGGGAGAATAAGTTAGACTAGTATTAAATTAGCTGCTTTATTTAATTACTTAAAAAAACGAGGGAGAAGGACAACTTAGCTAAAAGGAAAGTAATTAAATCTATGATACTGATTTAACGTATATGGAAAAAGATAGTATACACGGAACTGATTATTTGGGACTTCAATAGAGTGTAACTGATTAAGATGCAAAATTTAAAGTTTAAGTCTGAAAAGTATAAGCAAAATAAAAGGAAAAATGGGTAGTAAAACTAGTATGCTACCAAGGTAACATAGAGAAAGTAGACCTAGAGGCTGCTAGTTCATTAGATAAGTAGACCTCATTGGTGGTTTAAAATTCAAATTAAGTTGATCAACTTGCTGTGGGTTTTCATCTTATCCCTGGTTAACACAATCAATGTAGTTCCAATAAGGGGTGAAGAGCAAAATAAATGCCACAAATGTGTGCGGACGACCATATAAAACGAGCAAAGCACATGAAAAATGCAAACTGCAATCAAGCTAATAACTTATGTTGTTGGTGCGTTATGTGCAAAAAGAAAATAAATGCTCTAACAAATGTGTGCGGACGACCATATACCTTGTTGGCTGTTAAGGTTTGAAGTTGACCCATCTGGTGTGGTACTCTCTCTTTAGAGCTGCTTCAAACCAAACTGACATTTTGCGTGGGTCAGCGTATAGAAATTTTAACATTGCTAATTGGTTAAGCTCAAATCCAAGAAGAGTCTTTAGGTCATGTGGGAACCTGAAGTAATCAACCCCTTTCCATGTTTAACTGCATAAACATTGAGATCTTCAAAATACGCCCATGCTATGATTTTGGCCGACACCTTGTGATGTTTCTTCACTTTGTACAGCTTGGTGTAGACATTTGACGTTGAAGCACTGTGTTGGGCTCTTATTTCTTTAAAGCATGCAGCCCACTCAGCCTTTCTGATATTGACTTCAGCTTCCGAAGCTTGGGCCGTATCTTCTTCTTGTCAGACTCTTCTTCCATTTTATCCAGAGTCTCAAAAGTTTCACTGACAAGGTTGCCACCCAGATTGGGAACGACATTACCCTTAATGTCAGTGTACTCTGGATAGTGTTGGTCCGTGACATCTTCAATCTCGATTTCATCAACATCGTTAAGCTTGTCGTCACTTTCCACATGGACTGTTGGAGCATGTTTCATGATCTCATCTGGATTGAGTCGGAATATTTCAGCAAGTTGGTCGTCGGTGAGATCATGAATTATATTTCCTTCTTCAGGAGTGTAATTCATTGATCTCCTGACTATTCCCTGCAGATCAGGAATCATCGTGAGCTGAGTCTTGATCTGTTGGAGGGGAGCAACATCATATTCATCTCTTTGATAGTTTGGATTGGCTTGATTTAAAACATGTAACACATCAACCATTAGTCAAACAATCAAAGTAGTAAACATCAACAAATAGATATAAACATTAATTACATCAATTTGATACAAGATTCAAATACACATGATTTAAATAACATAAACAACTAAGCATTACTCTTGTCTTGTATCATGTGCTACTCTGCTGACGGGGCTGATGTGGAGGCACCTGGTCTTGAGCTCACTTTGTCCTCCTTTCACTTGTAGATATGGCACCCGCAGCAGAAGTATCATCATCTCCATCATCATCATCAACATCATCACCAGCATCAGTATCCTCCCCTTGATCATCAACATCATCATCATCATCACTGTCATCATCATCACCATCATCTCCATCTCCTTCTCTGATCTTTAAGGGCTCATCCTTTGATCCTTTGAGAATCAGCATGATGGTCTTGTTGGTCGCCTCCAACTCCTCTATCTGTTTTACTGATTGGACATGTTGCTCCTGGAGTTGGGACATCTCTGAGCTTTGAGCAGCCATCTGCTGTGCCTGCTGCTCTATCAACTATGCCTGCTGAGATATCTGCAAAGATTGTGCAGCAGTAAGTTCTACTAGCTGACGAATCTGGGCAGTCTTCTCATCATCGGCTGCCAACAGCTTCATCACCATACGGTTAAGTGCCAAGAGATGCTCCTCTACCCCACTAGGAGGTAGAGAGGATCGAGATGGGAAGGAGGGAAAAGATGACGGTCCAGCTTGGTGGCTAGTGGTGGTGGTGGTGGAAGTGGTGAAGATTGGGGGTGGTATTGATGAAGGTGGTGGTGGATGAGCTGTAGTGGAGGTGGATGGTATACGGGTAAGTGGTGGAGTGGGTGTGGTAGTGGTGTGTGAGGTGGTAGATATGGTGTGGGATGGGATGGTGGTAGTGGTGGTAGGTGGAGTGGTGGAAGTGGTGGTAGTAATGGTGGTGGTGATGAATGTCATCCTCCTCCTCTTCTTCTTCAAACCATGGGGCTGAGCCATCCTTTTCTTCCTCGAGCCCCTCGAGGTGGATGCTCCCCCTGGAACACTGATGGGCTAATCAGGAGCATAAGTAGGATCAGTGTTAGCCTCCCTAGACTCGCCAGGGCGTCCACCAACCTCCCGAATACCTCGGTCGGTGGCGACCACCCTGCTCCCCACAGTCCGAGTCAAGGGCTCCTCGTCTGTCTCCTCCTCCTCATCAAGACGAAAGTCCTGATGGAACCTTGTGGGCTCTGTTCCACCTTGAGTGGATGATGGAGGTGCTATATCAGCAGTGGGGGCCCTCAGTTGAGTGGGCCCTGCATCTCAACCATCACCGCTGTCGTCATCGTCGAAGTCATCTTCAGGGAGCTCCAGTTGCTCCACATCCGAGTCACTGTCTGCGTGGCGCCATTTACGCCTCCCTGGCACCACGTAGTCCACCTTGGCCAAATGGCCGATGAGTCTCTTTACCGGGGGTTTGACCTGCTTTCCCTGGTAAACCTTCATACGACCCAATGTCGTATCATCCATGATCTCCAACGACACAGCGTCGTGACTCTCCTTGGGCAGTGTGGGCAGCTTCCCATCAAAGATCATTTGTAAAAACCTAGGGTACATGCAGAAACCCTTTTTGCCTTCGCCTCTAGATTCCCTATCAAGTAAGAGAATATCATGCTCGAGAAGCTAAAAGGGTGGTTCAGTACAGTGCCACGTAGGCATTTTGAATCTGGTCTGAAAGATCATCAAACCCACCCCTTCGCGAAGCCAAGCACTTGAGGATGACATGTGCCAAGTACTTGTACTGGGGACACATGTTGCTCTTTGTTGGACCAAAAGAACCAATGAGCCAAGATCAGAAAACCTCTAAGTCCCACATGATATCACAACAACTGCTGAAAGCTTCATCAGCAGTTTGACAAGTACTGAAGACTTCAACAGCTGAAGATCAAGTGCTGAAGACTTCAACAGCTGAAGATCAAGTGCTGAAGACTTCAACAGCTGAAGACTAAAGTGGTGAAGTACAACAGCTAAAGAACACAAGTGCTAAAGCTGAAGACCAAAGTACTGAAGTACAACAACTGAAGAGTCTACAAGTACTGAAGATCAACAACTGATGTACAAAGTCTGAAGACAAAGACTGAAGACATCAGCTGATGATATCTACTGAAGTCATCAGCTGATGAAACATCTGAAGTTCAAGTCTAAAGATCAAGTACTGAAGTTTCAGTAGTTTGTCACAACTGCTGAAGAGTACTTCTTCAGTAGTTGTGATATCAGTAGTTTTATATTTTTACTTTCAGTAGTTTTGTAAAACGACTGAAGAGCTTGTTCTTTAGTCGTTGTAGTTTCAGTAGTTTTATGTTTTTCAGTAGTTATAACAACTGATAACACTTAGCATTTTTGTAAGGAGATGTCAGCTGTTTTGACATCTTTAGTAGTTGTGTTTCAGTTGTAATAAATCTGTTAGATGTCACTATCAAGTGACATCAGCAGACGTCACATCTCTTATATATAAGAGGTGTCGACCTAATTGTAAGGGTGACACTCTGTTACCACGAAAGCGAATATTGAATGAAATATATTTGCAGAAATTCTCTCTCTATACCGTCTTTGTTCTTCATTGAATATCGTTTCGTTCTTGTGAATTAGCTAATTCATTGTTCGATTTCCGCTGCTATACTCTCTAATCAATCAAACATAGATCACTGATCCTAACAAGTGGTATCAGAGCATGGTTAATCTTTGATCGATCTAACAATTGATCATTGAAACTGCTAATTGATATCTGTGTTTGATTGAATTAGCTTATTCGCAAGAACTGGTTATAGATTATTGAATTTCTGTCGCTTTCTTTCATTTACTTTGAGATCTCTTTTGGTTCAATTGGTTGTTGCATTTTGTTCTGAATCTGTTTTAGCTTAATCGAATTTGATTGAATCTGAGATGACGACTCCTTCTAATGATCCTCACAATACCGGTTCCTCAACCAAGCCTCCGATGCTGGTTAGGACCGAGTATAACATATGGCAACGAAGAATGCTTCATCACCTGTCTGTAACAGTTCAGGTAGTTGGACATCTGTAGTACATGGACCACATAAGCCTATGGTGAACAATCCGGAAACCAATCAAATGGTTCCGAAGAAGAAGGAACAATACTCTGATGAAGATCGAAACTATTTGAGATTGATGCTAAAGCCCATGGAATTCTGGCCATGGCACTGCCTAATGAAATCTATTCTGGGCTTATGCATCATGAAACTGCTCATGATCTCTGGAATGCCCTAAAGGAACAATTCGGTGGCACAGATGAGGTCTTAGCAAACAACAGAGAAATCCTTGCCCAACAATATGAGACATTCTCTCATAGAAAGGGTGAGACACTGACTCAACAGTTTGAGCGCTTTTCCTGCTTGATATCTGAGCTGAAAATGGTGAAACAGGAATACACCAATAGTCAGATGAACAACAGATTCCTCAGATCACTGCCTGAGAGATGGGACACATACACTATTGTCCTACGCTCCAGTGCAAATCTGGATGGCCTATCTCTCACCCACTTCATGGGAAACTGCTTACATTTGAAAGAGAGATAGAGCAGAAGAGGAAACTGTCCTCATCAGGAAAGCTCACTGATGACTTTGTACCAGGGAATACTGCCTTGGTTGGTCATGAGTCAGAATATGCTGCATCTGAAAGCAATTATGATGAGCATATTGATTTCTCTTCAAATAGTTCTGATCATGCATTTGTTGGTATTGAGAGTCATTCTGGCAGTAATAGTGACAATCTATGCTTCATTATGGATGATCTGAAAGGAATAGCTGATGATGATCTAGAAGAGATGGATATTCTGAGCCAAATGGCATTGATTAATATCAGATCTTAGAAGTTCTATAAGAGAACTGGCAGGAAATTTCCTGGACTCTCTGGCAAAACCAAAGTTGGTTTTGACAAGAGTAAGTTGAGGTGTCACAAATGCCAAAGGCTGGGACACTTTGCAAGGAGTGTAGATCAACTGGATCTAACTCTTCTGCACCCTTTGTGACTTTTCCTAGTACTAGTCCACAAAACAGAGGGCAACATCCTGCTGGTTCTGGTCATCATTCACTCCTAGATCTCCTGCATACTTTGTTCCCCAGGGTCAAATGTCATATCCTTATCCCTGCTATTATATGCCTCAACCAAATCCTGTTCAAGCTCCAATTGCACAACAACCACAAGCATTGCTGAACCACAGCCTTCCCAATCTCATCAACAAACTCAACCTCAACAACACAGCTTCTTCACCCCAGGAGTTGTTGACTGGAGCAGTTTACCAGATGACTTTCTGGTCATGAACAACTGTTCTCAGGTGCTGGTCAACATGGTGGTGAAAGTCCTTTTGGAAATCTAGCTCTTATGGCTTTGGATTCTGCTGATACTTCATCCACTAATGCCTCTACATAAAAGGTATCACAGGTATCCTCTGAGGCAAAAGCCAAATTATGTTCTGAAACATGCATAGCAGCATTTGCATCTATTAGAGAAGCAAATGTAGCTTTAATCAACAAGAACATTGAGCTAGAACAAATAATTTCCAAAAGCAAAGCTGAATTTGAGTCTGTGCTTAATGATAAAAATGATGAGATTTACAAACTAAAATGCCAAATAACTGATGATAAGGCTAGGGAAGAGATACTTCTAGAGAAGTATAAAGATCTCAAAGAAACCCTTGCAGTTACCCAGGTAGAGTGTGATAGATGGGTACAATCATGCAAAGGTTTTGAAATGCTTCTTAGTAAGCAATCTGCTTCCAATGTGAAGTTTGGCATTGGTTACAATCACACTGCTCCACCTACAGATTTTACTCCAAGAGCAGAGGTAGAATCTGATGGTGAGAGTAATAACCAATCCATCTCATCATGTGATCTACTTTCTGATAGCACAATCAGAAGTAGAAGTCAGCACCAAGCCCTCTCAGAACCTATCAGCTGATGTTGATGGTTCCACTGCTGACACTCACATGATCAATGAGTTGATCAACTCAGGAGTTAATTCTGAAAGTCCTGAAAGGACTAGAGAGCAGGATTTAACACCTGAAGTTCAAACTCCAACTACTGCCAGTACTGAAAAGAAGAAAACTGTCAGTAGAAAGAGTTTGAAGACTACTAAAGAGGAAGTCAAGAAAGCAAACAATGCTTCCAAAGCACTGAAGAGCAAGTCTTCAGTTGCTTCACCCTCTTTAGTTGATGATCAACCTAAGATGAAGAAGAAACCATGTGAAGTATGTGGTTTGTTCAATCATCTTACAGATGATTGCTGGTACAAAAGAGGTTCCAAACTCAAACATAAAGAAGAAATTAAAGAGAAATGGTAAAAATGAAAACTGAGTTTGAGACCACATTTGTATCAGCAACATCAAATACTGTAACCTTAAGTCCTCAAAGAAATCCAAAAAGGAGGGTTTAAACAGGTGACAGCTGAGAGTGCTCAGAAGAAGAAGGTGCAACATAGGAACTTATCAAACTCCACTGGCAATGTGTCTGATGAGCTGAAAGCTTTATCACAAAATCAGACACAGCTGGTTATGATGGTTCAACATCTATTGGAAGAGTTAACCAATTAGATGCTCCTATGTTGAAACCACAGAAAAGGAGGTCCAAGCCAAAGGATTCCTCTTCTTCACCATCTTCTTCCTCTCAGGCTGTTGTTTCCAATAACCTGTTAGTTTACCATCTGTTGATGAGACCAGGCCCAAAACCAAAAAGGTTTGGGTCTCCAAAACTAACTGATTGTTTATTATTGCAGGGTTCTCCAACATGCCAAAGTAGCATCTGGTATGTAGACAGTGGGGGATCTATGCACATGACTGGGAAGCTCTCTTCTTCATGACTACTCTCAAGGAAAGAAGGGGTTTGTTCTTTTGGCAATGCTGCTAGGTTACATCATTGGAAATGGTTTTGTCTCCAATGGAGAAATCAAGTTTGATGATGTTAATCATGTGGAAAATCTCAAGTACAATCTCTTGAGTGTCAGTCAAATGTGTGATAAAGGCCATGTTGCTCTTTTCACCAGTCAGAACTGTAGGATTCTATCATCCAAAGTTCTGCATTTGATTGATAAGGTGTTGGATGATCACACTCTCCTGAGAGCCAACAGGACAGGAAGAGTGTATGCCTTAGATCTTTCCAAGAAAATAGATCTCAGAGGCAATCCTTGCCTATTTTCCAAAGCCTCTTCTCAAGAATCTAAACTGTGGCACAGAAGGCTGGGTCATGTTAATTTCAAAAACATGAATCAGCTTATCCACAATAGTTTAGTCAGAGGCTTACCAATAAAGGAGTTCCACTGTGATGAAACCTGCACTGCTTGTTTAAAAGGAAAACAACACAAAGTCTCATTCCCTCCTATTGAAGAGCCTAAGTCCACTACTGCCTGCTTGCAATTACTGCATATGGATCTATTTGGTCCTGTGAGAGTGATGAGCATGGCAAAGAAGAAATACTGTCTGGTAATTGTGGATGATTACTCCAGATTTGTATGGACTTTCTTTCTACATTCAAAGGATGAGGTTGCTCAGAAGATTATTCACTTTGTGTTGTATATTGAGAAGCAGTATTCCCTTCCAGTCAAGTGTATTAGGAGTGACAATGGAACTGAATTCAGAAACCATACACTTGATGACTTCTATCTTTCAAAGGGAATCAAAAGGCAGTTTAGCATCCCAAGGACTCCAGAACAAAATGGAGTAGTGGAGAGAAAGAACAGGACCCTAATTGAAGCTGCAAGGTCCATGCTGGCTGACTCTGGTTTGCCACTGACCTTTTGGGCTGAAGCTGTTAACACAGCTTGCTATGTGCAGAATAGAGTTTAGTAAATCAGAGGTTGATGAAGACTCCATATGAAGTTCTCCATCACTTGGCTCCTCTAATTTCATTTTTCAAAGCATTTGGGTGTCCCTGTTTTATTCTCAACACAAAGGATCAACTCCATAAATTTGATCCTAAGGTGGATGCAGGGTATTTTGTTGGTTATTCATCTACTTGCAAGGCATACAAGTCTTCAACTGCAACTGCCGAACAAAGATAGTTGAAGAGACTTTGCATGTGAAGTTTAATGAATCTCCTTTGGACAAGATTCCACAAAACCCTGTGGAGTTGTTTGATTTGGACATACTGCAATATGTTCCTTATCAACCTCCAGCTGTTGCAGATCCTGTGGATAAATCATCTTCTGCAGCATGTCTTCCACCTGGTGGTATTGATGATGATGATGATAATATCAATACTCACCTATTCAAGTTTAGTGACCAACTGCCTGTGTCTGCTAAATTTGATGTTCCTGTAGCTTCAGCAGTTCCATCCACAACAAATGCTGATGAGATCTCTGTTTCCTCTACATCTTTTGAGTTACCATCTAATTCTTGGTTTCAAGAGTCTACATCAACATCTGCTGCTGCTGAAGGTTCTACAAACACTTGCACAGATCTCATTGTTTATCAAGAACTGAAGAATCACCCCATGTCTCAGATTATTGGTGATATCAATGCTGGTGTTTCAACAAGAAGTCAATTGTCTAACTTCTGCTTCTATGCTCTCTTCATCAGTCAGCTAGAGCCAAAGAACTACCATGTTGCTTTGAGAGACAATGGATGGGTTGAAGCTATGCAGCTTGAGCTACTTCAGTTCAAGAAACAGCAAGTGTGGGAACTGGTTCCTCTTCCCCCAGGTAAGTGTGCAATAGGCACTAAATGGGTGTTTAGGAATAAAACTGATGAAAATGGGCTTATTGTTAAGAACAAGGCTAGACTGGTTGTACAGGGGTTTTCACAAGAAGAAGGTATTGACTATGATGAAACCTTTGCCCCTGTAGCCAGACTAGAGGCAATCAGATTGTTTTTAGCCTATGCTGCATTCCACAATCTTAAAGTTTTTCAAATGGATGTCAAAAGTGCATTTTTATATGGTAAAATAAAGGAAGAAGTTTATGTGTGTCAACCACCAGGCTTTGAGGATAATAAACATCCTGAATGGGTGTATAAACTTGATAAGGCTCTTTATGGGTTGAAACAAGCTCCTAGAGCCTGGTATGAGACACTCTCTACTTTTCTTCTTAAGAATAATTTCACTAGAGGCTCCATTGATAAAACTTTGTTTATTAAGAAGGTGGATCAGCATAAGCTACTTGTTCAGATTTATGTTGATGATATCATTTTTGCATCCTCTGATCCCCAGTTGTGTGATGATTTTACAACATTAATGAAAAAGAGGTTTGAAATGAGTGCAATGGGAGAATTACAGTTCTTTCTAGGCTTGCAAATCAAACAAAAGGCTGATGGAACCTTTATTCATCAGTCAAAATATACAAAAGATCTTTTGAATAAGTTTGATTTACAAAACTGTAAGCCCTGTTCTACTCCCATGTGCAACACCACACAACTGGATGCTGATCAGAAAGGTAAAGCTGTTGATGAAACACTTTACAGATGTATGATTGGGTCCTTGATGTATTTAACAGCTTCTAGACCAGATATTATGTTTGCTACATGTGTTTGTGCTAGATTTCAGGCTGCTCCTAAAGAGTCTCATTTGATTGCAGTCAAGAGAATCTTTAGATATTTGCAAGGTACACAATCTCTGGTTTATGGTATTCCACTGGACACTCTTGCAAATTAGTTGCTTTTTCAGATAGTGACTATGCAGGGTGCAAGTTAACTAGAAAGTCAACTTCTGGTGGTTGTCAATTCCTAGGCAACTGTTTGATTTCTTGGCAGAGTAAGAAACAAACATCTGTTGCTACATCAACTGCTGAGGCCGAGTACATTGCTGCTGCAAGTTGCACCTCTCAGGTACTCTGGCTTCAGAACCAACTTCTGGATTATGGCATTACAGAGACTAAGACTCCATTATTAATGGATAGTGCTTCAGCTCTGTGTATTGTCAAAAATCCAGTCCAGCACTCTAGGACCAAACATATAGAGATCAGACATCATTTTATTCGGGATTGCTTTGAAAAAGGTCTGATTGATCCTAAGTTTGTGCCTAGTGCTGATGAGCTTGCAGATATTTTTACTAAGCCTTTGGATAGTTCTACTTTCCAAAACCTTGTGTTAAGGCTTGGTATGCTGCAGCTAGAATAAGTGACAACTACTGATGATTTCAGTAATAATTACTGGTGATCATTGGTACCCATGTCACATATAAGTACTAGATGAGTCCTTTCCCTTCAGTAGTTTTTATAACTACTGACGGCTAAATGCCTCACAAGTACTGAAGTACTTTATCTGTTCCAACTACTGATGTAGTTACAACTACTGATGTAGTTACAACTACTGAAATCAGTACAAACAGATAAGTACTGACGTCCTATGAAACACCTGAAAAGCAGATGCAAAGTCTGATGAGTAAGTGTTGAGGACAGTATGAAACAGCTGAAAGGCTATGAATTGACGAAAACTACTGAAGAGAACTTTTTCTTTAGTTGTTTCTACAACTGCTGTTTCATTCTAAACAACTGAAGCAAAACCATGTCTTCAGTAGTTTTTATAACTACTGATGACTAATACCAAGTCTTCAGCTGTTTACAACAACTGATGACAAAACCACTGTCTTCAGTAGTTTCACAACTACTGATGACAAACACCAAGTCCTCAGTTGTTTCATCATCTGAAGTCAAAACCATGGTCTTCAGTAGTTTTCTAACTACTGATGCCTAACACCACGACTTCAGCTGTTTCAACGTTGAAAGGGTAATACCATGTCAACAGTCGTTTAAAACTACTGATGACTAACACCAAATCCTTCAGTCGTTTTCTAACCCGTACCCTATATATCCCTGACCTAATCCTTCAAAGCCTCATCTTCTTCAAACCTAACGTTCATCTCTCCAAAACTTCTCTCTTCCAAATGGCGTCCATGCAAATCAAACCGCGACACAACTGTGTAGCTTACCTCACCAAATCGCCATTCTGGGCTAAGTTCGATACTGCTATCGATCTTATGGTCCAGTCACAATATGGCATTTCTCTCAATCCAATCCTTCATGCCGAATCCCTCAACAGTTTTGGATGAACGTCACCTTCACCACTGGGAGAACCACAACGTCTCTCGGTCGGTCGTCAACAACCAAGAAGTGGTCATCACTCCCGAATTCTTCGTCAAACTCTACATCTGGATGATGCCACTTCTCCTGCTGGATATCCAAAGGGCACAACTGATTTATCCTTTGCCCATCATGGATATCAGGGCAACCTTAGTGCCTCCACTACACTAAAGAAACATTTCCATGACGCTGAACGTCTAATCTTTCACATGGTAAATGTCTGTTTGGCTCCTAAGACTTCGTCTTGGGATCAAATGTCTACGAAGTGGCAGCAGGTAATGTATTCTATTCTTGAGCAACAGCCTTTAAATTTTTCAGAAATAATATTTTCAGAGCTCAAGGATATGGCTCAAAAACTAACTGCTAACCGTTGGATATTATATCCACGGTTCATAATGGCCATCATTACAAACCAGCTTCAAGCTGAGGGACTTGTTGGCCTGGGAGTCCCTGCTATGGCTGTTTTTCCTGAAGTATACTCCCGACACAACTCTGACCACTCACTCAAATTGGCTGCCAAGCTGCGCAAACCCACGCAGCTGGAACCCACAGCCACCACCTCCAAATCAAAAGTCCCCACCAAACCCACCAAAAAGAAACCCAAAACGCTACTCAGGGAAATGAGTCCCCTAAGGATGCCCCTGCAACACAAACGCAGGATATATCCACTGTTATAACCCCCTCGTGGATATCAGGCTCTTCCAGCCATAGCCCTCAGGATTCCTCTCAACAGGAGCCTGCAGCAACCACACAAGGGGTACCCACACATCTGGGATCTTCCTCACTTGAGGGGATTGCCATTGAAGAGCACCATCCTCCCCAGGTGCACACTGCTTCTATCCTTCACCCCATGCAACCGCCCCCCCAAGCCTTACATTGCTTGTTGCACAAGTGCTGACTCAATGCACTCCTCACCCCTCCCCAGATACCATTACTACTGGGAACACCTCTACCATTGAGGGGAGGACCAAAGTGTAGCTGAGAACCCACAACATAGGGGTTTACCACTTCTATCTCCTGGTGTAGATAGGGAGATTAGAATATCTAGTGAGGCTGCCACCTCTTCTCAGCAGCACAATCAGAATGAGGCTGGTAACATTGCTAAGACCTCACTAGAGGCAACAGCTGATGATGGACATAGTCCTGAGGCTGGAAGTCCCCAGTTCCAAGACAAAGGGGCACATGCTACAACTGGTCTACCCCATGCATGTACATCCTGCTCCAAGCAGGAGGTCAGGTGATTCAGCTTCTGCTGATGATGACCTGGGCTTTTTCTATGATGTTCTTCCCAGACACAATCCTTGAGGAGGAAGTCAGTAGGCTGCAAAACCTACTTGACCAACTCTCTCAAGGAGAAAGACCATCTGCCTCCACCAACCCACAGATGGCACCTTCAGTTGAAGGTTCCCCAAACACTTTCCCCTCTCCCCCCAATGAGCCTCCAGCTTCTGCTTTGGCACTATCTCTCCGGACAGAACCCCCCAGTGCAGATGGTTGCTGTTTCCAACAATCCCTACCTCTCATCACTCCCATCATCAATGAATGTTACTAAAGCCATTGATGAGAGGATTTCCTCAACTCTACAACCACTGATTGATGCTGCTGTGCAAAGACACATTCTGCGGTACAACCCCTACCACCAATGCATCCAAAAGGGGGAGAGTACTGCAGTGAAAGAAAAGAAGAGGAAAAGAACAGAGGATGAGAAGGCAAAGAACAAATCCAGGAGTTGGAAAAAGAAAAGCAACAACTGATCACCTATAAAAGAAAGAAAAGTGCTGATGATCAACCTACTGCTGAAGAAAAATCCTTGGAAGAGCTGGTAAAAGATGCTGATGATACACACAGCCGATCCATGGATAAAATTATTGAGCAACTCTTCAGCAAGGTTTTGATACAGCCACATTAGATAGTGAGATCAGGAAGTTGAAGTGGAGGAGATTCAAACCCGATGGGCTGGGTATGATTACTGAGAAGGAAAGATTGAGATCATGATCCGTTTCATTGCCAAATACTTAGGAAGATCTTTGATGGAGATTCGTGCGTGGACCAGAGACAGTATTCTGGCTATAGCCACCAGAATCTGTCTGTCTGAGCAATTCCATAAGGGGATTATCATTGAAGCCCTTGATGAGGCTGGGGCTGGAAAAAGGTTTGAAATGGCAAGACTTACAAAGGCTAAACTCACAACAAAGATGCTGGAACAACCTTCCCTTCCACCCACTCAAGAACAGCCTACCCCTCAAATCTCCAAACCAATCTCAAAGCCCAAATCTATACAACCACAATCACAACCCACAAAACCAACTCCCTTACCCTCTAAACCAACAGCCGATGATGCACCTAAGAAGAAAGAAGGGTGTTGAGGCTAGAAGAAGAAGAAGAAGAGGATGATGTGGAAGAAGATAGGATGCCTCTGTCTGCAGTCCTAACATTGGCGAAAGCCAAACCTATGCCCATCACTCCCACTCACAAATGGATGCGTGAGAGTAAAGATTGAAGAAGAGGAGCAGCAAAAGCTTCATGATGATGAAATGCTGAAAAGCATTGACAAAAATTATGCTGCTTCGTCATCAATTATCAGCATGAAGAAAGAAGCTCTGAGGTTGTACACTCTCGCCAACACATTTCAATATCAGAAGGAAAGGGTGAGAGTATGGCCTGATCCGAGGGTGGCTCACAGGATTGTAAAGAAAAACATTCCTTCGAGATACAAGGTCAAGTCAGGAGGATCGTAGATGAAGAGATCACAGTGGCCCTTGTAGTATCACCCTGGGAGATTGTCGAAGATTTTAAGAAGGCCTACGAGACTAAACAACCACCCAGAAGATGCTAGAGAACAGAATTATTAAAAAGGGGTTAGTCTACAAGAGGCTTGAGAACTTCAAACAAAATGAGCTCAGTCTGTTACTCGAAGGGAATCATCATGATGAGTTTGCATACAGACAAATTACAACAGTTGAGCTCAAAAATGGAAAACAGGCCAAGTACATCCGAGCTGTATGGGCGAGAAGGATTGTTTGATGGTGAAGCCGAGAACCTGACCATGGAAGAACAAATCATGTTTCTCAGAGCCTACACCAGTGAGAATCCTACAGATCATAACAAAATATATAGATAACAGAGGTCTGAATGTCCAGTTCCCCAAAAATAGTTCCCATTCATATCTTGCCAAACAATATCTGAGATTTCTTCCCAAGCCGGAGCTTATATGGGTCATCTTCTCTACTGATCAAGAAGGAAAAAGACCAACCTTTTTGCCAACAATAAGTGGGATAATAAATAAATTAGAGGTTTTGGCTGCATTGGTTCAGGGGGAGTTTGTTGGACCAAAAGAACCATGAGCCAAGATCAGAAAACCTCTAAGTCCCACATGATATCACAACAACTGCTGAAAGCTTCATCAGCAGTTTGACAAGTACTGAAGACTTCAACAGCTGAAGATCAAGTGCTGAAGACTTCAACAGCTGAAGACTAAAGTGCTGAAGTACAACAGTTGAAGAACACAAGTGCTGAAGCTGAAGACCAAAGTACTGAAGTACAACAGCTGAAGAGTCTACAAGTACTGAAGATCAACAACTGATGTACAAAGTCTGAAGACAATGATTGAAGACATCAGCTGATGATATCTACTGAAGTCATCAACTGATGAAACATCCGAAGTTCAAGTCTAAAGATCAAGTACTGAAGTTTCAGTAGTTTGTCACAACTGCTGAAGAGTACTTCTTCAGTAGTTGTGATATCAGTAGTTTTATATTTTTACTTTCAGTAGTTTTGTAAAACAACTGAAGAGCTTGTTCTTCAGTCGTTGTAGTTTCAGTAGTATTATGTTTTTCAGTAGTTATATACAACTGATAACACTTAGCATTTTTGTAAGGAGATGTCAGCTGTTTTGACATCTTCAGTAGTTGTGTTTCAGTTGTAATAAATCTGTTAGATGTCACTATCAAGTGACATCAGCAGACGTCACATCTCTTATATATAAGAGGTGTCGACCTAATTGTAAGGTGACATTCTGTTACCACGAAAGCGAATATGAATGAATATATTTGCAGAAATTCTCTCTCTATAACCGTCTTTGTTCTTCATTGAATATCGTTTCGTTCTTGTGAATTGGCTAATTCATTGTTCGATTTCCGCTGCTATACTCTCTAATCAATCAAACATAGATCACTGATCCTAACACTCTTGTTGAGCATACATGCGTTAATATCCCCAGCGTACTTCAACCTCAAGAAGCACCCTCTCACCATCAGCGGGTGAAGTCTGGTAGGGTGGTCTGCATCATCACCCAACCCCAGTACACGCCGGATATCCTTAGCAATAACTTCAATATCCATCCCAAAAATGGAACTCCTGATGCTGTACGGATCATAAGAGCGGTCAACCGATGCCCCCTGCCAGAAGGCCTGCTGAATAGACCTGTAGGGAGTGCATGGTGTAGATATCACCTTGTAGATCCTAGATCGCTTGAGGAAAGCAATGATCCCCACAAAATCGGGACCATTCCGAGTCGTGCATCTAAATGAGCACATATGTTGTGCTTGGGGTTAATGGACCATCTGTTAGTCATCAATTTGTAACACAAGGCACGTAGACATTAGATAACCACTCAACACAAATCAGTTCTAATTAAATTGGTTGACTTCATTCTGGTTCATTCATGCGATTGAACCATGCGATTGTATTCAGTCAGTTGACTTGGCATGCGACTGGATTCAGTCGAGTGACTGAGTAGGCGACTGAGTTCAATTGGTTGACTGAGCCTGCGATTGGTTCAGTCAGACAACTAAGCTCATTTGTATGATCCATTCAGCCGATTGAGCCATTCGACCAGCTCAATCATGTGAATGGAGTTCATCCTGGTGTCCAGTCGCATGACCCACTATTCGGTCGACTGAGATTCGAATTTGAGCCAATTCTTGAAATTAGATGTCGCGCAATGGTTCTTTAGACTCGCATTCATTATACTAATAACCTAATAACCTTTATTTCAACATTTTACTTGGTTTAGTTAGGTTATTAGTCCATTTAATGTCTCGAGTCTTGTTAGGGCCAATTTCTTGATTTTGAAGTCTAATCGAAGGAATTTTTGGCATGTTCACACCGCATTTTACCATTATAAACAACAAAGAATGTCGAAAGGTTAGAATAAGCAAGCAATTTGGGTCAGAGGGAATTTTGGCAGAGTAACGGTAGGCTGTGCAATTTTAGGGCAATTGGGGGTGATGAGTTGAATGCGATCGACTGTGGCCCTATTTATATTGAATCTGATTTCAATCAGCCGACTGGACCCATTCGCTCGGTTCATTCGGGCGAATGGACCTCAGTCGTGTGATTGGTTTAGTAGATCACATGAAGTCAGACAACTGGATTTCATTCGGGCGACTGACTCATTCGCGTAGTTCCATTCGGTCGACTGGCTCATTCTGATAAGCCACTTGGGTGAATGGTACATACTCATGTGCTATTCGGTTGTTTAGTACATGAGTATGGTCCATTCGTATAGTTGGTCCATACTCATGGTCCAGTCGTGCGATTGGATCATACTCATGATTTTGACTTTATGACTATTCCTCACTTAAACCCTTTTTACCTTTTGAACGAACATTTTGAGCATTTGATCATCTTAGACATGATCTTTTTAACTTGAAACCCTGTTGATCACCTCAGACGTGATCCTTTTAAGCAATTTGTCACCTCAACCGTGACTGATTTTACCTTTGAAAACACATGTGGTCACCTCAGACATGACCCCTTTTAGATGATTAAATCCCCTATTGAATTCCTTGGCGTAGTCCGATATCAAACAAACTGAATTTGAATAAATTTAAACAAAGTGAAAGACTTAAACTAAATACAAAACTAAAACTTGTTTTTGACGTTTAGTTTGAGGTGTAAATCCTAAGATAGAAATCTAATTGATTCGGTTCCGGAATAGGCAGCTTCAATTAATGTTGACCATAAATGAACCAATTCAATTTGGAATCATACAGGCAAGTCAAATCATTAAGGACATGTTATCAACACCTTATGATGCTCAATTCTTGTTTTTCATCTAGAGTCGTTAGCAAGTTTAGGAAATCATACTAGTACTATTAGATCCATGCATTGATTTGGACTTTCAAGAATTGTAGCCATGATGATTGTCAATATACTAGTCCTCTTAAATCCATACACAGACTTTTGACACAGATCGGTGATGGTTTAAGGTTTGATTTTTTCAACAAGCATTTGTGGATCCCACACTTATATGGTAATCAACATTCCTCAGGAGATTTTTGAGCAGTCTCAGGGTAGTTTTCAAGAAGACACTATTCTTAGAACTTTCAAAGAGAAGCCAAGCCTCAGGTCAATGCCACCGCACAGCAGAGAGGCAGCAAACAACAATGAATTCTAGAATATATAGGTTATGCTTATCCTCAAGTCAGTGCCACCGCACAACAGAGAGGCACATAACCTATCTTCTTGTTTGAGCAATTTTAATCTTTTTATACAGTTCTCACTAAAAACATAGGTTATTAGTTTGATTTCTTTTGCTCATATTTTGGTCTTACACTCACATTTGTGGCGTTTATTCTGCTCGTCACCCCTTATTGGAATTTTTTTGATTGTGTCAACCAGGGATAAAATGTTAACCCACAGCTTGTTGAACAACTTAGTTTGTTCTTGAGATCACCAACAAGGTCTAATATCTATTGTGTTGAATCTACTGAACTATCATATGTGGTCTAACAACCTCTAGGTCTACTTTCTTTGTGTTACTTTAGTAGTAGCTAGTTTTACTATCATTTTTCTTTTTATATTGCTCAGACTACACAAACTTATACTTTGAACTTCGCATCTTATTTTATTTAAACTTTTAAAGTCCAAGTGGTTTGTACCTGTGTACTATCATTTTCCAAGTCATTGAATCGGTATCATAGATATGATATAGTTCCATCAGCTAGCCTCTCCTCCTCCCTCGTTTTTTTGTTAATGTTACTAACTGAACTATTCTCCCCCTAAAATTCTAAAACCGTAACCGATTTACGCTTTTTAGGATTTCAATAGGTGACAAAATAATATCAATTTAATTTGACTACTTAAAATAAACTAGATAAATAAATAAAAACCAAAAAGTAAAAGAAAATTTGACTATACTCATCGGACTACACATGGTCATCATCAGGATTACATCACTTTTCTTTTAACGCTATTGACCTCTAACAAATATAGAAAACGTGGTTTATCAAAAGCCTTTGTATAGAGGTCAGCTTTGAAAATCTATATTTATTTTAATCACATCGATTAGGTTCTTTTCAAGCAATCACGTATAATTGATATTTTATGCCGATGTGTTTGGTCTTAGGATGTTGGACCGGATTTTTAGTTACTGCAATTGCAGCAGAGTTATCAACAAAAATAGGAGTAGAAGAGAATTTCAAACCGTAGTTCCGCATTTGCTGTTGAATCCATATGATTTGTGAACAGCAACTTGCAGCGGCAACGTATTCGGCTTCACAGTTGACAAAGCAACTGAGGTCTGCTTCTTACACTGCCAGGTCACTAATCTCCTCCCAAGGAATTGACATCCTGCTGATGTAGACTTGTAGTTCATCTTGTAGCCACCATAATCCGAGTCACTATACGCTGTTAGCTCGAAGTCATCGTCATGAGGATACCACAACCCAAGTGTTGGAGTACCCTTCAGATAACGAAAGATCCTTTTAGCCCTATCAGATGGTTAACTTTTGGCTTTGCCTGATATCTTGAACATAAACATGTCGCGTACATGATATCAGGTCTTGAGGCAGTGAGGTACATGAGAGATCCAATCATTCCCCGGTACATGGTGGCATCAATCAGATCACCATTCTCGTCGGGTGCTACATCATGGTTTGTAGCAAGTGGAGTCCCAGCTGCGGAAGCATTCTCCATGTCAAACCGACTGAGGTTATCTCCTACATACTTGGTCTGATGTAAGAAAATCCCTTTTGTGTCTGATCCACCTGTAACCCAAAAAAGAATTTCATCTCTCCCATGGCACTCATTTCAAACTCAGCCTTCATTACTGCTTCAAACTCTTTACATAGATCTTTGTTCTTTGAACCGAAAATTATGTCATCGACATAGATTTGGACAAGTAGTAAATCTCCATCCTTTTCTTTTATGAACAGTGTACAATCAATGACACCTCTCTACGAAAATCGTGTTTCATAAGGTGAGTCGAGAGTTTCTCATACCAGGCTCTGGGAGCTTGTTGAAGCCCATATAAAGCCTTGTCGAGTTTGTAAACTCTATCCCGATGATATGGATCCTCAAATCCCTCGGGTTGAATAACGTACACTGTCTCTCTATTTGACCATGAAGGAATACACTCTTCACATCAAGTTGATAAACTTTAATCTTCATATACGATGCGTAGGCAAGGAAGATACAGATTGCTTCCATTCTTGCCACAGGTGCAAACACTTCATTGTAGTCAATGCCTCGACTTGTCGATATCCTTGAACAACAAGTCGAGCCTTGTTTCTGATGATCACGCCTTGATCGTCTTTCTGCATTTCAATACCTATTTTGTGCCAATGACCTTAGCACCTTTAGGTCTATCTACCAGAGTCCATACACCTAACTTCTGAAACTGAAGAAGTTCTTCTTGCATGGCACTCACCCATGCCTCATCATTTAGTGCTTCACTTACATACTTTGGCTCAAATTGAGACACAAAGCAACAATATACACCGTCATGAAGATAACCTTTTCCCATCACCGAGGCATAATCAGCTGAATACAATTGATTTCTGGTTTGAACCCCTGATCTCACATCTCCAATGACATTATCCAAAGGATGATAGACATTTAGTCATGATCAAGGAGTGGTTGGAACAACTACCTCAGAATCAAGATTATGAACATTCGGTTCAGTATCTGAGGCAGTAGGAGTTTAAGGTTCCAAAGACGCAGAGGTATTATTGTCAGATGCTTATGGACTATCGGTAGGAGGAACCTGTTGCTCCTGGTTGTTTTGATCAGTCTCCACAGCTTCTTCATCAAAGGAAGAGTCACTATCTTCAAGTGCTCCCCCTGAGTTGTTAGATGAATCGCCTTGTAGTCCAGATGATGTAGATTCCTGAGATGGTGTGTTTAGAAAAATCTCATCTTTATTGCTAACTCATCATCAGAAGTGGAGAAAGGTATGTTGAAGGACTTTAAGAATCCATCATAGTCGAAAAAGAAGGCAGGTCCTTTCCAGCAGGTGGTGTAGTGTATGTTTGAACATCAACACTACACCACACTTCTACGTCGTTGAGTTTACGTCGTTGTAATAACTCGTAACACGTCTTTCCATGGCGTTTAACTACCAGAACCCGATTTAGCATATAACACACATTTACAACTGCTTCATTCCAGAATTGGATGGGCAGTTCTGAGTCTGCTAGCATCGTCCGTGCTGTCTCTATCAAGCTGTGATTCTTCCTTTCAGCAACACCGTTCATCTGAGGAGTGTAGGTAGAAGTGAACTGATGCACAATTCCCTTTTCCTTGCAGTAAGCCTCCATCCATTGATTCTTGAACTCGGTTTTGTTGTCTGAGCGCACTTGACGTACCTTCAACTTGTATAGGGACTCCAGAGTAGTTACTAATTCCTTGAATGACTCAAATGTCTCTGATTTGGATTTTAGAAACATCACCCAAGTGAATCTCGAGTAGTCATCGGTAACTACATAGCAGTACAAGTCCCCTGCGATGCTTCTTGTACTGACTGGACCAAACAGATCCATGTTAAGAAGTTCAAGAGGAAGTTTGATAGAATGAACTTTCTTTTCCTTATGAGACTTCTTCATCTATTTTCCCTTCTTGCACGCAACACATAAATCTGGAAGTTGGAAGTTTTTAACGTTAACTCCTCTCACTTGATCATTCTAGATCAAGTGATTCATCTTCCGTGGATTAATATGTCCCATTCTCCTATGCCAGGAGATGGAATCCTTCTCAGTAGCTTTTGACAAGAAGCACTGAACTTCATGATCCGTTGTGGAGGCCTTTGATAGATCCAAGACATAAAGGTCCTTATATCTTGAGGCAAACATTAATACTTGATCCTCCGGGATGACATAGTCCTTTTTCAGGACATAGCACTTCTTTTTGTCAAATACTACCTTAAAGTCTTTATCACAAATTTGAGAAACAGAAAGCAAGTTATTTTGAAGTTGTTGAACGTAGTTTACCTTGTCAAACTTCACTTTCTGATTACCTACTTCCCCTTGAGCTATGATGTACCCACCTTTGTTTCCTGCAAACGAAACATGACCTCCGTTTATCTGTTTGATGTTTGATAAGAGATCCCTATTCCTTGTCATGTGCCTGGATGCTCCGCTGTCTATAATCCACGTGTTGGTTTCAGCACTCTATTGAACACCCCGCACATTCAATTTCAAAACATTAGTTCCGGTTAGGGACCCAAGCCTTCACTGGCTTGGGTTTCCCAGAGGCATCACACATCATAAATGTAACCCATTAACCATTCGAGGGTGAGGGGAGCTCAGATGTCTTCTTGTTCTTATTATCAGACAATGAGGTTGATTTCTCCTTCCATAAGCTAGCTTTGTGTAAGGCCTGTTTGTGATAAACAGACGATTGGCTAATGTGTTGAACTTTAGGTTCACTCTCTTTTAGGTGGCGTCACTGAGTTCCTCTTAAAAGAGCTAGGTTTTTGTTCATGAAGTTCAACATTCCTCCTCGGTGTTTGATAGTAAGGACAATGAGACGCAATGTGTCCATACTCTCCACAACTGTAGCAAGATCTGCTTTCGACTTTACGATTTAACTGTTTTTGTGGAGATGTATGTGACACCCGAGTGACCTTACTTTGTTTGGGTTTTGACTCTACTTGTTTAGATGTTTGTCTGGTTTAACAAAGTTAATTGGTTTAACATTTTTAACATCTTTTTCTTTTCTATTTTCTGGACTTTGACATGATGCACGTGATTGATTAACATTACTGGTCCTTTTAGGTTCAGATTTGACTGCTGTTGAACCAAACTTTTACTAACCTTTTCAAACTCTTTGTCCAGATTAACACCAGGCATTTTACCTTTTGCCTTAAAAGTGGCCTCCTTTTGTTTAGTACCAAATTCATTTGATGAACATGTGAATCTGGATCACTTACAAGAGGAGTTGACACCACATGATCCTTGATGGATTATCATTAATTGGTTTACATTTTGTGTTCATCAAGATATCATGTGGTGGTGGAACCACTTTATAACCCAAACCCTCCCCAGTATTACTCTCTCACTAAGTGTTGGACTATGTGTGAAGAACTAGTCCAACTATGCAGTTTTTGTTTTAGCGAATAACTTCTACTTCTAAAACTGCCTTTTTCTTAGTGTCCTCTAGGGAGTTTAGATAGTACCTAATGTCATTAGCTTGGTTAAAGGCTACAACTTCTGTTTCCCTAAGCTGTTTGTTCAAAAGCTCTATCTTTTCTTTGTAACTATGCTCATTTTGTTTTAAACACTCTGTAGCTTCGGTGCACAGTTCCAAGTCCTTTACTAAGTTATAATTATGATCTAATAACCTAGAAAACTTTAATCAATGCTTTCCCTAATTTATTACAATCAGAACAAGCATGATTATTAAAAAGTTGGTCAGTAGTACTTACCTGAGCGGGTTCTGATGAATCAGCCATCAATGCAGAGTCTATGTTTTAGAGCTGGTGATTCTGACATGTTGCAGTTTCCCTTCTGTTAGGATCAGTGATCTACGTTTGATTGATTAGAGAGTATAACAGCGGAATTCTAACAATGAATTAGCCAATTCACAAGAACGAAAAGATATTCAATGAAGAACAAAAACGGTTATAGATAGAGAGAATTCTGCAGATAAATTTCATTCAATATTCGCTTTCGTGGTAACGGAATGTCACACTTACAAGTAGGTCGACACCTCTTATATAAGAGATGCGACGTCTGCTGATGTCACTTGATAGTGACATCTAACAGAATTATTCCAACTGAAACACAACTACTGAAGATGTCAAAACAGCTGACATCTTCTTACAAAAATACTAAGTGTTATCAGTTACTACAACTACTGAAAAACATAAAACTACTGACACTACAACGACTGAAGAACAAGCTCTTCAGTCGTTTTACAAAACTACTGAAAATAAAAACATAAAACTACTGATATCACAACTACTGAAGAAGTACTCTTCAGCTGTTGTGACAAACTACTGAAACTTCAGTACTTGGTCTTCAGACTTGAACTTCAGACATTTCATCAGCTGATGACTTCAGTAAATATCATCAGCTGATGTCTTCAGTCTTTGTCTTCAGACTTTGTACACCAGTTGTTGATCTTCAGCACTTGTAGACTCTTCAGCTGTTGTACTTCAGTACTTGGTCTTCAGCTTCAGCACTTGTGTTCTTCAGCTGTTCAACTTCAGCACTTGTGTTCTTCAGCTGTTCAGCTTCAACACTTGTGTTCTTCAGCAGTGAGCTTCAGCACTTTAGTCTTCAACTGTTGAAGTCTTCAGTACTTGATCTTCAGCTATTGAAGTCTTCAACACTTGTCGAACTGCTGATGAAGCCTTCAGTAGTTGTTGTGATATCATGTGGGACTTAGAGGTTTTCTGATCTTGGCTCATTGGTTCTTTTGGTCCAACAAACTCCCCTGAACCAGTGCAGCCAAAACCTCTAATTGATTTTTCCCACTTATTGTTGGCAAAATGGTTGGTTTTTCCTTCTTGATCAGTAGAGAAGATGACCCATATAAGCACTGGCCTGGGAAGAAATCTCAGAGATCTGTTTGGCAAGGTATGAATGGGAACTCTGTTTTGGGGAATTGGACACAGAGTTGTTATCCCATTCATGAGATCTACTTCCCCATTATGAGTCTGTACGACTCTCGAATATAGGCCTCAAGGAGAACAACCTGTTCCTCCTTAGAGAGTTCTTCTACTCCTCCTTCAAAGAAGAACTCTGGACCATAGTACTCAGATAAGTACTTTACAGTCCTGCCATTTTTCAACTCCACAGTAGGTACCTCCCTATAGACAAATTCATCAGGATGAGTGCCCTCAAGGAGTAACTGGAGCTCATTCTTCTTAATGTCTTCAAGCTTCTTATATAATATCCCCTTTTTATCATCTTGTTTTCCAGTAAGGCTTGAGGGGTCATTTTTGATTGATGAGCCTTCTTGAATTCATCGATTATTTCCCATGGTGAGACTACAATGGTCAACATGATTGTAGATCTATTTTTTTCTAACCTGACCATTGTATCTATGAGGAATGGATCTTTTGTGGATTCTAGACCTCACCTTGGGGTCTGGCCATCTCTCACTCTCTCCTTCTGATACTGAAATGTGTGGTCTGAGAGTGTATAGCCTCTGAGCATGCCCTTTCATGGCTTGTATAGATGATGACTGAGGAATTTCCTTGTCACCATCTTCAGTAGTTGCTCATCGTGCTGCTTCTGCTGTTCTTCATCTTCTATTTTGACTCTAACCATTTCCTTTGTGAGTCAGGTGTGATCATGAGTTGACTCCTGGGTTCTGGTAGCTTTAGAACAGCCGAGAGTGGCAGACTATCATCTTCATCATCTTCTTTTCTTCATCTTTCCTATCCTCAGCACCCTTCTCCTCCTTCTAGGTGCATCACTGGATGATGGTTGGGTTGGTTTTTGTGGTAAAGGATTGGTTTTGAAGGTTGAGGATGTTTGGATTTGGGTTTTGAGATTGGTTTGGAGATTTGAGGGGTAGGTTGTTTTTGAGTGGGTGATTGGAAGGTTGTTCAAGCCTTTTGGTTGTGAGTTTGGCTTTTGTGAGTCTTGCCATTTCAAACCTTTTTCCAGCCCCAGCCTCATCAAGTGCTTCAATGATTATCCCCTTATGAAATTGCTCAGACAAACAGATTCTGGTGGCTATAGCCAGAATGCTGTCTCTGGTCCATGAACGAATCTCCATCATTGATCTTCCTAAGTATTTGGCAATGAATCAAATCATGATCTCCAATCTCTTTCTCCACACATCGTACCCAGCCCCTCTGTTCTGAATTTCCTCTACTTCCAACCTCCTGATCTCACTAGCCTAGTGGCTGTATCAAGCCTTGCTTGAAGTGTTGCTCAATGATTTTGTCCATGGATCGGCTGTGTGTTCATCTGCATCTTTTACCAGCTCTTCCAGGATTTTTCTTTAGCATTCGATTGATCACCAGCACTTTTCTTTCTTTTGTAAGTCTCAGTTGTTGTTCCTTTTCTTTTTCCAACTCCTGGGTTTTCACTTGTGCCTTCTCATCCTCAGTTCTTTTTTCTTTTTTTTTCTTTCACTGCAGTACTCTCCCCCTTTTTGGATGCATTGGTGGCGGTTTGTACCGCAGAAAGTTATTGTGCACAGCATCATCAATGAGTGGTTGTAGACTTGAGGAGATCCTCTCATCAATGGCTTATACAATGTCATTGATGATGGGAGTGATGAGAGGTAGGGATTGTTGGAATACAGCAACCATCTGCTCAAGGGGGTTCTGTCCCAGAGATAGTGCCAAAAGCAGAGGTTGGAGGCTCAGTGGAGTGAGAGGTTAAAGTGTTTGGGGGACTTCAAATGAAGGTGCCATCTGTGGGTTGGTGGGGGCAGATGGACTTACATCCTGAGACTTCTTGGCAAGCAGTTCTTGTAGTCTGCTTACCTCATCCTCCAGGATGGTGTTGTGGGCTAGAACGTCATAGAAAAGCCCAGGTCATCATCAGCAGATGTTGAATCACCTAACCTCCTGCTTGTAGCAGGATGTACATGCACTGGGTGTAGACCCTTTTAGCATGTGCCCCTTTTTCTTGGAACTGGGGACTTCCAGCCTCAGGACTATGTCCTTCATCAGCTGTTGCCTCTAGTGAGGTCTTAGCAATGTTACCAGCCTCATTCTGATCATGTGCTGATGCCGAAGAGGTGGCAGCCTCACTAGATGTTCTAATCTCCCTATCCACACTAGGAGATAAGAACTTGTAAACCCCGGTGCTGGGGGTTGTCAGAAGCATGATGATCCTCTTCCTCAATATCTGTGGTTCTCCCCTTTGTTGGTGGTTGTTGGGGAGGAGGAGAGGCATGCAACTGAGTCAGCACGTTTGCAATAATTATGGTTGGACTTTGGGGGGCGGTTGCATGGGAGATGATGGGTGTAGAGTGTGCACCTGGGGAGGATGGTGCTCTTCAATGGCAATCTCCTCAATTGAGGAGATCCCAGATGTGTGGGTACCCCTTGTGTGGTGGCTGCAGGCTCCTTTTGAGAGGAATCCTGAGCGGCTATGGCTGTAGAGTCTCTGATACTGCTGGGGGGTTTAAGCCAGCAAGTAATCCTGCGTTGGTGGTACAGGAGCATCTTCAGGGGACTCATCTCCCTGAATACTGTTTTTGGGTTGTTTTGGTTTTGGTTTAGTGGGGACTTTGATTCTGATGGAGGAAGTTGTGGGTTCCCTGTGCTGGGCTTTAGCATTCGGGCAGCTTCTTTGAGTGTAAGGTCTGAATTGTGCCTGAGTATACCTCACCAAACCTGCAGGCAGGGACTCCAAGGCCACAAGGCCATCAGATTTTAATTCATCTAAAATAATGGCCATCAGAAACCTTGGATATAATGGCCATCGTTTGCCACAGGTTTCTGAGCCAAGTTCTTTATTTCTAGAAACACAATTTCAGAAAAATTTAGCGGTTGGTGTTCTAGAATAGAATACAATACCTGTTGCCATTGGGATGACATTTGATCCCAGAAGATGTCTTGGAGGCTAAGAAGACATTTACCATGTGAAAAATAACTTTCTTAGCGTCATGGAAATGTTTCTTTAGAACGGTTGTAGCCCGAAGATCACCTTCATACCCATGATTGATAAATGACATATCTGTTATGCCCTTTGGTATTCAGTCACAGCGGTGGAGTCATGTAATGTAGTGTAATGCCTGACGAATGATGTCGGCTGTAACGACCACTGGTTTCTGGTTGACAAGGGACCGAACAGAGATCTGGCCGGTAGACTCATCTGTATGAACAAAAGCATTTGACCAGAATTGACTAAGGGATTCAGGGTAGATGGTTGGATTCAAGAGAAAGGCTGTGCGATATGGGGAATCCACCATTAAGTCAATGGCATTATCATATTTGTTCCAGAAAGCCGACTTTGTAAGGTAAGCAACGCAGTTATGTCGTGGTTTCAGACTCATGGTCGCCATGTTTGAGAGAGAGAAGTTCAGAAAATAACGGCTAATGAAACATTAGAGAAGAGGACAGGTATTTTAGGGTAGGGGTGAGAAAAGGACTGAAAGTTGGTGTTAGTCATCATATAGTAGTTTTAAACCGACTGTTGACATGGTATTACCCTTTCAGACGTTGAAACAGCTGAAGTCGTGGTTTTAAGCATCAGCAGTTAGAAAACTACTGAAGACCATGGTTTTGACTTCAGATGATGAAACCACTGAGGACTTGGTGTTTGTCATCAGTAGTTGTGAAACTACTGAAGACAGTGGTTTTGTCATCAGTTGTTGAAAACAGCTGAAGACTTGGTGTTAGTCATCAGAGTTATAAAACTACTGAAGACATGGTTTTGCTTCAATTGTTTAGAATGAAACAACAGTTGTATAAACAACTGAAGAGAAAGTTCTCTTCAGTAGTTTTCATCAATTCATAGCCTGTCAGCTGTTTCATACTGTCCTCAACACTTACTCATCAGACTTTGCATCTGCTTTTCAGGTGTTTCATAGGACGTCAGTACTTATCTGTTTGTACTGATTTCAGTAGTTGTAACTACATCAGTAGTTTAGAATAGATAAAGTACTTCAGTACTTGTGAGGCATTTAGCCGTCAGTAGTTATAAAAACTACTGAAGGTGAAAGGACTCATCAGTACTTATATGTGACATGGGTACCAATGATCACCAGTACTTTTTACTGAAATCATCAGTAGTTGTCACTTATTCTAGCTGCAGCATACCAAGCCTTAACACAAGGTTTTGGAAAGTAGAACTATCCAAAGGCTTAGTAAAATATCTGCAAGCTCATCAGCACTAGGCACAAACTTAGGATCAATCAGACCTTTTCAAAACAATCCCGAATAAAGTGATGTCTGATCTCTATATGTTTGGTCCTAGAGTGCTGGACTGGATTTTTGACAATACACAGAGCTGAAGCACTATCCATTAATAATGGAGTCTTAGTCTCTGTAATGCCATAATCCAGAAGTTGGTTCTGAAGCCAGAGTACCTGAGAAGTGCAACTTGCAGCAGCAATGTACTCGGCTTCAGCAGTTGATGTAGCAACAGATTTTGTTTCTTACTCTGCCAAGAAATCAAACAGTTGCCTAGGAATTGACAACCACCAGAAGTTGACTTTCTAGTTAACTTGCACCCTGCATAGTCACTATCTGAAAAAGCAACTAATTTGCAAGAGTGTCCAGTGGAATACCATAAACCCAGAGATTGTGTACCTTGCAAATATCTAAAGATTCTCTTGACTGCAATCAAATGAGACTCTTTAGGAGCAGCCTGAAATCTAGCACAAACACATGTAGCACATAATATCTGGTCTAGAAGCTGTTAAATACATCAAGGACCCAATCATACATCTGTAAAGTGTTTCATCAACAGCTTTACCTTTCTGATCTGCATCCAGCTGTGTGTGTGGCACATGGGAGTAGAACAGGGCTTACAGTTTTGTAAATCAAACTTATTCAAAGATCTTTTGTATATTTTGACTGATGAATAAAGTTCCATCAGCCTTTTGTTTAATTTGCAAGCCTAGAAAGAACTGTAATTCTCCCATTGCACTCATTTCAAACCTCTTTTTCATTAATGTTGTAAAATCATCACACAACTGGGGATCAGAGGATGCAAAAATGATATCATCAACATAAATCTGAACAAGTAGCTTATGCTGATCCACCTTCTTAATAAACAAAGTTTTATCAATGGAGCCTCTAGTGAAATTATTCTTAAGAAGAAAAGTGGAAAGTGTCTCATACCAGGCTCTAGGAGCTTGTTTCAACCCATAAAGAGCCTTATCAAGTTTATACACCCATTCAGGATGTTTATTATCCTCAAAACCTGGTGGTTGACACACATAACTTCTTCCTTTATTTACCATATAAAAGGCACTTTTGACATCCATTTGAAAAACTTTAAGATTGTGGAATGCAGCATAGGCTAAAAACAATCTGATTGCCTCTAGTCTAGCTACAGGGGCAAAGGTTTCATCATAGTCAATACCTTCTTCTTGTGAAAACCCCTGTACAACCAATCTAGCCTTGTTCTTAATAAGCCCATTTTCATCAGTTTATTCCTAAACACCCATTTAGTGCCTATTGCACATTACCTGGGGGAAGAGGAACCAGTTCCCCACTTGTTGTTTCTTGAACTGAAGTAGCTCAAGCTGCATGGCTTCAACCCCCATTGTCTCTCAAGCAACATGGTAGTTCTTTGGCTCTAGCTGACTGAAAGAGAGCATAGAAGCAGAAGTTAGACAATTGACTCCTTGTTGAACACCAGCATTGATATCACCAATAATCTGAGACATTGGGTGATTCTTCAGTTCTTGATAAACAATGAGATCTGTGTAAGTGTTTGTAGGACCTTCAGCAGCAGCAGATGTTGATGCAGACTCTTGAAACCAAGAATTAGATGGTAACTCAAAAGATGTAGAGGAAACAGAGATCTCATCAGCACTTGTTGTGGATGGAACTGCTGAAGCTACAGGACATCAAATTTAGCAGACACAGGCAGTTGGTCACTAAACTTGAAGAGGTGAGTATTGATATTATCATCATCATCATCAATACCACCAGGTGGAAGACATGCTGCAGAAGATGATTATCCACATGATCTGCAACAGCTGGAGGTTGATAAGGAACATATTGCAGTATGTCCAAATCAAACAACTCCACAGGGTTTTGTGGAATCTTGTCCGTAGGAGATTCATTAAACTTCACATGCAAAGTCTCTTCAACTATCTTTGTTCTGCATTTGAAGACTCTGTATGCCTTGCAAGTAGATGAATAACCAACAAAATACCCTGCATCCCCTTAGGATCAAATTTTTGGAGTTGATCCTTTGTGTTGAGAATAAAACAGGGACACCCAAATGCTTTGAAAAATGAAATTAGAGGAGCCAAGTGATGGAGAACTTCATATGGAGTCTTCATCAACCTCTGATTTACTAAGACTCTATTCTGCACATAGCAAGCTGTGTTAACAGCTTCAGCCCAAAGGTCAGTGGCAAACCAGAGTCAGCCAGCACGGACCTTGCAGCTTCAATTAGGGTCCTGTTCTTTCTCTCCACTACTCCATTTTGTTCTGGAGTCCTTGGTATGCTAAACTGCCTTTTGATTCCCTTTGAGATATAGAAGTCATCAAGTGTATGGTTTCTGAATTCAGTTCCATTGTCACTCCTAATACACTTGACTGGAAGGGAATACTGCTTCTCAACATAACAACAAGTGAATAATCTTCTGAGCAACCTCATCCTTTGAATGTAGAAAGAAAGTCCATATAAATCTGGAGTAATCATCCACATTACCAGACAGTATTTCTTCTTTGCCATGCTCATTACTCTCACAGGACCAAATAGATCCATATGCAGTAATTGCAAGCAGGCAGTGGACTTAGGCTCTTCAATAGGAGGGAATGAGACTTTGTGCTGTTTTCCTTTTAAACAAGCAGTGCAGGTTTCATCACAGTGGAACTCCTTTATTGGTAAGCCTCTAACTAAAATATTGTGGATTAGCTGATTCATGTTTTTGAAATTAACATGACCCAGCCTCCTGTGCCACAGTTAGATTCTTGAGAAGAGGCTTTGGAAAATAGGCAAGGATTGCCTCTGAGATCTATTTCTTGGAAAGATCTAAGGCATACACTCTTCCTGTCCTGTTGGCTCTCAGGAGAGTGTGATCATCCAACACCTTATCAATCAAATGCAGAACTTTGGATGACAGAATCCTACAGTTCTGACTGGTGAAAAGAGCAACATGGCCTTTATCACACATTTGACTGACACTCAAGAGATTGTACTTGAGATTTTCCACATGATTAACATCATCAAACTTATTTCTCCATTAGAGACAAAGCCGTTGCCAATGATGTAACCCCTAGCATCATTCAAAAGAAACAAACCCCTCTTTCCTTGAGAGTAGTCATGAAGAAGAGAGCTGTTCCCAGTCATGTGCATAGATCCCCCACTGTCTACATACCAGATGCTACTTTGCATGTTGAAGAACCTGCAATAATAAACAATCAGTTAGTTTTGGAGACCAAACCTTTTGTTTTGGGCCTGGTCTCATCAACAGATGGTAAACTAACATGTTATTGGAAACAATAGTCTGGAGGAAGAAGATGGTGAAGAAGAGGAATCCTTGGCTGGACCTCCTTTTCTGTGGTTTCAACATAGGAGCATAATTGGTTAACTCTTCCCAATAGATGTTGAACCATCATAACCAGCTGTGTCTGATTTTGTGATAAAGCTTTCAGCTTATCAGACACATTGCCAGTGGAGTTTGATAAGTTCCTATGTTGCACCTTCTTCTTCTGAGCAATCTCAGCTGTTACCTGTTTAACCCCTTCCTTTTGGATTTCTTTGGACTTAAGGGTTACAGGATTTGATGTTGTTGATACAAATGTGGTCTCAAACTCAGTTTTCATTTTAACCATTTTCTCTTTAATTTCCTCTTTATGTTTGAGTTTGGATCCTCTTTTGTACCAGCAATCATCTGTAAGATGATTGAACAAACCACATACTTCACATGGTTTCTTCTTCATCTTAGGTTGATCATCAACTAAAGAGGATGAAACAACTGAAGACTTGCTCTTCAGTGCTTTGGAAGCATTGTTGCTTTCTTGACTTCCTCTTTAATAGTCTTCAAACTCTTTCTACTGACAGTTTTCTTTTTCTTTTCAGTACTGGCAGTAGTTGGAGTTTGAACTTCAAGTGTTAAATCTTGCTCTCTAGTCCTTTCAGGACTTTCAGAATTAACTCCTGAGTTGATCAACTCATTGATCATGTGAGTGTCAGCAGTGGAACCATCAACATCAGCTGATAGGTTCTGAGAGGGCTTAGTGCTGACTTCTACTTCTGATAGCGCTGAATCAGAAAGTAGATCACATAAGGAAATGGATTGGTTATTACTCTCACCATCAGATTCTACCTCTGCTCTGGGAGTAAAATCTGTAGGTGGAGTAGTGTGATTGTAACAATGCCAAACTTCACATTGGAAGCAGATTGCTTACTAAGAAGCATTTCAAAACCTTTGCATGATTGTACCCATCGATCACACTCTACCTGGGTGACTGCAAGGGTTTCCTTGAGATCTTTATACTTCTCTAGAAGTATCTCTTCCCTAGCCTTATCATCAGTTATTTGACATTTAAGTTTGTAAATCTCATCATTCTTATCATTAAGCACAGACTCAAATTCAGCTTTGCTTTTGGAAATTATTTGTTCTAGCTCAATGTTCTTGTTGATTAAAGCTACATTTGCTTCTCTAATAGATGCAAATGCTGCTATACATGTTTCAGAACACAATTTGTCTTTTGCCTCAGAGGATACCTGTGATACCTTGGGTGTAGATGCATTAGTGGATGAAGTATCAGTAGAATCCAAAGCCATAAGAGCTAGATTTCCAAAGGGACTTTCACCACCATGTTGACCAGCACCTGAGAACAGTTGTTCATGACCCGACAAGTTCTAGTAAACTGCTCCAGTCAACAACTCCTGGGGTGAAGAAGCTGTGTTGGTGAGGTTGAGTTGTTGATGAGATTGGGAAGTTGTGGTTCAGGAAATGCTTGTGGTTGTTGTGCAATTGGAGCTTGAACAGGATTTGATTGAGGCATATAATAGCAGGGATAAGGATATGACATTTGACCCTGTGGAACAAAGTATGCAGGAGACCTAGGATGTGAATGATGACCAGAACCAGCAGGATGTTGCCCTCTGTTTTGTGGACTAGTACTAGGAAAAGTCACAAAGGGTGTAGAAGAGTTAGATCCAGTTGATCTACACTCTCTGCAAAGTGTCCCAGCCTTTGGCATTTGTGACACCTCAACTTACTCTTGTCAAAACCAACTTTGGTTTTGCCAGAGAGTCCAGGAAATTTCCTGCCAGTTCTCTTATAGAACTTCTGAGATCTGATATTAATCAGTGCCATTTGGCTCAGAATATCCATCTCTTCTAGATCATCATCAACTATTCCTTTCAAATCATCCATGATGAAGCATAGATGTCACTATTACTGCCAGAATGACTCTCAATACCAACAAATGCATGATCAGAACTACTTGAAGAGAAATCAATATGCTCATCATAATTGCTTTCAGATGCAGCATATTCTGACTCATGACCAACCAAAGCAGTATTCCCTGGTACAAAGTCATCAGTGAGCTTTCCTGATGAGGACAGTTTCCTCTTCTGCTCTATCTCTCTTTCGAATGTGAGCAGTTTCCATGAAGTTGGGTGAGAGATAGGCTATCCAGATTTGCACTGGAGCGTAGGACAATAGTGTATGTGTCCCATCTCTCAGGCAGTGATCTGAGGAACCTGTTATTCATCTGGCTATTGGTGTATTCCTGTTCACCATTTTCAGCTCAGAGTAAGCAGGAAAAACGCTCAAACTGTTGAGTAGTGTCTCACCCTTTCTATGAGAGAATGTCTCATATTGTTGGGCAAGGATTTCTCTGTTGTTTGCTAAGACTCATCTGTGCCACCGAATTGTTCCTTCAGGGCATTCCAGAGATCATGAGCAGTTTCATGATGCATAAGCCCTGAATAGATTTCATTAGGCAGTGCCATGCCCAGAATTCCATGGGCTTAGCATCAATCTCAAACAGTTCCAATCTTCGTCAGGATTGTTCCTTCTTCTTCGGAACCATTTGATTGGTTTCTGGATTGTTCACCATAGGCTTATGTGGTCCATGTACCACAGATGTCCAACAACCTGAACTGTTAACAGACAGGTGATGAAGCATTCTTCGCTGCCATATGTTATACTCGGTCCTAACCAGCATCGGGGGCTGGGTTGAGGAACTAGTATTGTGAGGATCATTAGAAGGAGTAGTCATCTCAGATTCAATCAAATTCAATTAAGCTATAAAAGATTTAGAACAAAACACAACAACCAATTGAACCAAGAGAGATCTCAGAATAAATGAACGAAAGCGTCAGAAATTCAATAATCTATAACCAGTTTCTGCGAATATGCTAATTCAATCAAACATAGATATCAATTAGCAGTTTCAATGATCAATTGTTAGATCGATCAATGATTAACCTGCTCTGATACCACTTGTTAGGATCAGTGATCTACGTTGATTGATTAGAGAGTATAGCAGCGGAATTCTAACAATGAATTAGCCAATTCACAAGAACGAAAAGATATTCAATGAAGAACAAAAACGGTTATAGATAGAGAAATTTTGCAGATAAATTTCATTCAATATTCGCTTTCGTGGTAACGGAATGTCACACTTACAAGTAGGTCGACACCTCTTATATAAGAGATGTGACGTCTGCTGATGTCACTTGATAATGACATCTAACAGAATTATTCCAACTAAAACACAACTACTGAAGATGTCAAAACAGCTGACATCTTCTTACAAAAATACTAAGTGTTATCAGTTACTACAACTACTGAAAAACATAAAACTACTGACACTACAATGACTGAAGAACAAGCTCTTTAGTCGTTTTACAAAACTACTGAAAATAAAAAACATAAAACTACTGATATCACAACTACTGAAGAAGTATTCTTCAGCTGTTGTGACAACTACTGAAACTTCAGTACTTGGTCTTTAGACTTGAACTTCAGACGTTTCATCAGCTGATGACTTCAGTAGATATCATCAACTGATGTCTTCAGTCTTTGTCTTCAGACTTTGTACACCAGTTGTTGATCTTCAGCACTTGTAGACTCTTCAGCTGTTGTACTTCAGTACTTTGGTCTTCAGCTTCAGCACTTGTGTTTTTCAGCTGTTCAGCTTCAGCACTTGTGTTCTTCAGCTGTTCAGCTTCAGCACTTGTGTTCTTCAGCAGTTGAGCTTCAGCACTTTAGTCTTCAGCTGTTGAAGTCTTCAGTACTTGATCTTCAGCTGTTGAAGTCTTCAGCACTTGTCGAACTGCTGATGAAGCCTTCAGCAGTGTTGTGATATCATGTGGGACTTAGAGGTTTTCTGATCTTGGCTCATTGGTTCTTTTGGTCCAACACCTTCTTCAGGCAGGTAGTTGACCACTGGTGCAGTTTCTTCTGAGTTTGACATAGCTTGTTTGACTACAATATCTCCTTCACTAGCTGAGTCATTATCTATATCATCCACACTAGCGATATTAGATTCTCCCGGTGAGACAAACCGAAAGTTTCAGTCCTGTCCTTCATCATCATGAGCAGTCAAGGCTTCAGGATCCTTGCTTGATGAAGTAGGACTGCTAGTGGGTTATCCTGATGATTGAAGGAGGAGAAAGGATTCCCATTGCCAGTCTTCTTTGGCTTCACACACTCCCTTTTGAAGTGCCCTTTCTAACCGCAGTTGAAGCAAGTTACCTTGGTTTTATCAAAGCCGAAGGAAGTGTCCTTAGTTACAACAAATTTTGTCCGGTCTTTTTGACAAACTTCTTAGCTCTCTGGACAGCACTTGCTAAGGCCCGCATTATGTCCATCCGCTCCAGCTCAGTCTCATCCACCTGCTCATAATCCTCATCTGCCAGATGGCAGTTCCTATTTTACCACCAATTAGTCCATCATAGGAGTGGACTACCGCAGATAAGAGATCCACGTGCTCTTTAGCTACCTCAACTGTCACATTGCTGAAGTTCTCGGTCTTCAGCTTTTCTGCATTTGCTTCAGGTGCAATGTATTGGGTACTAGACGACCCTGACATTTCTGACCCTGAAGTAGAGGCTGGTGAAGGACCAGATGAACTTGATACAAAAGCTGTCTGAAGAGGTGCTCTAGATGTGTTAGCTTAAGGAGTTGCGTTGTACAGTGCAGGATTCTTATCATAAGAAGCCTTTTGAGCTCTGTACTTCATTCTTAGTTCTTCCTCTCTCAGCTTTAGAATGAAGTCATTGATATCTAACTTCGTTAGCATACCATTCTGTCTGAGATTGGAGACAAATGAGACCCATTTCTCTGGAAGCCCGTCTGCAAAGTTGGACACTTTGTCCTCCATTGACGTCGATACTTCATGAGTGTGCATCTCACTCATCAAGTGGTAGAACCTATCGATAACATCATCTAGGCTTTCTTTCCATCGAGGAGAAGTTGTCAAACTCCTTCTTTAAAGCCTTAGCCTTTATGGCCTTCAATGATGTGTTTTTGTCATACCTTTTCTCCAATGCATCCCATAGTTTCTTTGCTTGTGTATATTCTGAGAATTGGTGGAAAATATCCTTCGGAATTGACTGTGTAAGCAAAGCATAAACTTTCTTTTCGGCATTGTATTTGACCTTTTTTCCATCAGTCATGCCACCAAGTGTGAGTTTGACACCATCAGCTCCTACAGGCATGCAGTACCCCGTCTCTATAGACTCCCACAGGTTGGGATCTACTCCATTTAAGTAGATCTCGAAACTTTTCTTCCATTGTGGGTATTCGTCTAACGTGATTAGCTTTGGGGGCTAGTTGTGATTCCCCACTTCATTCTCCATTAGCAGTAAGTTTTGTATACGTGAGTCTCTCCCTGCTATGAAAGCTGAGTATTGGTCTTCCATTGCTATTAACTTTAACTTTCAACCAAAACTGTTGTATTAGTGTGAATGAAGGTGTGCGATTGGGCTATTCGGGCGATTGACCTATGTGGATAGTTCAATCGTGCAACTGAAACAATGCGGATGACTCAGTCGGCCGAATGAACTAATGCGGTTGAACAATTCGAATAGACTTTTCAATCATACGAATGGGAGTACGAATGAATCCAATCGTGCGTATGCGGAATGCATATGAACTCAGTCGTGCGATTGAGTCAATCGTGCGACTGGGCCTGCTGGATTTTGAAAATTCGTAGGTTTAAGGTGTTTGAATGCAAAAACATGAATTTCTTGTTAACCCTAATTGCCGTATGCCGGAAAAAAATAAACTTTACGATTAGGAGACATCTAAAACCCGATTTGACACAAAAGATTGCGTTTTTGAGTGTAAAAACACAATTTTTATATCAAAACGATTGAATAACATGTAAATCTAGAGCAAAGGCTCTGATACCAGTTGTTAGGACCGTCACTGGATGAATACTAATAGATTTACGCGTATACTAAATCAAATAATGCGGAATCCTATTTGATTGGCGATCCAATCAGCGAGAATGCACGTAGAATCGATTAAAAATGAATCTAAATGTCAAGAACGATTAGCAATCGATCTACTGTGATCTTTGAAGTTGGAACGGGTTATTAGAAGTCTCTATACGACTAGGGTACGTTTAGGTATCGAAATATTCGAGTGTCTAGTTTTTCCATGATTTTAGTGGTATTTATAGGTTAGGGTTTCTCAATCGTGCGACTGGACCATTTGCATGGTTCAGTCGTGCGATTGAGTCATGCGGTTGATCCATTCGCACGACTGAGTGTTCAATCGTGCGACTGAGTCAATCTCATGTTACAATCATGCGACTGATCCAGTCTCCTGGTTCATTCGTACGACTGGTTCATTAGCATGAAGTTGTTCATGCATATGGTCCATTAGCATGGGCCAATTGCATGAGAACTTCACATGATAAAGTTTGAATATGTTTCATAATCATTAATTGATTTAGATATTATTCAAACAACCACAACCTATATAGTCAGTTCAATAAGCGTTAATATATACCAACCAATGAAATATTCAACATTATAAGCACAACCACATATTGTATTTCATTAGGTACCCATACAATTACATATGTGTAAGACAATAAAAACATATTACATTAAGTTCAGAAACTAGGGACACATGTATCTACAGATTCTGATATACATGTATGATTCCATAATGAATTGTACCAGAAATGATAAACTAGAATTGAAGCTGTGCTGTCGAGGAATAAAATTGGTTAGAAGTACTCTAATAGGTTTAAATCCATCTTCATACAAAAATACAAAAATACAAAAATATGTGTTGGTTTCGTTTTTAAATTTCTAATTGTTTTTACTTATTTATTTATTTTTAGTCATTTGGTAGGTAAAAGTTGGACTATACATTTAGATTCAATCTGTGAATCACTCACTTAAAAGAGGTCACGTCTAAGGTGACCAAATGGGTTTTTATGTTAAAAGGATCACGTCTGAGGTGATCAACAGTTTTTCAAATTAAAAAGGATCATGTCTGAGATGATCGACGGTCATAATGTCTTATCAATAATTAACATGTTAAGTGGTTGAAAGTGAATGAGGTGAAACTCATAAGTCTTAGCCATTCGCACGATTGGATGATGAGTATGAGCCAATCGCACGATTGAACCATACGTATGGACCAGACGTATGATTGGACCATAAGCATGGGTCAATCCTATTGGGGTTTGTTAGAACATGAAACATAGTTTAACCATTTAAACTTTGCGAAAACGCAGCAGAAATAAACTTTATAACATAGTTGATAAACTGAAAATTTCGGTTTTAAATTGATATTATAAGTTACAAACAAACCCAAGAAAAAAGGACATTTTATATGTGAATAAGACTAGCTATGTAAACACAAAACATACATTATGGACAGCCATAAAGAGGCTGCCATAAACTACCTTTCAGCAGCAAAAGAGTCAAAATGGATGAGGATATGCTCCAAGAGAAAATGACTAAGGCACCGAAGGAGGTCCTCTCAAGCTTGCATACCCCAAGCTCTATAGCAAAACACCTTTGTAGCTAGGATTTTTACACAAAATTGCAAGAAAGGCTGCTGAAAAACCCTTTTTTCAGCGTTTCTTCTTCTAAGATGAGAGAAAAGACAGTCTTGCATGTATGAGAGAAAAGAGGAAAATGGGAGAGTGTGTCTAGTTAAAGTGGGTTTGATTTTCCAAGGCAACAAAAGACTAGAAAATGCCCTTGAGGGCGGCCGAATTTTTCTTTAAAATGGGTTTCCCCCCATTTTAAACACCCACTAAATAGAGAACTAGTTACATTATTAGTTGTATAATTAACCTCTTAATTATAAAACTTAAACACACTATTATTATTTGATGTTATTTAACCAACTTAAATAACATTATAAATAATATCCATGAACAAAATATCCATATAAGTTGTTCTTTCTCACATACAATTTATTTAAAAACCCATTATCTAAATTGGTGTAATTATTTAATTGCATGATCATATCATCAATTTAAATACATATTGGTATTTGCTAAGCTTGTTATTGGGATGACCCGACTTGGATCATGACGTACTAACCACATCAATGTTCTATGTGTCTTAGGCATAAAGAAACCAACAATCTCCCACTTGCGCAAGATTCATAGAAGATTACCCTTAATACGCATGACTTAAAGCCATTCAATAACATCATCCCCTTCAAGTGTCCAACTTGAAATGATTTAGGTGAATCAATCATTTATCCTTTTGTTACAGATGTCATGTTAAATCCAAGGACACAAAATGATCATTCCTTGTTGATTTAACTTAATCAGGCCTTAGACATCTTGCTCTCAACGAATAAGAGGAACAAATTCCATCTTGACTATATACGTTTCTCACAAACACCTCGTGTCACGCTTGAACATAGCCTTACGTACTGTCCATTATTTCAGGGCAGTGAAGAACTAGCTCAAGGTATAACTTGGTGAATATCAAAACCAATATGTATCTTAGGTCTGAGGATACCAAATGATATTCGCCTTTACTCAAATTTACTTATGATCAATCTAGAAGATTCCATGTAGTAAAATTTGAGATGCGGGTCAGTCCAATATTTGTATCCCACAAATATCTATGAACTTTGGCAGCAACCAATTGCTCTATATTCATTCCTTATGAATATCCACAAATCCAAATTCATAATAATCTTACCCTCATACTTGTTCCCACAAGTATGAACGACTAAGGACATTTAGAGTAAACAATTTACCCATGGATTAAACATGCTAAATTGGAACGTTCATTGAAATATTATGACCAAATAATTTTATTCAAGTAGTAAGGGAGTTCCAAATATCCAAATACAAATTACAGATCAAATCCAATCATAGAATATCAAAGTCCCATTGCACAGGTATGACCTTCATGCTTTGCCTTTTCTAGGAGCTTCGTAATAGGATCCGCAATATTTTGATCTGTGTGAACTTTGCGAATACATATCTTTCCTTTCTCAACTTCATCTCGTATGTAGTTGAATCTCCGCTCAATGTGCCTAGTTTTTTGATGAGCACGAGGTTCCTTGATTTGAGCAATCGCACCCTCGTTATCATAAAAGATCTCTAGGGGGCCCTGAATGAAAAGGACAGCCCCTAAATCGGCAATGAATTTCTTCAACCATGCAGTTTCTTGAGTTGCCAATAAGGCGGCGACGTATTCAGATTCTGTAGTTGATAAAGCCATACATCCTGTTTAGATCTCTTCCAAGAGACAACTCCTCCATTTAGAATGAAAATGTATCCCGATTGTGATCGTGAATCATCACGATCGGTTTGGAAACTCGCATCCGTGTAACCTTTTACAACGAGTTCCTCATCACCAGGTCCATAGATTAGAAACATATCTTTAGTCCTCCTAGGTACTTAAGTATGTTCTTAACAGCCATCCAATGACTGCTTCCAGGATTTTGCTGGTATCGGCTTGTCATGCTTAAGGCGCATGAAACGTCCGGCCGAGTGCATATCATTGCATACATGATGGATCCAATAGCAGATGCGTATGGGATTGCCTTCATTTTATCTTGCTCATCCTTTGAGCTTGGACATTGAGTCGTACTCAATATCGTTCCTCTTTCAATAGGTACTGTACCTTTCTTAGAGTTCTCCATCTTGAACCTTTTCAAGATCTTATCAATGTATGCACTTTGATTTAAACCAATCAACCACCTTGATCTATCCCTATAGATCTTTATTCCCAGAATATAGGCGGCCTCACCAAGATCCTTGATGGAAAAGCAACTTCCAAGCCAGGTTTTTACACCTTCCAAGGTTGGAACGTCATTTCCAAATAGTAGTATGTCATCAACATACAATACTAGGAAAGGGATGATGCTCCCACTAGCTTTCTTATATACACAAGCTTCATCAGCTTTCTTGATGAATCCAAATTTAATTACTTCTTCATCAAAACGGTGATTCCAACTTCTTGATGCTTGTTCCAATCCATAGATTGATTTCTTTAACTTGCATACTTTGTTAGGATGTTTTGGATCGACAAAACCTTCAGGCTGAACCATATAGACGTCTTCCTTAAGATATCCATTTAGGAAAGCTGTTTTGACATCCATTTGCCAAATCTCATAATCATAATAGCAGCTATGGCAAACAATATCCTAATGATTTTAGCATCGCAAAAGGTGAGAAAGTTTCATCATAGTCAACCCCTTGAGTTTGAGTGAAACCTTTTGCTACAAGTCTAGTTTTATAAGTATCCAAGTTTCCATGCATATTGGTTTTCTTCTTGAAAACCACTTACTTCCAATTACTTTGGAGTTAAGAGGTGGTATAACCAAGTCCCATACTTGATTGTCATACATGGATTGCATCTCAACGTTCATGGCCTCAAGCCATTTGTCACAATCCGAATTGGACAACGCATCATGGTATGTGATTGGTTCATCGGAATCTATCACATAGCATCCATCAGTGAAAAATCCATATCTTTCAGGTGGATTACTAGTTCTACCAGATCTGTGAACGTTTTCTGTGTATTGATCAACTATTTGATCACTTTCAACATCCTCATGTTGAGTGCTAGTGTCAACCAAACGTGTATCGGGTTGCGGTTCTTGATCCTCTTCAAGATCCACAGTTTTACTACCAGTTCCTTCCATAAGGAACTTGGTTTCCAAGAACTCACCCTTTTGGCAACAAACTCTTTTTGTTGTATTGGATCATAGAAATAATATCCCATAGAATCTCTTAGATATCCAATAAAGATACATTTAGTGGAATGGCTTTCTAACTTGTTCGAGGTGGGAGTCTTCACATAAGCCTCACACCCCCACACCCTCAAATATGAAAATGATGGAACCCTTCCATGCCATATTTCATAAGGTGTCCTTTCCACTTTTTTGGTTGGGGCCATATTCAAAATACGGGCCGCAGAGAGCAGAGCAAAACCCCAAAATGATAGAGGTAATGAGCTTCTAGCCATCATAGATCGAACCATATCCAATAGAGTTTGATTTCTCCGCTCGGACATGCCAGTATGTTGTGGTGTTCTCGGTGGAGATAGTTGTGAGACAATCCCACAACTTCTAAGATGGTCCCTAAAAGCATCATTCAGGTATTCACCTCCTCTATCGGTGCGAGAATTTTATTGACTTATTGAGTTGATTTTGTACTTCATTTTGAAAGATCTTGAACATTTCAAAAGCTTCATCTTTGTGTCTTAACAAGTACACATACCCATATCGACTATAGTCGTCAGTAAAGGTAATGAAGTATCTTTCATTGTACCTTGTCATAGGTTTAAAAGGACCACATACATCCGAATGTATGATACCTAATAAATCCTTTGCCCTTTCGGCTTTGCCACTAAAAGGTGCCTTGGTCATTTTACCTTGTGAACAAGACTCACATACATCAAATGAATCACATTCACTTGTTTTTAAAAGATCATTCTTTTGTAGTGTTTGTATTCTTTTCTTGTTTATATGACCAAGATGGCAATGCCAAAGGTAACTATCACTCAAATCCGATTTGAGTTTCTTGGTACTAGTTTGGTACAATAAGCTATCATTCAATGTATTTTCATGAACCAATTCATAGATACCATTGATAGGTATAGCTTTAAAGTAAAACATGTCATTCAAAGTAACATGGATTTCATTTCCAATAAATGATAATACATATCCAAAATATTTTAATAGGGCTACGGAAATAATGTTCCTAGTCAAACTAGGAGCATACAAAAAATTGTTCAAAATTACTTCCAAACCATTTGGAAGTTTCAAGATGTAGTCACCACGGGCTTCAACTTGAACTTTGGCCCCATTGCCCATGTAGAGGCTAACATCCCCTTTGTTGAAGTTGCTACTTCTTTTGAACCCCTGCAACAAATTGCAAATGTGAGTTCCACATCCGGTATCTAATACCCATGTGTTAGAGGATATTAAGTTTAAATCAATATGGATCATGTATATAGTACCTGAGGTCTGCCCAACATCCCTCTTTGCTTTCAACTCTTGGAGATGGACAGGACAATTTCTTGCCTAATGTCCAATCTCCCCACACTTGAAGCATGGGTCATTAGAAGCAACCTTTTGCCTCTTCTCTTGTGCTTTGGGTGGCACCCTTGCCACCCCTTTCCCTTTTCCCCATACGGGTCCCTTACCCTTGGTAGCTCTTGCCTTGGGCGCGGGATGAGGCCTTTTCTTGTTCCCACCTTCATTAATTGTGAGAACGGGTAAAACCCTTTTACCCATGGCTGCCTCGGCCGTTTTGAGCATAGACTGAAGCTCACCAATGCTTTTTTCCCAAGCATTCATGTTGTAGTTCAACACGAACGTCTCGAACCTTTTGGTAAGGTCATTGAGGATCAAATCCGTGGCCAATTCCTTTGAGACGGGACAATTTAGCCTTTTGAGGCGGTCAATGTGACTTCTCATCTTAAGTACATAAGATGAAACTGATTGGTTGTCGTCCATATGACATGCATGGAGTGCTCGAACCATTTTGAAGCGCTCAACCCTCGCTTGCTGTTGGAACGTTTCCTTCAGTTGGGTTATCATGTCATAAGCTCTGTGATGCTCATACTCCTTCTGGAGATCCGGAGTCATGCTTGCCAACATAAGGCAAGACACTTGGACAGAGTCCTCAGTGTACTTTATCCAATCGTTATAGGCCTCCACATCATCCTCACTAGGTTGATCGGGGACATGGTCGTCTAAAACATATGATCGTTTCTCTTGCTTGAGAACGATTCTCAAGTTTCGATACCAATCGATAAAATTGTTATGATTTAGACGTTCCTTTTGGAGAATCGCTCGTAAAGATTGGGCGGACGTGGATGAATTATCATGATTATCATTATTATTGGTGGCCATCTACAAAATTTAACAAAGATCAATTTAATATTTTCGATATTGTTATTTTAATAATTAATACCTTTTAAGGTCATTTTCATATTAAAATCTAGAACCCAACATTACATTTAAATAGTGGTTAGGTGACCTTTATCCCACGATTTAAATTAATAAGGTGGTCAACGATTGACGATTGCAACCATTTGCAACTTCTAGAGGTATGGGATCGACTTGAAACATCATATGTAAAGTTGGCATGTTAATCCCATCAACACCATTTGGAAACCATATCGTAGGTGATCCATTTGACATGGTTTGCAAATCAAGACACCCTACTTACACACACATGTGAGTTTGCCAAAATAAGCGGTTAGGTGACCTTTATCCCACGAATATGGCACTCTCACCTCAAGTCACAAGTTTCCTCAAAATGGTTAGGTGACCTTTATCCCACTAAGAGTACCGAGTGACTCAAGTGTTGTGTAAAAGGACAGTGTTGATCTTATTTTTAAAATATTTAGAGATTTTATAATTCTACTTTAGAAAACTCTATGTATTCATATTTGCATGCTTTCAAATACAAGATACCCTATGGTACATTGATTAAAACCCTTTTAATCTTTGAAATCATTAAAAAATATTAATAACCTTTATTACTTTTAATGATTAAGGCCCAATGAGATAGTTTGTTATGATTATTGAAGGATGTTAAGCAAACATTATATATAAGCAATCAACCACAATACCATATCCAATACAACCATGAATCAACCAAATGTTAGTGCATAACCATAGCATCTAAAGTGGCCACACTTGTTTGCCATCACAAGTGTGGTCCATAGGACATTCCCAAGGGACAAAACACAACACAAAAGGCTTCCATGAACCTCCCACTTGAAATCGCATCCAAATGCTCCATGTTTCTTGTGTCTTTCCTTTGTGCTTCTAACGCGTACATCTTCATATTACAAGATATTATATCCTAATAAGATTTCTAGTAAAATGAAAGGTACCTAATCTATTTATTACATCCCAATAATAAATAAAGTACACTTTAAACCAAGCACAAATAAATGATTATACAACCCAATTGAATGAATAAATACAACCATTACAATCATCCAAATAACACAAGGTCAAGGGCTAGGTTATGCGCCATAATGAACAATAATAATATCATCCAAAACAACAATGAATCCCCACTAAAACCCACGAAATTTCAGCCAACACAAACTGAAATTTCGGGTTTTATCTTGTCCAAACAAACAAACAATACAACATACATGTCTTTCAAAGTTTAATCACAAGCATGTGTGATATAACTTTGAAAGTTTGGGGTTTCATAATACATGAATATAGCAGCCCCTAAAGGGGTTTAAAAATCCCATAAAACGAATTTTTCAAGGACAAAACAAGCTAGCTATCCACATAACCGGCTCTAGATGCCAATGTTGGGGTTGTTAGAACATGAAACATAGTTTAACCATTTAAACTTTGTGAAAACACAGCAGAAATAAACTTTATAACATAGTTGATAAACTGAAAATTTCGGTTTTAAATTGCTATTATAAAGTTACAAACAAACCCAAGAACAAAGGACCGTTTATATGTGAATAAGACTAGCTATGTAAACACAAAACATACATTATGGACAGCCATAAAGAGGCTGCCATAAACTACCTTTCAGCAGCAAAAGAGTCAAAATGGATGAGGATATGCTCCAAGAGAAAATGACTAAGGCACCAAAGGAGGTCCTCTCAAGCTTGCATACCCCAAGCTCTATAGCAAAACACCTTTGTAGCTAGGATTTTTACACCAAATCACAAGAAGAGGCTGCTGAAAAACTCTTTTTTCAGCGTTGTGTTTCTTCTAAGATGAGATAAAAGACAAGTCTTGCATGTATGAGAGAAAAGAGGAAAATGGGAGAGTGTGTCTAGTTAAAGTGGGTTTGATTTTCCAAGGCAACAAAAGACTAGTAAATGCCCTTGAGGGCGGCCGAATTTTTCTTTAAAATGGGTTTCCCCCATTTTAAACACCCACTAAATAGAGAACTAGTTACATTATTAGTTGTATAATTAACCTCTTAATTATAAAACTTAAACACACTATTATTATTTGATGTTATTTAACCAACTTAAATAACATTATAAATAATATCCATGAACAAAATATCCATATAAGTTTTTCTTTCTCACATACAATTTATTTAAAAAACCCATTATCTAAATTGGTTTATTTATTTAATTGCATGATCATATCATCAATTTAAATGCATATTGGTATTTGCTAAGCTTGTTATTGGGTATGACCCGACTTGGATCATGACGTACTAACCACATCAAGGTTCTATGTGTTTTGGGCATAAAGAAACGAACAAATCCATGCCATTGGATCACTAGAATGAACCAATCGCATGAATGAAGGGAACTGACTGAGTTGACTGAACCTCAGTCGTATGAATAGATGTGACCGACTGAGCCAATCGCATGACTGAACCTCAGTCGCACGAATGAAGCGTGCGAATAGGTCCAGTCACCCGACTGAAAATAAAATCAGTATAAATAGGGTGAAAGTCAGTCGCACATTGTCACCACCCTTCAATCGCTCCCAAATCGCACGAAGGCAAACATACTCTGCCAAAATTCGATTTAGTTGATTTCGCACTGAGATTGTGTTACTAACGTGTACTCTCATCTTCTACAGGTAATTAATGAACAAAATCACACAAAATGTGTTGTATAATCAAACCCTAACAGACCCAATTTGATTAAATTCAAGAAATCTATAAAAACCTTCAAATAGACCACCTAAACGTGCAAATTGGTTAAAATGAAGGACATACAGTGATAGTTAGGGTCCCTGCGAACCCAATGAGTCTAAACACGACGTTTAACATCAAGTTTTGACTTAGATTCAAGGTTGGAGTGTCGAACAGAGAGTTATGCGAATATACACTCTGAATGAACTTCAATCACACGATTGAGCTGGGCTATTGACTCAATCGACCGAATGAACAAGGCGTATGAGCTCAATCGCCGATTGAACTCATCCGCATGCTCAATCGCCCAATTGAACTCATCTGCATGCTCAATCGCCCGATTGAACTCAGCCGCATGCTCAATCGCCCGATTGAACTCAGCCGCATGCTTAGTCGCCCGATTGAACTCAGCCGCATGGACAATCACACAACTGAACTCAGTCGTATGGTTCAATCGCACGATTGAACCAGACTGATCTTATAATAGTTTAAACTTCAACAGATTCTGTTATGGACTAATCTCATGTTTATGTTTTTTGCGTTACAGAAACATGGCAGATAGGTGGATCATCAACACCAAGCACAACATTTGTGCTCACTTGGATGCCGCTCGGAACGCTGCTGAGTTTGTTGGTATTATTGCATTTCTGAGGTGATCAAGGATCTACAGAGCCATATCTGCTCCATGCACACCATACCGATCTATACAGCAGGCCTTCTGGGAAGGTGCGTCTGTTGACAGATCTACTGAGCCCTACTGCATTCTGAGCACCATAGATGATCATAGCCAAGGTTCTCGCAAATGATCATAGATGAGACGCTCCCTCTACTGCCCAAGGAGAAGGGTGATGCAGTGATGTTAGAGGTGATGGATGACACCACCCTTGGAAGGGTAAAGGTATACAAGGGGAAGCAGGTGAAACCCCCTGTTAGGAGATTGTTCGGGCACCTGGCCGATGCTGATTACATGACACCTTCTCACAAGAGGTGGCATCACGATGAGAGTGACTCATACATCGAGCCTATTGAGCTACCCATGGATGATTCTGATGACGACGATGACGACCATGGTGATGGTCAAGGCGGTGAGGCTCCGGGTGGATTCAAGCAGGCTCCAATCCACCCCAACTTCCAGATAGATGAGGAGGAGGCGGATGAGGAGCCATTTGTGCGGACAGTGGGCTGCAAGGTAGTTGCCACTGAGAGAGGGCTTGCGGTGGTGGTGGACGCAAGGGTGAGTCCGGGGATGCTGCTACTGCTACTACTGATCCATCATACATCCCAAACCATCCCATCAGCCCAAGGGGAGCATCCTCCTCTAAGGGATCGAGGAAGAAGAGGATGGCTCAGCCCTATGGGATGAAGATCAAAAGAAGGAGGATTACTTTGATTACTACCACATCCACTACTTTTACTACAGCTACCACCACCACTACCATACTCCATACCACCACTAACACACCTCCCACCATCACTACAACACTTCCAACCACCACTACCACAACCACTCCTTCGCCCATCCACTCACATTCTAGCACCCATATCACCACATCCACCACCACTACCACCACCCAAGAGCCAGGACTTCTACACATATTCAACTGAGCCATGGATCCACTCTACCCTCCATCGGGGTAGAGGAACACTTGCCAACCTAAACCGGATGGTGCTAAAGCTGTTAGCTGCTAATGAGCAAAGAGCTACACAGTTAAACCAGCTTGTGGAGCTCAATGTTGCTCAAGCTCAGCAAATTATATTGTTGTAGGAGTCGAATGCTCATTTGGTTAAGAGGATTGAGGATCTAGAGGCAAAGAACAAGAAGATCATGCTCAGACTTAAAAGATCAAAATATGAGCCTCTGAAGATCAGAGAAGGTGATGATGATGATGATGATGATGATGATGAGTCTGGTAAAGAAGATGAAGGATTGAGGGGAAAAAAGAGAGGAGATGATGATGATGAAGAAGGTGATGCTACTGCATCAACCTCTGCTCAAGGTCAAGAAAGACGCACTAAGAGAGCTTAAGACCAAGGAGCATCATCTTCAGCCCCTGCTGTTGAAGAATTGACAGATCAAGATAAAAGTAAAGATTAGATATTTTGTATTTAGCAAACTTTTGTACTTGATTCAAATATTACATTGATGTAATTTATGATTATCTATGTTTATATATGTTTAAATGTCATGATTAATTACTACTGATTGATGTGTTAAATGTTTAAATAAAGCAGATAAAACGTCCCAGCAAGATGAATATGATAGTGCTCCCCTTCAGCAAATCAAGTCTCAATTCACAATGATTCTTGGTTTGCAAGGGATTGTGAGAAGGTTAGTGAGCTACACTCTTGAAGAAGAAGAAATCATACACGACCTGACCAATGAGCTACTTGCAGAGATGTTTAGACTGAATCCTGACGAGCTCATCAAAGATGCTCCAAGGTAGATTTTATGAGTGATGACGAGCTGAACGACATTGATGACATAGAGATAGAGGATGTCACATCTGAGCACTATCCAGAGTACACTGACCGAGAGGGCAATGTGATCCCCGACTTGGGTGACACTCTCGGCAGTCCTACATTTGATAAACTGGATGAGATGGAGAAATAAACAGATAAGAATGAAATCCAAGCCCAAGCCTCGGACCCAGATGTTGAGATTAAGAAGACTGAATGGACAACTTGTTTTGCTGAAATACGAGCCCAACGCACAGCTCAAAAGCAAAATGCCTACACCAAACTCTACAAGGTCAAGAAACATCTGAAGGTGTCAGGCAATATTATTGCGTGGGCGTATTTTGAGGATCTAAATGTTTATGCTATAAAGAGCGAGAAGGGAATAGAGTACTTCAGATATCCACATGATCTGAAGACTCTCCCAGGTTTTGAGCTCAACCAACTAGCACGCTTAAATCTGCTATATGCTGATCCAAGAAAGATGTCATGTAACACCCCGAATTTTTATTTAAAGGAAAGAAAAGGAAAGTAAATAGAAAGAATAGATAATAGGCACAAGTGGAGGGGGATAAAGTGTACAAAGTAGAAAAGGCTAATATTTTATATTATAAATGGGTATGGCCGCCCATATTAAAAGCAGAAAACTGCTTTTGATATCAGAGGAAGAAGAAGAAGAAGAAGAAAACTCTTGGTTTTAGAGAGAGAAATGAAGAAGAAGCTGTAAAAGGTAAGTTTTCTTGATGTTTTTTTGGTTTAAACCGAATTCACAACCTCTTGACCGAGATTATTGATAATTTAGAGTTGTTTTTAAGAACTTGGAGTTTAATTTGCTAGTAGAAGTGACTAGCACGAAGACCTGCTTCAAGGTGAGTTTCTAGAACCCATCTTTTACTGATTTTCAACTTGTTTGGGCTATTATGCAACTAAGTAAACATTTTGAAAGTAACCATGGGTCTACAGCCTTATGTTCAAAATGATGTATGTATGTATGTTTTAGTGTTGATTATGGGTTATTATTGATGTTTAGCATGCTTAGATGCCCTTAGTATGTCAGATCTGTGCTTGGGTATCATTAGAATGATGATCGGGTGATGTTGGTAGCATAGAAAATATTTCTGAATGTTTTGATGGACATGAACAGTGGTCCATGCGTTCAGAGGTGGCTTATGCGCCTAAACAGTGGCCCATGCGCCCAGCATGAGTGGCCAGACGCCTAAGTGTTGGCTATGCGCCCAAGAGTGGGTGATGCGCCTAAACAATGGCCCATGCACCCAGCATGTTGGCCATGTGTCTAAGTGTTGGCCAGGCGCCTTGAGGTGGTCCATGCACCTAAATAGTGGCCCATGCGCCTAAGTGTTGGGCATGCGCCCAAGTGTTGGCCATGCGCCTAAATAATGCCCATGCGCCTAGGGGTTGAAACGGCTAAGTGTTGGTGATGCGCCTGAACAGGTGCCATGCGCCTGCATAGTGGCAAAGCGCCTGAACAGGACAGAAGCACCCAAATAGTGCCCATGCCCCAAACTGTTTTACACTTAGAATTTTTATGCTCATGCGCCTGGAAGGTCCCATGCGCCCAATTTGGACTTAAGGTTTTCTAAGTGGTTTTAAGGGGGTAATATGGGGAGATAGGCCTGGTTATGATGTGATGGCTTATGTTTGATGTGTGTTACGTATGTATGATGTTGCTTGTATGGTGCTGGTGTATGTTTATGATTATGTGTATGTTCCTTATTATGTATGTATGTCTTCCTTTGGCTTTGCGTTGAACGTTAATGAATGTAATGAAGTATTATGTAACGTAAAGTGGAAGATAATGAAAAGAGGAACGTAATGAATGAATGCATACATTAATGAATGAGAATGTGAGAGGCTTGCAAGCAAGTGTAGTGAAGTGCGCGGCTGTAAATGCCTTAAGCTCTACCACATGAGGTTCAGCAAATCCTAAAGTGTGCACGCAAGGGTTCTAGTCTTTGTGACTGACCTTCAGTGGTGTTACCCATTTCGATGGGGGTGTTGTTACCCATATCGATGGTGGTGTTGTTACCCATTTCGGTGGGGGTGTTGTTACCCATTTCGGTGGGGGTGTTGTTACCCATTTCGGTAGGGGTGTTGTTACCCATTTCGGTGGGGGTGTTGTTACCCATTTCGATGGGGGTGTTGTTACCAATTTTGGTGGGGGTGTTGTTACCCATTTCGGTGGGGGTGTTGTTACCTATTTCGGTAGGGGTGTTGTTACCCATTTTGATGGGGTGTTGTTACCCATAATGTTGGGGGTGAAATATATGATGGTTACCCGAGTTATGTATAACATCGGGGGTGTAGCATAAAGCCAAGCATATGTATGAGATGAGGGACTTTGTGTTGCAACAGACTCGGATAGAGTTCAATCCCTTTGATTGACTCATATGGGATCTTTGTCGCGTATACCGGTGCTGTGTCAATCTTCGGACATGAGTTGGGGGTTTGTGTGCAGGCCCCGACACAACATTAGCTTTCGAGCATGAGTTAGGGATAATGCATGAGACAAGATTCGAGTAATGAAGAGTAATGAACGAAAGATATTGATGGAAAGAACGAACGTATGAAATAAACGTTAATGAATTATCATAATAATGTACTAAACAGGATCTTTGACATTCAACCTCAGTAATCGTGGCTGAGTGCCATGAAGAGGGTAAAGTCTGACCGGATATAGAAAGAGAAGTGAACGATAATGTAATACGTTGAACAAATGGAAGTTAACAAACATAATTGATGAAGATAATAATGATATTATCTGTATGTACGTATGATGTATGATCACGAACAAATGAAAAGTATAGTATGATTTGAAATAAAGTAACAAACGGTTTTAATGAAAGTAAAGTATTTTATTATAAAAACTATAACTCACTCAGCGTCGTTGACTTTTGTATGCATGATAGTGGCAGGTATTTGTTGATGCTGAGGAGTTGCAGGCATGGATGCATAAGCTACTGGGAGCATATTTGAGGTTGGCATCCGTATTTTGAAAGTCTTTGTATTTTGAGATGAAAACAAATGTTGTAAATGAATGAAATGACATGTTTTAGTTACTAGTGATGTTTTAAATTCCGCTGCAAAATAAATGTACGTATAATGTTTTAAGTGCAATGATGACCAACTGTGAGGTGCCCGGGAACGGGGCCTTACAGGTTGGTATCAGAGCCAAAGTTTAAGTGAATTTGGTAAATATTTTGAAAAACCTAATCTTAAACTGAATGGGATTAAAAGGAAAGGGATGCTAGTCCTAGTAGCTACATGCCTGCAGGTAAATGTTTTATGTAACATTTTAAGTAAGTTAACGTTAACCGGTATTATGTGCGCATGTTATGTGGCTAGTGTGTTTGTGTAGATTTAGATACTGATGTAGTCAGGATCGAAAATGCTTGGGATATGAAGAGTAAAGTAAGTGGCTAATCAAAACTGGCAACTGTAATTAGGGACTTACTATACTTGACATAAACTGAGTATTACCTTGAATGACCGTGTTGGTGTCTGAATCTTATAGTGTGCTAGTGGATGGCTGGGCAGAAATCTTCCAAGGCTCCTAGAGGTAGAGGCCTTCACGTGTGACTAGGAGAGTGCTAAGGCTCCTGAGACGACCCATGAGAACCCTGAGGTTCATGGCCAGAGCGAAGAGAATGAGAATGCTAGTTTAAATGCCTTAGCTAGGGAGGCGATTGCCGAGGAAGTACACCATGTCATGCAGACAACCTTACCATTCGTGGTGACTGAAGTCATCAGGGCTGTGAGGAGCGAGGAAGGGAAGGAGAGGAATAGGTCCTCGGGAAGGGGAAAACAACTGGAGGCGAGATGGTTATCCCTACTGATGAGGAAGAGGAGGAAGAAGAGCTTGTGCCCGAGACAGCACGAGGCTGTAATTATGGCGCATTCCAAAGGCGCAAGCCCCCTACCTTTGATGGTAATGGCACTGCTGCTGCTGCTCACCGATGGGTGAGGGAGATGGAGGCTGTCCTTGAGATCAGCGAGTGCCGAGAGGACCAGAAGGTGAAGTTTGCCACTCACTCTTTTGTGGACTCAGCTTTGTGTTGGTGGGTCAATATTGTCCAGGTTGAGGGAAGCAGGGCTATCGGAAGGATGAGATGGTCAGAGTTGAAAAGGTTGGTGATTGAGGAGTTCTGTCCTCGCTACGAGATGGATAAAGTTGAGAGGGAGTTCCTGTAGCTGGAGGTGGGAACGATGACACATCAGCAGTATACCACTAAATTCAACGAGATGGAAACTCTGGTGCCGGAACAGGTGACACCTCTTTCGCGAAAGATCAAGAGGTATATTCAGGGCTTGCCGGCGGACATCCGTAGGCACATGATCGCTGCCCGACCGAGCACGTTTAGGTCAGTGGTTGATTTGGCGGGGAGATTATATGATGAAAGATCTGTGATGGCGACTGAAGGTAGCAAGAAAGGAAAGGGTGATCAAGATTGGAACGGGAAGCGATTGAGAAGTAGCGGAGCTGCTCCAGGTAAAATGTGCACGAGTGGATGATCAGCGTGTGGTCAAAACTGATGCGGGGCAAAAAGGTGTGACAAGTATGGACACAGGCACCCCGGGGAATGTAGATTTGGGGGCAATGTCTGTTTCTGTTGTGGAAGGACCGGACATGTAGCGAGAACTGCGGTATGGGGAGGTGCTATTCTTTGGTGAGGAAGGTCACATGAGCAGAGACTGTAAGAAGTCGAGGGCAGGAAGCTCTCGTACGATGAAGGAGAACAGAGGGTGAAGGCTAGAGCCTTTCCTACGACGAGAGGAGGGTAGATTAGACTCCGAGGTAACATCAGGTACATTTTTAGTAATATAGATTTATGCATCTATACTTTAAATGTGGCGCTAGTAGTAGCTTTGTTGCTGCTATCTTCTGTGATGTTGCCCGTTAGGAGTAGAAGATCGATGAACCCTTCGATGTAACCATTTCTATTAGTAAGTTTACCAGGTTACCTAATGCCTTAGAGGATTGCGCAATAGAATTGAGAGGGAGCGTTTGTTCCTGCTAGGCTGATCAAGACAGACATAGGTAGGTAGACATGCATCTCCGGGTGAGTTGATCAGTAATCTATGACTCAAACCCCAAGTGTTGCAAGAAGATGGATTGCTCAACCATCCACAACCAAAGTTCGGTACGACCTACGACAATGAATTATGAGGAAGGCTTCGACCAGGAAAGCGGATTGCTTGATTTGGAATCGAGGAAAGCTAATACTAAAGTGTAGAGGATCATTCCTAGTTGTAGCTCAGGTAGGAGAAATGACACATCAACTGGAGCTACCCGATGAGTTAAGTGGAATTCATCTGATGTTCCATGCATCTCGTCAAAGAAAGAGCTCAACCGATGAGGATATGATCATGCTATTAGAGAACACTGAGATGGACAAAGCATTCAACACACGAGAAGCGACTGGTAGCCATTACTAATAAGAAGAAGAGAATAGGCTAAAGAGGGTGATGGTTCACATGTGCGGGTGCAGTGAAGCCTAAAGGGATCTAAGATTAAGTGCAAGATCAAAGAAGAGGTGAGACAGTCTTACCCATAACTATTCGAGAAGCAACAGGTTTCGGGGATGAAACCTCTTTAGGGGGGATAGACTTGTAACACCCCGAATTTTTATTTAAAGGAAAGGAAAGGAAAGGAAAGTAAATAGAAAGAATAGATAATGGGCACAAGTGGAGGGGGATAAAGTGTACAAAGTACAAAAGGCTAATATTTATATTATTATGGGTATGGGCGCCTATATTAAAAGAAGAAAACTGCTTTTGATCTCGGAGGAAGAAGAAGAAGAAAACTCTCGGTTTTAGAGACAGAAAGGAAGAAAAAGCTCTAAAAGGTAGTTTCTTGATGTTTGTTGGTTTTTAAACCAAATTCACAACCTCTGGACGAGATTCTTGATGATTTAGAGTTGTTTTCAAGAACTGGAGTTTAATTTGCTAGTAGAAGTGACTAGCACAAAGACCTGCTTCAAGGTGAGTTTCTTGAACCCCTCTTTTACTGATTTTCAACTTGTTTGGGGCTATTATGCATACTAAGTAAACATTTGAAAGTAACCGCTGGGCTACAGCCTTATGTTCGAAATGATGTAAGTATGTATGTATGTTTTAGTGTTGATTATGGATTAATATTGATGGTTAGCATGCTTAGATGCCCTTAGTATGTTAGATCTGTGCTTGGGTATAATTAGAATGATGATCGGGTGATGTTGGAAGCATAGAAAATATTTCTGAATGTTCTGATGAACATGAATAGTGGTCCATGTGTCCAGAGGTGGCTCATGCGCCTAAACAGTGGCCCATGCGCCCAGCATGAGTGGCCAGACTCCTAAGTGTTCGCCATGCACCCAAGAGTGGGTCATGCGCCTAAACAGTGGCCCATGCGCCTAGCATGTTGGCCATGTGTCTAAGTAATGATGGAAAGAACGAACATATGAAATGAACGTTAATGAATTATCATAATAATGTACTCAATAGGATCTTTGTCATTCGACCTCAGTAATCGTGGCTGAGTGCCACGAAGATGGTATGTTGGACCAAAAGAACCAATGAGTCTGATGAGAAAAACCTCCAAGTCCCACAATATTACAACTGCTGAAGAAGATCAGAACAGCTAAAGACATCAGCTGATTACAAGATCTAAAGATTTCTACTGAAGACAAAGACTGAAGACCAGAGTGATCAGTAGTTGTCACAACAGCTGAAGTTATTAACTTCAGTAGTTGTGATGGTTTTCCTTTCCAGTACTTGTAATTTACCTTTCAGTAGTTTATAGTTTCAGTAGTTTTAGTTTAGTAGTTTTATGTTCTTGTACTTAGCATTCTCTGTGATGTTATCAGTTGTTGAGAACATTCTCAGTAGTTTTCATAGTTTCAGTTGTTTGTATCATTCTGTTAGATGTCACTATCAAGTGACATCAGCAGACGTCACATTCCTTATATAAGGAATGTTGACCTAATTGTAACGTGTGACTTTCAGCCACCACAAAAGCATTTGAATGAAATATCCTTTTGCAGAATTCTCTCTCTCTCTCTATAACCGTGTACTATTCCATGAATATCAATTGAGTTCTTGCTAAATTGTCTAATTCATTGTTCGAATTCCGCTGCAATCTACTCTATTAATCAAACTTAAATCACTGATCCTAACAAATGGTATCAGAGCAGGTTAATCATTGATCGATCTAACAATTGATCATTGAAACGCTATTTCGATATCTAAGTTTGATCGAGTTAGAATATTTGCAAGAATTGTTATGTAGATTGAATTTTTGCTGCTTTCGGTTATTTGCTTTGAGATTCCTCTTGGTTCGTATTGAGTTTGTTGTGTTTTGCGCTAAATCGGTTAAAACTTAATCGAATCTAATAATGACTACTCCTTCTAATGACCCTCACAATACTGGCTCCTAACCAAGCCTCCAATGCTGGTTAGGACTGAGTATAACATATGGCAACGAAGAATGCTCCATCACCTGTCTGTTAACAGTTCAGGTTGTTGGACATCTGTGGTACATGGTCCACACAAGCTTATGGTGAACAACCAGAACCAACCAAATGGTTCCGAGAAGAAGGAACAATACTCAGATGAGGATCGAAAACTGTTTGAGATTGATGCTAAAGCCCATGGAATTCTGGCCATGGCACTGCCGAATGAAATCTATCTGGGCTTATGCATCATGAAACTGCTCATGACCTCTGGAATACATTGAAAGAACAATTTGGTGGAACATATGAGGTCTTAGCAAAAAACAGAGAAATCCTTGCCAACAATATGAGACATTCTCTCATAGGAAGGGTGAGACATGACTCAACAGTTTGAGCGTTTTTCCGTTTGATCTCTGAGCTGAAAATGGTCAAACATGAATATACTAATAGCCAGATGAACAACAGATTCTCAGATCACTGCCTGAGAGATGGGACACATATACCATTGTCCTACGCTCCAGTGCAAATCTGGATAGCCTCCCATCTCACAACTCCATGGGAAAAATGCTTACGTTTGAAAGAGAGATAGAGCAGGAAAGGAAACTGACATCATCGGAAAGCTCATTGATGACTTTGTACAGGGAACACGCCTTGGTTGGTCATGAGTCAGAATAGCTACATCAGAAAGCCATTATGATGAGCATATAATTTCTCTTCAAACAGTTCTGATTATGCATTGTTAGTGTTGATAGTCAGTCAGGCTGTAATAGTGATAATTTGTGCTTCATTATGGATGATTGAAAGGTATTGCTGATGACTTAGAAGAGATGGATATTCTGAGCCAAATGGCCTTGATTAATATCATATCTCAAAAGTTCTACAGAGAATGGTAGGAATTTCCAGGACTCTCTGGAAAAACAAAAGTTGGTTTTGACAAGAGTAAGTTGAGGTGTCACAAATGCCACAGGCTTAGGCACTTTGCAAGAGAGTGTAGATCAACTGGATCTAACTCCTCGCACCCTTTGTGAATTTTCCAAGCAATAGTTCACAAAACAGAGGGCAACATCCTGCTAGTTCTAGTCATCACTCACAACCTCTATCTCCTGCATATTTTGTCCCTCAGGGTCCAATGCCATATCCATATCCCTGCTATTACATTCCACAACCAAATCAAGTTCAAGTTCCTATTTCACAACAACCTCAAGCCTTACCTGAGCCTCAACCATCTCAATCACAACCTCATCACAGCTCTTCACCCCTGGTGTTGTTGACTGGAGCAGTTTACCAGATGATCTTTCTGGTAATGAGCAATTATTTGCTAGTGATGGTCAACATGGTGGTGAACATCTTTTGGGAATCTTGCTCTCATGGCCCTGGAGTCTACTGAGGTTCATGCTCCAATGCATCTTCATCACAGGTAACCCAGGTATCCTTTGAGGCTAAGGCCAAGCTATGTTCTGAATCTTGCATAGCTGCATTTATCTCTATTAGAGAGGCAAATGTAGCTTTAATAAATAAAATCTTGAGCTTGAGCAAACCCTTTCCAAAAGAAAAGCTGAGTATTAGTCTGTCCTTAAGATAAAGATGAGATTTATAAGCTTAAATGCCAATTAAATGATGAAAAGACTAAGGTTGAGGTCATTCTTGAGAACCACAGAGATCTCAAAAAAAACTTGCAACTACCCAAGTTGAGTGTGACCGCTTGGTATCATCCTGCAAGGGATTTGAAATGCTTCTCAGCAAGCAAACAGCTTCGAATGTGAAGTTGGAATAGGTTACAATCACATTGCACCACCTACAGATTTTACTCCAAAATCAATAGTAAAACCTGAAGGTGAAAGTAATTTCCAAACCACATCATCATGTGTATCATCCTCAAGAGATCACCCAAAATCAGAAGATGAAATCAGTGTTGATACCTCAGCAAATCAATTGCCTGATGGGTTAACTACTGATAAGCACATGAAGCTGAGTACTTCAAATGTTGTCCCTCAAAGTACCTCAAGTACTGAAGGGCAAGTCACAACATCTGAAAATCATTTCAAATCAACTGAAATAAAAGGATTAACAACTGCTGAGGAATCTATCATACAGTCTTTCAGGATGGATAGAGAACAGCTGAAGAACAAGTCTTCAGTTGTTATAGATCCTTTGGTACTTTACACAAGTACTGAAAGGAGGAAAGTACTGAAGATCACACCTTCAGTAGTTTCCACTTCAGTAGTTGATCAATCCAAGATGAAGAATAAGCCATGTGACATATGTGGTAAGTTCAATCATCTTTCTGAGGAATGTTGGTACAAAAAGGGTTCCAAACTCAATAGATATAAGCTCATTAAAATGCAGATGGATGAAATGAAAAATGAGTTTGAGACCAAGTTTGTACCACAATCATCCCAAGTGATAAACCCAAGCTTCACCCAAATCCAAAAAGAGGATAGGGTTTATCATAAAACAGCTGATAGTGTTCCTCATGATAAAAATCAGACTAAGTCTGTGAATTTCAAGGAGGAAATGGTGGGCCACAAGAACTCATCAAAAACAAGTACTGATGTGTCACAAGAGCTGAGCTTTAGCTACAAATCGACACAACTTGTTATGATGGTTCAACATTTGTTGGGGAGAGTTAACCAACCAGATGCACCTGTGTCAAAACCACTGAAAAGGTATTCCGCCCAAATCCAAGGAATCCATTTCAGCACCATCTCCACCTTCATCAGCTGTTAATCATGAGAAACAAGTTATGGTTAAATCTGTTGATGAAAACAGACCCAAAACCAAAAAGTTTTGGTCTCAAAACCTAACTAGTTCCTTATGATGAATGCAGGGTTCTTCAGCATGCCAAAGAAGCATCTGGTATGTAGACAGTGGAGGATCTATGCATATGACAGGGAGCAGTTCTCTTCTTAATGACTACTCTCAAGGAAAGAAGGGATTTGTTTCATTTGGATATGATGCTAAGGGTTACATCATCGGGAAAGGATATGTGTCTAATGGAGAAATCAGATTTGATGATGTTAACCATGTGGAGAATCTCAAGTATAATCTACTGAGTGTCAGTCAGATGTGTGATAAAGGGCATGTTGCACTTTTCTCAAGCCAGAACTGCAGGATTCTGTCTTCCATAGTTCTGAGGTGATTGACAAGGTATTGGATGAACATACTCTCCTGAAGGCCAACAAGATTGGAGAGTATATGCCCTGGATTTGTCAAAGAAGATTGATTTGAAGAGTCATCCTTGCCTGTTCTCCAAAGCCTCTCCTCAGGAATCTAAACTGTGGCACAGAAGGCTGGGTCATGTAAATCTCAAAAACATGAATCAGCCTGATCCACAATAGTTTAGTGAGAGGTTCTACTAATAAAGGAGTTCACCTGTGATGAAACCTGCACTGCTTATTTGAAAGGAAAACAACACAAAGTCTCATTCCCTCCTATTGAAGAATCTAAGTCCACTGCTGCTGCAGTTACTGCACATGATCTATTGGTCTATGAGAGTGATGAGCATGGCAAAGAAGAAATACTGTCTGGTAATTATGGATGATTACTCCAGATTGTATGGACATTCTTTCTTGCATTCAAAGGATGAGGTTGCTCAGACGATTATAAACTTTGTGTTGTATGTTGAGAAGCAGTATTCCCTATCAGTCAAGTGTAAAGGAGTGATAATGGAACAGAATCCAAAAACCATACACTTGATGATTTTTATCTCTCAAAGGGAATCAAGAGGCAGTTAGCATCCCAAGGACTCCAGAACAAATGGAGTAGTGGAGAGAAAGAACAGGACCCTATTGAAGCTGCAAGGTCCATGTTGGCTGACTTTGGTTTGCCATTGACCTTTTGGGCTGAAGCTGTCAACACAGCTTGCTATGTGCAGAATAGAGTTTTAGTAAATCAGAGGTTGATGTAGACTCGATATGAAGTTCTACATCATTTGGCTCCTCTAATTTCATTCTTCAAAGCCTTTGGGTGTCCTTGTTTCATTCTCAACACAAAGGATCAACTCCACAAATTTGATCCTAAGGTGGATCAACTCCACAAAGATAGTTGAAGAAACCTTGCATGTGAAGTTCAATGAATCTCCTAAGGATAAAATTCCACAAAACCCTGTGGAGCTGTTTGATCTGGATATACTGCAATATGTTCTTATCAACCTCCAGCTATTGTAGATCATGTGAATAAATCATCTTCTGTAGCAAGTCTTCCACCTGGTGGTACTGAAGTTGATGATGATATCAGTACTCACTTTTTCAAGTTTAGTGATCAACTACCTGAGTCTACTAAACTTGATGTTCCTGTAGCTTCAGCAACTCCATCCACAACAAATGCTGATGAGATTTCTGACTCCTCTACATCATTGAATTGCCATCTCATACTTGGTTTCAAGAGTGGATCAACATCTGTTGCTGCTGAACCTGCTACAAACACGTGCACGATCTTATAGTGTACCAAGAGCTGAAGAATACCCATGTCTCAATCATTGGTGATATCAATGCTGGTGTCTCAACCAGAAGTCAATTGTCCAACTTCTGCTTCTATGCTTTTTCATCAGTCAGCTAGAGCCAAAGAACTATCATGTTGCTTTAAGAGACAATGGATGGGTTAAGCCATGCAGCTTGAGCTACTTCAGTTCAAAAATCAGCAGTGTGGGAACTGGTTCCTCTACCCCTAGTAAGTGTGCAATAGGCACTAAGTGGGTGTTTAGGAATGAAACTGATGTAAATGGGCTTATTTTCAAGAACAAGGCTAGACTGGTTGTACAGGGGTTTTCACAAGAAGAAGGTATTGATTATGAGAAACCTTTGCCCCTGTAGCCAGAATGGAGGCAATTAGATGTTCTTAGCCTATGCTGCATTCCACAATCTTAAAGTTTTTCAAATGGATGTCAAAAGTGCTTTTTTATATGGAAAATAAAAGAAGAGGTTTATGTTTGTCAACCACCAGGTTTTGAGGACAATAAACATCCTGATTGGTGTATAAACTTGATAAGGCTCTTTATGGGGTGAAGCAAGCTCCTAGAGCCTGGTATGAAACACTTTCAAATTTCTTCTTCAAATAATTTCACTAGAGGCTCCATAGATAAAACTTTGTTTATTAAGAAAGTGGATCAGCATAAGCTACTTGTTCAAATTTATGTTGATGATATAATTTTACATCCTCTGCCAGTGTGTGATGATTTTACAAGTTTAATGAAACAAAAGTTTGAAATGAGTGCAATGGAGAATTACAGTTCTTTCTAGGCTTGCAAATCAAAAAAAGGCTGATGGAACCTTCATTCATCTGTCAAAATATACAAAAAATCTTTTGAATAAGTTGATTTACACAAAACTATAAGCCCTGTTCTACTCCCATGTGCACCACCACACAACTGGATGTAGGAAAGGTAAAGCTATTGATGAAACACTTTACAGATGTATGATTGGGTCCTTGATGTACTTAACAGCTTCTAGACCAGATATTATTGTTGCAACTTGTGTTTGTGCTAGATTTCAGGTGCTCCTAAAGATCTCATTTGATTGCAGTCAAGAGGATCTTTAGATATCTGCAAGGTACACAATCTCTAGGTCTTTGGTATTCCACTGGACACTCTTGCAAATTAGTTGCTTTTTCTGATAGTGACTATGCAGGGTGTAAGTTAACCAGAAAGTCAATTCTGGTGGATGTCAATTCCTAGGCAACTGTTTGATTCTTGGCAGAGTAAGAAACAAACATCTGTTGCTACATCCACTGCTGAAGCAGAGTACATTGTACATTGCTGCTGCAAGTTGTACATCTCAGGTACTCTAGCTTCAGAACCAATTATGGATTATGGCATTACAGAGACTAAGACTCCATTGTTAATGGATAGTGCTTCAGCTCTGTGTATTGTCAAGAATCCAGTCCAGCATTCTAGGACCAAAATATAGAGATCAGACCATTTTATTAGGGATTGTTTTGAAAAAGGTCTGATTGATCCAAAGTTTGTGCCAAGTGCTGATGAGCTTGCAGATATATTTACTAAGCCTTTGGACAGTTCAACTTTCCAAAACCTTGTGTTAAGGCTTGGTATGCTGTAGCTAGAATAAGTGACAACTACTGATGATCTCAGTAAACAAGTGATGAGCATTAGTAAACATGTCACAAATAAGTACTGATAAGTTTATTCTCAGTTGGTTTTATAACTACTGAAGACTAAATTACTTAAAAGTATTGTACTTCTGTTAAAAGAAACTGATGCAGTTCCAACTACTGATGTAGTTACAACTACTGATGTCAGTAAAAACAGATAAGTACTGATGTCCTATGAAACAACTGAAAAAGCTAAAAAGTCTGATGAGATAAGTGTTGAGGACAGTATGAAACAGCTGAAAAGCTAAGAATTGACGAAAACTACTGATGAGAATTTTCTCTTCAATCATTCCACAAACTGCTGTTTCACCTTAAACAACTGATGACAAAACCATGTCTTTAGTAGTTTCACAACTACTGATGACTAACACAAGTCCTCAGTTGTTTCCTACACCTGAAGCCAAACCAAGGTTTTTCAGTAGTTTCATAACTACTGATGACCAAAACCAAGTCTTCAGTTGTTTCAAATGTTTGATAGTTAAACCCAAGTCTTCAGTTGTTTTCATACAACTAAGACAACACCAACACTTTCAGTTGTTTTCTTTTCAGCCTTTTCTTAACCTATCAATACCTGCACTTTATATCGAACGTTTCATTAGCCGTTTTCTATCCTTTTCTCTCTCTCCAATGGCGACCATGAAAACTCAAACCCAGACACAACTGTGTTGCCTACCTCTCGAAATCGGCCTTTTGGAACAAATTGGATAATGCCATCGATCTTATGGTGGATTCCCAATACAGAACCGCCTTTCTTTTGATCCTACCATATACCCGAGATTCTTTAAACCAATTCTAGACCAACGTCTCTGTAACAACTGGTGAAAATGATAGCCAAATCACTCTCCAGTCGTTGGTCAACTAGAAACAGGTAGTAATCACCCCTAACATCATTCGCAAACCCTAAATTTGCATGATGCCACCTGTATTATAGAATACCCGAAAGGCACCATTGATATGTATTCATCAACAACGGGTATGAAGGAGACTTAAGTGCTACAACCATTCTCAAAAAGCACTTCCATGATGCTGAAAGACTTATCTTCCACATGGTGAATGTCTGCCTTGCTTCAAAGACATCTTCATGGGATCAGATGTCCTCAAGATGGCAACAGGTATTATACTCTATCTTTGAACGCAAACTCTAAATTTTTCTAAGATAGTGTTTATGGAACTTAAGGATCGGCTCAGAAACCTGTGACAACACAGAGGCTACATATCCCAGGTTTCTGATGGCCATAATTTTAAATCAATTAAAATTGAAGAAGGCTTTTGGTCTTGGAGTCCCTGTCTCAGCTGTCTTAGTGAGGTATACTCCAGGCATAACTCTGACCCTACTCTCAAAGGGGCTGCCCGGCTGCTCAAACCCAAGCAGAGGAACCCACAGCCTCCACCTCCAGATCCAAGTCCACACAACCCAAACCCCAAAAGCCCAAAAAAGGCTACTCAGGGAGATGAGTCCCTGAGGATGCCCTGTACCACCAATACAGGAAACACATACTGGTTCTAACCCCCCAGTCATGTCAGAGACTCAACCAGCTGAAACCGCACAAGTATCCTCTCCACAGGATCCTGTTGCAACCAAATTTGGGGATACCACATTACTAGAACCTATCTCAGTTGAGAAGGTTACCATTGAAGAGCATTTGTCACCCGGTTGCAATCTGACCAATCTCCAAATGCAACCGCCCCTCAAAGCCCAACCCTTATAGTTTCTAAAGTGCTGAGTCAGCTGCATTCCTCACCCCCCCCCCCCAATTAACATTGGGAATACCTCAACGATTGAGGGGGAGGACCAAAATGCTGCTGATAACCCACAGCACAGGGGTTATAATGTTCAATCTCCAAGTGTAGAAGAGGAGGTTAGAACATCTGGTCAGGCTGCCACTTCTACTGATTTAGCAAATGAATAGGATGAAGTTGGTAACATATAAGACCTCACCAGAGGCAACTGCCAATGAAGGACAACGTCCAGAGCAACTGCCAATGAAGGACAACGTCTAGAGGCAGGAAGTCCCCAGAACCAAGAACAAGGGGCCATGCATATACTGATCTACACTCAGGGCATGTACATCCTGATTTAATCAGGAGTCAGATGATTCAGCAAAGACTGATGATGACCTGGGCTTTTTCTTTGATGTCTTAGCACATAACACAATCCTAGAGACTGAGGTGAGCAGACTCAAAGAACTGCTAGCCAAAATATCTCAGGATAAAAGTCCATCTGCCCCAATAACCCACAGATGGCACCTTCATTTGAAGGTTCACCAAACACACAGCCAATACACTTAACTAAGCCACCAGCCACTGCTTTTGGCACCACCTCTTAGGGACAAACCCCTCTGAGCAGATGGTTGCAACATTTCAAAGCTCCTTACCTCTCATCACTCCATCATCACTGAGATAGTATATAAAGCCATTGATGAGAGGATCTCCTCAAACCTCCAAGCACTCCTTGATGATGCTGTTCACAAGTCACTTTCTGCCTTCAAGCCCCTGATCCTAATGCACCCAAAAAGGTGGAGACTACTATGTCTAAGGCAGTGAAAGAAAGGAAAGGAAGAGAGTAGAAGATGAGAAAGAACCAAAAAAAGAAAAGGAGTTGGAGAAAGAACAAGAACTGATCTCAGAGAAACAGTTGATCACAGTGCAAGAGCTGAGCACAGACAAAGAGCAGAAGATCAGCTGATCACTTACAAACGGAAGAGAAGTGCTGAGTCAAAGTCTGATGGAGAAAAGTCCTTAGAAGATCTAGTCAAAGAAGCTGATGAAGCTCACAGCAGATCTATGACAAAATAATAGATCAGCTCTTCAGACAGGGTCATGACACGCCACCTTAGATGTTGAGATCAGAAGGCTGGAGATAAATGAATTTAGCAAGACAGCTAGTTACAGTGTGATGGATAGGAAAGTTGGAGATTATGATCAGGTTTATTTCCAAATATCTAGGAAGATCATTGATAGAGATGAAGTCTTGGTCCAGAGACAGTATCTTGGAAATAACCAAGAAAATCTGTTCTGCTGGAAGCTACAACAAAGGTTCATCATCGAAGCACTGAATGAAGCAGGTGCTGGGAAGAGAACTGAGATGGCAAAGCTCTAAAAAGCCAAACTCACCACTAAATTGCTAGATCAGCCTTCTCATACTCCCACTCAAAAACAACCCTCAAAGCAATCATCTCTAAAATCTGCCAATTCTATCCCTAAACCAAAACCACCCATAACTCAACCCACAAAACCAATTCCTTACCCCAAAACCATCTCAAACCACACCCAGTGATACACCCAGAGGAGGAGAAGGGGTTGAGGGTAGAAGAAGAAGAAGAGAGGGAAATGAAGACAGTCTGCCAATCTCTACTGTTCTCAAACTTAAAACACCCGAGCCCAGAAGTCAACAGATGATCACACCTGACTTGCAAATGCAAATGGTGAAAGTGAAGATTGAAGAAGTAGAACAGCAGAAGCAGCATGATGAGCAATTTCTCAAAATGGTTGACAAGGACTTCCCTCAGTCCTCATCCATTCAAGCAATGAAGAAACAAGCTCTGAGGCTGCACACTCTTAGGCATACATTCCAACATCAAAGAGAAAGAGTGAGGATTTGGCCAGACCCCAGGGTAAGTTCCAGAATACCAAGAAGAACATACCAAGAATATCATGGCCAATTGGAAAAGACTTTGAATGCTGCAATTATGTTGGCTATGGTAGTCTCACCCTGGGAGATTATAGAAGAATTCAAGAGAGCACACAGCTCAAAGACAACCCTCAATCTCTATACTTGAGAACAAATTGATCAAGAAGGGGCTGTTATACAAGAGACTTGAAGATCTTCAAAAGAGTGAACTCCAGTTGTTGCTAGAAGGCTCTCATCCAATGAATTCGCATACAGAGATCACAACTGTTGAGTTGAAGAATGGGAAGACAGTAAGGAATCTGTTTGAATATTATGGCCCTGAGTTCTTCTTTGAGGGAGAAGCAGAAGAACTCACCAAGGAGGAACAAGTTGTTCTCCTTGAGGCCTATGCAAGAGAGTCTTACAGACTCATCAATGGGAATTAGGTTTCATGGTTGGGACAAGACTCTGTGTCCAGTTTCCCTAAGATAGAGTTCCCTTCCACACTTAGCCAATCAAAAGATCAGAAACCTTTTCCCGCCTGTGCTTACATGATTACCTCTGAAGCTGATCAAGAGGGTGTTTCTGCCAAGAATAAGTGGATCATCAATAAACTTAGAGGTTTTGGCTGCATTGGTTCAGGGGAGTTTGTTGGACCAAAAGAACCAATGAGCCTAATCAGAAAAACCTCCAAGTCCCACAGACATTACAACTGCTAAAGAAGATCACAACAGCTGAAGACATCAGGTGATTACAAATCTGAAGATTTCTACTGAAGACAAGACTAGACCAGAGTGATCAGTAGTTGTCACAATAGCTGAAGTTATTAACTTCAGTAGTTGTGATGGTTTTCCTTTCAGTACTTGTAATTTACCTTTCAGTAGTTTATAGTTTTAGTAGTTTTAGTTCAGTAGTTTTATGTTTCTTGTACTTAGCATTCTCTGAGATGTGATAAGTTGTTGAGAACATTCTTAGTAGTTTGCATAGTTTCATTGTTTGTATAATTCTGTTAGATGTCACTATCAAGTGACATCAGCAGACGTCACATTCCTTATATAAGGAATGTTGACCTAATTGTAACGTGTGACTTTCAGCCACCACGAAAGCATTTGAATGAAATATTCCTTTTGCGAATTCTCTCTCTCTCTATAACCGTGTACTATTCCATTGAATATCAATTGAGTTCTTGCTAAATTGTCTAATTCATTGTTCGAATTCCGCTGCAATCTACTTTAATTAATCAAACTTAAATCACTGATCCTAACAGGGTAAAGTCTGACCGGATCTAGAAAGAGAAGTGAACGATAATGTAATACGTTGAATGAATGGAATTTAGTGAACATAATGACGAAGATAATAATGATTTTATCTGTATGTACGTATGATGTATGATCACGAACAAATGAAAAGTATAGTATGATTTGAAATAAAGTAAAGAACGATTTTAACGAAAGTAAAGTATTTTATTATAAAAACTAGAACTCACTCAGCGTCGCTGACTTTTGTATGCATGATAGTTAGCAGGTATTTGTTGAAGCTGAGGAGTTGCAGGCATGGATGCATAAGCTACTGGGAGCATTTTGAGGCTGGGATCCGTATTTTGACATGTCTTTTATTTTGAGATGAAAACAAATGTTGTAAATTAATGAAATGACATGTTTTTAGTTATTAATGAAAGTTTTAAATTCCGCGGCAAAATAAATGTACGTTTTATAATGTTTTAAGTGCAACGAATGACCAACTATGAGGTGCCCGGGAATGGGGCCTTACATGTCATGATGGTTTGGGGCTGCTCTAAAGAAGGAATACCACACTAGATGGGTAACTTCAGACCTCAACAACCGAAGAGGTACATTCATAGGCTTTAAGTGGATCCCATATCTGGAAAGCCTAAATTATGTTGAAGTGGAGTCCCCCACACACAATGTCCAAGATTCCCTTGCGGGAAATGCCTCAGGACTTCACTCCACACTTCAAATGGTGGTATTATGATTAGAGAACAGGCGAAGCGGTCATAGTTCTAAATAGAGAAGGAAAAATGGAAACTATCTGGGTATTCAACCAATGTGGCTTACAAACTTGTCTGTAGAAGATGTCTAACATTGTACAAGTGGCCACTATTCTATGACGCGTAAGATATTGTGCAAGCCCTCTAGTTCCAGAATGTTATACGACTCTGCTTTGCATTTGAAATACATGCAGGAGTTACAAGAGAGGAGAAGTATAAGAAATTTGAGGAGCTTATGAAAAATGTCAGACGTTAAAGGAAACTAGGTCCAAGGGGGAGTTTGTTGATACATATGTACCTAGTTTATGAGCTTAATGTAAATGTTTGTCATGTCTTACACATATGTAATGAATGAGTTGAATGAAATATAATATGTGATTGATGCTTATAATGTTTAATGTTTCATTGTTTATTGTGTGATAAAGTATATCGAACTAACTATATAGGTTTGTGGTTGTTGTGCATAGTTCTTAGTAAAAAATGATTGAGAAATATGTTCAAACTTAATCGTATGAAGTCTTCATACGAATGGACCATGCTAATGGACAATATGCATGAATACTTCATGCTAATAGACCAGTCGCACGACTGAACCAGGAGACTGGATCAGTCGCACGACTGAGACATAAGATTGACTCAATCGCACGACTGAACCTTCAGTCGTGCATATGGATCAATCGCATGATTCAGTCGCATGACTGAACCATGCTAATGGTTCAGTCGTACGATTGGAAACCCATAACCTATAAATAGCACCTAATTCGTGGAAAAACATAATTTTTGAGAGACTTTGGACCATACTCGTACCCTAGCCGTCCAGAACGTCCAGAAAGCCTGTTCCAAGTTCATAGTTTGCATCTGATCTTGTTCTACTTTTCTTAACGTTTCTTTAATCGTTAGATTGATCAAGATTGTGTTCTCACTGATTGGATCGCCAATCAAATAGGATTCCGCACTATTTGATCTGGTTTCGCGTATTATCAGTTAGTACTCCGTACGTACACGGTCCTAACAAATTTTGTATTTATTATTAAAGATCTACTTATTATCATAATTTTTAATACATACCTACGTATTTTGGATCACTCTAATATCTTTTTTTAAATTCTAACAGCTTGCTACAGAACTCAGCTACTTCCTGATTGTCAACTGAAACCTCCATGCTTTTGGGACTGTTCTTATCTCTATATAATGTATTTGTTACTAAAACAAAGTTTAAAAATATTAAATAGATAAGTCTAAATAAAGTCATAATATTTTTGTGTACAAAGAATTCCTTTATGTTATCTTCAAAGTCTAAACTATTATTCGTATTCATTTGTTATAGGTTAAGTAAGTTGTAATTGTAGGCACAGTTAAGTTGATACCGGTTGACATACCTTGGTTTTATGATACATGTAAAACATGTAACAAGAAGGTTTTCCTGATGAAGATAAGACTCACTTCAAAAGGTAGGTGATAAAGGATTTGTCTATGTTCATGAGAGGGATGATTGCATAGGAAAGGATGTTAAAATTTTACAAAGGTATATACTAAGAGCTAATATAGATTAATATAATACAAGAAAAATAATAATTTATGAACTAATCATTAATGTTTTCTTTTAGGCTTAGAATCCTATTAATGGTTCAAGATTGCACCTGTTATTTCAATATGAAGCTTAATAAATTCATGGTAAACTATTTTTTTTCTGGGGTGATGATGAAGGGTTATACCCAGATAAATTTTCAGTGATTTTGGATAGAATTTTGATTTTAAGATTGATACTACAAAATTATAATGTTGAGCATAATCATTATTTTTTTGGGGTCAACAAATTAATCGACGACCTAAATGTTATTATTGAACTTCGAAAGAAAGCCAATATATTGGAGGTAGTATTTAGTTATGATTTTATTATATTGAATACATTTATTAGAAAGGAATTATGATAAACCATTAAAATATTTAAACTTGTATAATACAATGTAGGTTGAAAAATCGGATTCAATTACCAACACATGTGTAAGGAATACATGTTAAGGCTGATGCAACTTCAAACACTTCAAGTCTCCTGCATGCTGCACAAGTACATTGAAGAAGAATGCTTCGAAAGTTTCACACATGCAATAGAAATATTCTAAGTGTGAAATCTTCTAAAGCCAAAGATGAAGTCTTCCGAAGCTTCAGAGACAAAGTCTTCCGAAGATAACACTTGAAGACAAATTTCTTCCGAAGACTTTTAGTATACATGCTTTATCCTGATGTACTTTACGTAAAGCTGGACCCCTTTCGGCTACAACTCTGTAAATTCACCAACTTGCATGAGTTTGTGAAAAGGTCCATGCTTTAGGTAACTGTACATTGAGGTCTTGAGTTTGTAACTTTCTACTTCATGTACTTTATCCTTTTTGTAATATATTAGGATGTGAGCTATGACATGTCATAGTCACAAGTCAAAAGGCAATCTGCCTTTTGACTCTACAATTGATTTTGTGTTGTGTCTAGTCAATTGTATCCAGCTGGCCTTTAAAATATGGCCGACTGTAGGACGTAGTATATGTATCTCAAGTACTTGTAACTTTCCTTTATGCTTTGTAACACTTGTAAAAGAACTTGAGAAGGCAATATATTGCAATCTTGAAAACCATCTCCTTGTGTATTTTGCTATCTTGTTCTGTCTCTTATTTACTTGTGTTCTTTGTATCATATCTTGTGGTTAATCCAGTCTTACTGTTTGATTAGTCTAGTTAATCTCCTCTTTGTGTTGTTGTGTTGTAAGTGACCACCCTTCACCGGTCCTGCATTTGGTATCAGAGCTTCCCAGGCTCTTGATATAAGATCTCACCATATTTAGATCCCTCACACACATAATACTAAACGTTTCAAATTACAATCATTTCCAAGACTGATATGGAAACTGGAACCATGAACAAGTCCTCACTGATCACTCTTGATGACTTTGACACCTGATGCCAAAGAATGGAAGGTTTCATCAGGTCTCTAGATTCAAGAATGTGGGAGTTCGTTGAGAATGAACCTTACATACCAAGAACCCCCTCTGCTACTAGTGGTGGTATGATCCCTAAGGTTGTGGCTAACTACTCTGATGAAGATAGGAAGAGAGTAGAGATTGACCAGAAAGCCAAGACAGCCCTTTAGACTACTCTTCCTAACTCTATATACAGAGGTTTCAAGAAATGCAAAACAGCTAAGCAACTGTTGGATGCATTGAAACTGATGTATGAGGGTTCCTCTAAAGCCAAGGAGAACAAGAAGGTTCTTCTGAAGCAACAGTTTGAAAATTTCACCTTCAAAGTAGGTGAAACCATGACTCAACAATATTTCAAGTATGTTGAGATTATGGATACCTTAGTGGATGGAGGAGTTGCTTTTGAGAACAGAGACATTGTAAGGAAGTTCATGTCCTCACTTCCTAGGCAATGGACACACTACTGTGTGGTTATCAAGAGAACTGAGAACCTGAAAACTCTTACTTTGATAGAGTTGTATGGGATTCTCAGTGGCTACCAGATGGAGATGAACATGCAAGGTTCATCTGTAAAATCCAACAATCAAATGGGTTCAACCATTCATGTGGTTGAAAGGGATTGCATAGAACCCCAACATCATCTCATATGCTACCCTGACAACTCACAAAAGGGTTCTTTCATCACCTTCCCTGAGACACCAAGGGAGAACTACACTCAAGGAAGCCCATTCCAAGAGACAAGTTCTTCTCAAGCCTTTGTGTCTTCTGATGAAAGCTATGACAACTCTCTTTTCACCCTTGAAGACCTGGACTGTATCCATCCAGATGATCTGGAGTACATGAAAATAGTATAACAAATGGCTCTTCTCACTCACAGATTTAAGAAGTTCTACAAGCGGACTGGAAGGAAGTTCCCCAACAATGCAACAAGTGGAAAGTTTGGACCGGACAAAAGCAAAGTCAAGTGTTACAATTGTAACTTGATGGGTCACTTTTCAAGGGAGTGTGAGGCACCAAGAACAAGTGGTGGCCAAGCACAATCTAGACCAAACTACACTGACAAGGCTACCCAGAATGAGAAGCCAAAGTAGCAAGCTGCAGTTGTTGTTGAAGGAGGCTTTGACTGGAGCTTTCAGGTGGAAGATGCTTCTCCAAACCAAGCACCGATGGCAGATCATAATGAAGCCAAGGTATTGGAACATCTTTATACCCCTGAATGTATTGCTAAAGTTAACAGATACAGGTCCTACAACTTAGAAATAAGGTCTGATCTTGAGTCCATAAACATCTTAAAGGATGATTTTAGAAAGTCTGAAAATGATTATAAACTGAAGGTAGAGGACTTAGAGAAAACTATTTTAGTTCTAAACCATGAGCATACAAATTTTAGGACTCGGATCAAGGATCTCATAACTAAGCTCACTGAGTGCCAGGCTGAGCTTGTGATCAGCAAAGCCAGGGCAAGAAAGTGTGTTCTTGAAGAAGAGACCTTCAAGAACATGATATCCTCATCCCTGCACAACAAGGTGTGCTATCAAAACAAGCAGGGACTGGGCTCTAATGAGACTGCTCCTCCACACACAATCTTGATTGTAAGATCACTCAGGCATGGAACTTGTGAAGATGAGCTTCCTCTTATAGATCCTTTGAGTGAAGAGGATGAAGATGTAATAGTGAAGAATTCCTCTGAGAAGAGTGAAGTGGAAGATTCTAAGAAGGGACACTATCCTTTTGAGGAGAAGAAGAAGACTATGATGACCAAGTCTATGAGGAAGAACTTGATCAGAAAGAGCAAAAGAAAAGCAAGGAAGGCTCATAAGATCAAGGCTACTTTTGACTCCAAGCAGAAGCAAGTTTTTATCTCTGCAGGGTTTGAAGTAGTGAACCCTGAAGACATCAACCTAAACTCTTCTGCTAAGAGTTCAAGTTCATGTTCAAATCATCTCAGCACCAAGAAGAAGGCTGATCTGTTGTGTACCACTACTACAAAACCTGGACCATCCAACTCCAAGAACAGTCCTCAGCCCAAAAGGATTGTCTCATCATCTGCAAAGATGAAGGTGGAGAAGGGATGTGATCAAAGTCAGTCTTGTTCTTAGCAGAAGGCTCTTGGGAAGAAGAAAATGGAGTGTTTCATGTGTGAAAGTATAGCTCATCTTGCAAAGGATTGTCCATATAATCCTAAGGTACTCTTCACACCATCAAGACAAGGACTTCCAAGAGTTCCAAGAAGATTCAAGCTTTGGAAGGAAAATTTGTTTCCTTCGGAAGCTGCAAAACTACAAGGAAGGCAAGTGGAAAATTGTCGGAAGAAAATTTGGTCTCAAAAAGAAGGAATACTTCCGAAGCACTGAAGTCTGCTGCAGTGTCTGCAGAATCTTCCGAAGGTCCAGTCATCAAAACTTCCAAAGCCTCAAAAGCTTCCAAAGTGTTGAAGGTCAAGTCTAAACTTCCAAAGGTGGTGTGGAAGTCAAAGAAAGATCAAGAGACTGGAGGTTCTACATCAACAACAACTCAAGATCCTCCAAGCACTACTATAGGATCTATTGCTGTTGTATTACCTTCTATTTCTCTTAGTGAGCCCAAGACAAGTAAGGCTTGGGTTTCCAAATGTAACTAATCATTTTCTTTTTGCAGGGACAGCTCAAGACAAACAAGAATATCTAGATCATTAACAGTGGCTGTTCCAGGTACATGACAGGCAATAGGTCTCTACTCTAGAACTTTGAAAGGATTGATGGAGGGCCAGTTGCTTTTGGAGGAGATGAAGGTGGTTATATTTCTGGAAGGGGCATGGTCACAAATGGTAAGCTCAACATTGAAAATGTAAACTTTGTCAAGGAGCTTGGGTACAATCTTCTGAGTGTATCCCAATTTTGTGATCAGAGTCATAACAAGCTCTTTACTGAGCATGAGTGCATTGTTCTCAAGCCCGGAGTGGTCAATCGTTATGAGCACATTCTGCTTAGAGCCCCAAGGAAAGGGAACATGTACAAGATGGACTTGCAAGAAACATCTCCCTTTGGAGAAGTTTCATGCTTTCTGTCTAAAGCCAATAGTGATGAGTCTTTCCTATGGCATAAAAGAATGTGACATCTAAACTATAAAACATGAATAAAGTGATTAAGAATGATTTGGTAACTGGAATGCCAAAAAAAGAGTTTACAAGTGATGACCATTGTGTTGCATGCCTGAAAGGGAAGCAATATAAGGTATCTCATAACCCTAAGGAAAGGAACTCCATCACTACACCCCTACACTTGTTACATATGGATAGTTATGGCCCCACTAGTGTAATGAGTCTAGGAAGGACCTCTTATTGTTTAGTGATCACAGATGACTTTATAAGATGCACTTGGGTCTTCTTCATTAAAACTAAGGATGAGACTCCTAAGATTCTAAAGAATTTCATCCTAAGGATTGAGAATCAATCTGATCACAAGTTCAAAACCATAAGATGTGATCAAGGAACTGAATTCAAGAACCAAATCCTTGATACATTTTGTGATGAAAAGGGTATTACAAGACAATACAGTGCTCCCAGGACTCCTCAGTAGAATGGTGTTGTTGAGAGGAGAAACAGGACACTGATTGAAGCTGGAAGAACCATGTTGTCTGACTCTAAGCTACCCATCACCTTCTAGGCAGAGGCGATCAACACTGCCTGCTATATGCAGAACAGAGTTTTAGTGGTTAAGACTCATGGCAAGACTCCTTATGAACTTTGGCACAAGAGGAAACCTTTCATTGGTTTTCTCAGGTCATTTGGATGTCCTTGCACCATCTTGAATACCAAAGATCATATTGCCAAATTTACTGAGAAATCAGATGATGGACACTTTATTGGATACTCTTCCCAAGCTAAGGCTTATAGAGTATACAATCTCAGAACTAGAATTGTTGAGGAGTCAGCCAATGTGACTTTTAATGAACACATAGCCTGTGTGGCTGGTTCTGGTCCTGATTGGTTGTTTGTTCTCGATTTAGTTACCAACTGTTTTAACAAATCTTGTGAGACTATTTCACAATCTGCAAAAATCTTATCAACAGGTGATCCTGATCTAAGATTTGACCTGAGAAGACCTTCAAGTAACACATCTTCAGCTCCAGTTGGAACTACTTCTACAAATGAAGTGTCTATCAGCACCATAATGACAAACTCAACTGATACATCTGGGATGCCTTCAAATTCCAGCTTTGAGGCTCCCCAACCAGATAAAGATGCTTCAAATGTAGAAGAAAATAATGGAGGTGGTGACAGTGATTAGGATTTTCTTGATGCTGATACCATTCTATAGATGACAACATCAATGATGTCACACACTCATTGGATCAAGTCTCTATTGATAAGTGTGCTGATATGGTGGGAGAAACATATATGCCAGATCTAAATTTCACTAATTTGGATCTCTCTCAGCAACTTGCTGTGATCCCTCAGCTAAGGATCCACAAGTCTCACCCCACCACAAACATCATTAGAGATGTTGACACAGGGGTAAGAACAAGAGGACAAACCCATGAAGCAAATGTTTGTCTTCACTCTTGTTTCTTATCCCAGATAGAGCCAAAGAAAGTTGATGAGGCTCTGAAGGATGGAAGTTGGGTTGAAGCCATGCAACAGGAGTTGCTTCAATTCAAAAGATAGAAAGTTTGGAACCTTTGTCCTCTTCCTCATGGGAAACTACCATTGGAACCAAATGGGTGTTTAGGAACAAGAAGGATGATAGAGGAATTATCATCAAGAATAAAGCTAGACTAGTTGATCAAGGAGACACACAAGAAGAAGAGATTGACTACACTGATGTCTTTGCTCCGGTAGCAAGACTGGAAGCTATTAGGATATTCCTGGCATTTGCTGCATCCAAGAACTTCAAGGTGTATTAACTTGATGTGAAGTGTGATTTTCTTTATAGAGTGATTTATGAAGAGGTGTATGTCAAACAACCACCTGGTTTTGTAGATCTTGATCATCCTAATTATGTTTGCAAGCTTGACAAAGCTTTTTATGGGCTACATCAGGCATCTAGGAAGTGGTGTGAGACTCTGTCTTAGTATCTTTGCAAACATGGATACATGAGAGGTACCATAGATGGAACTCTCTTCATCAAAGGATAGGAAAATGACATACTGCTAGTTCAAGTATATGTAGATGATATCATCTTTGGTTCAACTAATCCAAGGCTCTACAAAGACTTTGAGAAGCTGATGAAGGACATATTTGAAATAAGTGCCATGGGAGTACTCAATTTCTTTCTGGGAATTCAAGTGAAGCAAGTTGAAGATGGCATCTTCATTAGTTAGTCAAAGTATGTTTTAAGAGATTCAACATGACTGATTGTAAGATTGCTAAGACACCCATAGCAAGAAACCACTCCCTTAGACCTGATCTTGAGGGGGAGTGTGTGGATGAACAGCTTTACAGGGCTATGATTAGGTCTCTTATGTATCTTACAGCGCCTGATATCATGTTTGCTACATGCATTTGTGCAAGATTTAAAGCCAACCCTAAGATTTCTCATCTTATCACTGTCAAAAGGATTCTAAGATACCTCAAAGGTGCTTTAACACTTGGTATGTGGTATCCTAAGAATTCTGAATTCAATCAGTATACTTATACAGATAGTGATTATGGTGGTTGCAACATGACTGCAAAGTCTACCTCTGGGGGATGTTAGTTTCTTGGTGGAAGGGTTGTCTCATGGAATTGCAAGAAACAATCATGTATCTCTGTATAAACTACTAAAGCTAAATGCATTGCTGCTACAAGCTGTTGTGCTCAAGTGTTATGGATTCAAAATTAGATGCTTGACTATGGATTAAACTTCAAGGAGACTCCCATTCACATAGACAACAATAGTGCTATCTCAATCATAGAGAATCTTGTGCAGTACTCAAGTACCAAACACATCAACATCAGGTATCCTTTAATAAGAGATAATTTTGAAAAGGTATTAATTAAACTAGTCAAAGTCCACACAAATGAACAATATGTTGATCTGTTTACAAAGGCTTTCGATGAACAGAGATTTAAATATTGTATATCAGCTATTGGGATGATAAACTTTAAGTAGGTTTTTCTTAAAACTAATTCTTATTATTTCTTAAAATCTATGTGTCCTAGGTTGTCTAGTTCATCACTTTCATAAGCTCTTGTTTTCTTTGGATGAAAATCTTTTTGAAGACTTTCCTTAATTTTTGAAAATTTTGATCCTTCTGAAGATATGCTTTTACCTTCGGAAGAAAATCACGCCTTCAAAACAAATAACTGTCTAAGAAATTTACCTTTGGAAGAAATTTCTAAAATATCTTTCGAAGCTTAATACTTATCTCAGAAACTTATGTGTTTTCAATGACCATTTTGTTCTGAAGCAAAATTAACTCTCGGAAGCTCTGTTCCTTTAACAAAGCATTCAAGTTTTAGTTTTCTTTTGCAGCAAAATTTTCATAACTCCTAGGAACATCTTCCGAAGTCATTTTAGCTTCAGAAGCTTTTTCATTAAAAATTCCAAGGATAATTTACCTTCGGAAGCTTTTTGACTTCCAAGAAAACTATTTTTGAGCAAAAGCAAACTACTTTTTTAGAGGTGGGACCGACATCCGGATTTTAAAGTTTATCCTCTTTCATTAAACTTTATCTGAAATCCTTTTTCAAATATAAACCCCATGGTTTCCCCCTCTTTCTATCATCTCCTTCTTCCTCCAGACCTAAAATCCAAATTTCTCTCTGAATTTACTCTTTCTTTCTTCATCCTTAAGCTTCCTCAAAATGGCCAACCTTAACCGCAGAAATGATCCAAACTTTTCCATGCAGTTACACAGGCAACACAATCAAGTTGCTCTGTTACACTCTGAGAAAGATCCTCATTTCACATAGGTTTGTTGATTCTTAGCTCTATCCAACTAATTCACCTCCCTAACCATTGATCCTACTCTTTATGAGGATCAACTGCTAGAATTTTGGAAAGCCTGCCAAGAAGTCATCATGGATGGGGAGAAGGCACTATCTGCCACAGTGCAGGGGAGAACAATCTTCATCACTTCGGCCATCATCAACATGCATCTTCAGCTGGATGATAAAGAAGGTGAGGTGTTCTTTCCCAAAGAAGCTCTTAACCCGTCCTTTGAGCAGATGGGCTATGAGGGAGATTTTTCTATCAAAACCTTCAGGAAAGGGGAGGTCTCATCCCAATGGAAATTCCTGCTCCATGTGGTTATCCACAGCTTATCAAACAGGCATGGTGGATGGGACCAGATTCCTAAGGATCTCTCCTTCATTGTTCATGGAATGGTTTAGGGAGTCAAGTTCAGGTACTCTCAGTTTGTTTATACAAATTTGCTTGCAAACTTGGACTCCTTACAGTACTATATGTTCCCTAGATATGTTCAATACATTCTTAACTGTGAACTGGGCTTACAGTTAAGGAGAATAGGTAATACTCTTAAATTGGGATAGATGAAGCCCGACATCTTTAAAATACTAAGAAATCCCATTGTTGGCTTCTCTGGGTAGAAACAGCCCTTGTCCTAAAAATGTTAGTGCTCATTGCTCAAGGTGACAACCTAGCAGCACTAGCTAGTGTTGAACCCACACCTTCTACATCCCAATCACGTCAACAGCCACAAATCACCCTCACCTACAAAAGAAAACACAAACGAACCCCTACATAGACTATTCAGTCTGTGCAGGTCCCCATATACTCACCCACACAGGAAGAAGTGGACACTGGAGCTCCCACTTCTCCTGAGGAGCAAACTACTCCCATTCCTTCAATAATCAGTGCTGAGGTTTCTCATGCTTAGCCTGATGAGCTTATAAGCCTAACTGCCTTAAGCCATCACTCTGAGTCTCAACACTCAAGTGATCAAGCTTTAGGGGACAATTACCATCCCCAACCTATGGACTTAAACCATCTATCCCTAACCTTGACTTCTACACTGATGAAGATCTAGGTTTTAGTGAGTATGATTATTCTCTCTTCTTTTCCCCTACACAAAGAGTTATGAGTGCTCCTGAGTCTCCTACTTCTAGCCCACATCAGTCACCTATTACTGAGGTGGATACTTCTGAACCTGTTCAGAATGTCCATATGAAAGAGGCTCTCACTTTTTCAAGTGATTCCATCATTAAGACCTCAACCATGGCAACTCAGCCCACTGACTCCTCAACTGAGGTTGCCAGTGAGCAGAGGAAATCCAGCAACCAAGAACCTAAAGCTGGTGGTGAGAGAAAGGACTCTAGTCCAATCATCTCATCCCCCAATGATTCTTCTAATGAAGATGAGGGGAATTTAAGAATAAAGGTGCAAAAACTATCTAAAACATGCACCTATTTAGTCTCCAAGGTCAGTCACCTTGAACCTCAAGTGGCTACCTTGCAAAACAGGGTCAATGATCAGCAACTTGAGATTTCTTATCTTAAGGAACAACTAGCTGGAAGACCTTTAAGAGGAACTCAACCAGGAACATAAGAACCTATGGATGTGATTGACCTAACTCCTAGCTCACCTATGCAAGTGGGTGATGCTACCAAAAAGGGGGAGAAAGTCATTACAATCATAGAACCTGGGAGTTCTTCAGAGAGTGTGGACATTGAGGACTGACCATCCTCTCTTGCAATTGTGCACACTTAGCAAATTCCTGAAGTTCATATTAATGTGGACTCTATAGACAGAGTCTGTTTGAGGAAGGAATACCAAGGGCTATCTCATCTCCACCAACTTCAAATCACATCATTGGGTGGAGGTATGATAGCAACAGAAGCGCCCTCATCATTCTTAGAGTTCAAGGGAAGCAAGAGGTCTTCAATTTTCAGACCTTGAACTTCTATGAAAGTCTGGATCTAGTCAACATCCACTTGTCAATCAAAGCCAATCAAGACAAGTTGACAGGCTGGCTAAAAGAATCCAAGATAGGATCACTAGAGAGTTCAGCTTCAGAAGGAGACTAAGGCAATCAGGTAATGCCATCAGTCAACTGGATGTTGAGGCAGACCCTAAGATTAGTTTCATAGGGGAAACCTTGACTGAAGGCCCAGTGGCAGAACCTGAGAGCCCTGCCTCATCATCATCAACTGCTACAAAGATTCATACCCTTATTGAGACACCTACTTGTGAAGGTGCTTCTCAACCTCTCTCTAGCTAGAGCTTAGATGCTACACCAAGCAATGAAGGCCAAAGCTCTCTCCACCCTAACTCACAAAGGTCTGTGAGTGAAAAAGGAAAAGAAAGATGACATTTGAGGAGATTGAGAAGGAGGAGAGAGAGAGAGAGAGAGAGGAAAAGGATGATAAGGGGAGAAAGTTCCTCTTCTGGGTCTGCAAGACTCATGGAAACTGCTATCAGGGCTGGACCCAGACCAAACACATAAGATGATGAATTGAGGGCAGTCAGGATCAACTACTTGCAGACTAGGAACTATGACATAGACAATGTCATTTCTCTCCCATTAGAGGAGTTAATGAACTGGTTGACAAAGAAAGGTCAAAGGAGAAGAAAGAGGCAGAAGATGCTAAGCTACTGGTATAAATGAAAGAAGAAAGAAAAGGTTATATAAGCATGTGCCCACTCTCTTCCCGGTTCAAGAAAGTCCTGCACATGAGGATGTGGTTCAACAAGAACCTTAGGTAGACAAAGAAGAAGACATGATCAAGATGATCAACTACCTGAGTGTCACGGGCCTCTATCAGGCAGATGCACTTCTTCACTTATCCTATGACTATGTTGAGTTTGGGTATCTCAAACAACTTGAACTTTAGATAGTCAAGGAAAGAAAGACAACTAAAAAGAAGCTAAGGGAAGAAGCTGCTAAGTCAAGAGTCATCATATAAAAGAGCATGAAGAAGTCTGCAGACAGGCAGAGGATGATGAGCTTCTAGAAGCTGTATGGATTCTCCGGAAAGAGACTTGGCCCTATGTCTCTATCCACCATGGATGAGCATATCAGGGTAATCATGCAGAAGTTCAAGAGTGGAGAGCTGATTGACTTACACTCCCCTCCAAGTCAAGCTCCACCTGAAGTGGAGGTTAAGGTTGAACAACCAGAGACAACACAACTTGGACCTCCTGCTGAATCTTAGCAAGCTTCATCTTCTGATCCACAGCAGGGTCAGACTCCCTCTCTTTCTGAACCTATGAGAGAGGAAGACCCAACTGAGAAAGACAAAAAAGATCATTTGGTGTTGCAGGCCATTCTTCTCAGTTAAAAGGAAAAAAGAGAAATAAAATGATGGCTTCAAAACCAAAGCCAAAGAAGAAGAAAGAAACATCCTTTTCTGAACCTCAGGATGAGTCAGAACATCCTTAGGATGTGCAGCCAGAGGATGCTACATCAACTCCCAATCAAGCAGCTCCCCTAGCAGCAGGAAGACCCATCTTGTCCTCGACATACACCACAAATCCTGAAAGATGGCATGTCATTAGAGATCAAGGCATTGAGGATGTCTACACATGGCAGGGCATGTTCAATTTGCCTTTGCATGATCTCTTTGACATGAGCAGACATTTTCAGAATCTGAGTGATCCTGATCATCTCATGAAGAAAGGGATGGTCATCATCATAATGTGGACTGTTGATATCTGAAGTCTTCAAAGTGTTTTGGTAGCATCAGCCTAGGAGGAGTTTGTAAGGAATACATGTTAAGGCTGATACAACTCCAAACACTTCAATTCTCCTGCATGCTGCACAAGTACATTGAAGAAGAATGCTTTGGAAGTTTCACACATTCAACAGAAATATTCTAAGTGTGAAATCTTCCAAATCCAAGACCAATATCTTCTGATGCCGAAGATGAAGTTTTACGAAGCTTTAGAGACAAAGTCTTCTGAAGCCAACACTTGAAGATAGATTTCTTCTAAAGACTTTTAGTATACATGCTTTATTTGATGTACTTTACATAAAGTTGGACCCCTTTCCACTACAACTCTGTAAAGTTACCAACTTGCATGAGTTGGTGAAAAGGTCCATGCTTTAGGTAACTGTACATTGAGGTCTTGAGTCTGTAACTTCTACTTCATGTACTTTATCCTTTTTGTAATATATTAGGATGTGAGCTATGGCATGTCAGAGTCACAAGTCAAAAGGCAATCTGCCTTTTGACTCTACAATTGATTTTGTATTGTGTCTAGTCAATTGTATCCAGCTGGCTTTCAAAGTACGGTTGTAGGATGTAGTATATGTATCTCAAGTATTTGTAACTTTCCTTTATGCTTTGTAACACTTGTAAAAGAACTTGAGAAGGCAATATACTGCAATCTTGAAAACCATCTCCTTGTGTATTTTGCTATCTTGTTTTGTCTCTTTTTTACTTGTGTGCTTTGAATCATCTCTTGTGGTTAATCCAGTCTCACTGTTTGATTAGTCTAGTTAATCTCCTCTTTGTGATGTTGTGTTGTAAGTGACCACCCTTTACCGGTCCTGCAACATGCAATGAGATAATGTCACATGAAACGTCTACTCTAAGGGTAAGTGTCCTCTTCATGTAACAAATTATTGTAACGTTAATTTTTACATGATATTTTGTAAGGTTTCGTATAAGGCTGATGCAACCCAAAACATCCAAAGTCTCTCCTGCATGCATGCACAAGAGTACTGAAGCAGAATGCTTCGGAATTTTCACACTCTTCCTTAAAAAACATTCTAAGTATGAAATCTTCTGAAGCCAAGACCAATATCTTCCGAAGCCAAACATGAAGTCTTCCGAAGCTTCAAAGACAATGTCTTCCGAAGCCAACTCTTGAAGAAAGCTTTCTTCCAAAGACTTTTTAACACATGCTATTATCTGATTACCTTTATCATAAAACTGGACAACCTTTCTGCTGCAACTCTGATTAGACACCAACTTTACATAAGATGGTGAAAGGTCCATGCTTTTGGTAATTGTACATAAAGGTCTTGAGTCTGTACGTTCTACTTTATGTACCCTTATCCTTTTTGTAATATATTAAGATGTGAGCAATGGTATGTCATAGTCACTAGTCAAAAGGCAATCTGCCTTTTGACTCTACATTGATTTTGTTGTTGTCTAGATCATGTATCCAGCTGACCTCAAAGTATGGTGGGCTGTAGGTTGTAGTATAAGTATCTCTAGTCCTTGTATCTTATTATCATTTCTTTGTAAACACTTGTAAGGAACTAGAGAGAAATATACATCATCCTTGAAAACCAATTAGCTCTCACATAAACTAGTTTTTCTAGTTCCCTATTTGATCTGTTAAGTGTTCTAAAGAACTCTCCTCACTTGTGTTATTGTGTTGTAAAAGTGCATTGAATCCTTCCTAGGGTCCTGCATTTGGTATCAGAGCTATCCAAGCTCTTGATATAAGATCTCACCATCTTAAGATCCCTCACACACACAAAATACTTAACATCACAAATGGCAGCTATCTCTTAAGTTGACATGGAAACTGGAACCATGACAAAGTCTCCACTAATCACTTCTAAAGACTTTGATACTTGGTGTCAAAGAATGGAAGGCTTTATCAAGTCTCAAGACTCTAGTGTGTGGGACTCTATTATTGAAGGACCTTACATACCAAGCACCCCATCTGCTACCGGTGGTAGTATGATTCCTAAGGCTGTGGCTGACTTCTCTGATGAAAACAGGAAGAGAATAGGGATTGATCAAAAAGCCATGACAGGCCTTCAAACTGCTTTTCCAAACTCAATATACAGAGTCTTCAAGAAGTACAAGACTACAAAGAAACTATGGGAAGCACTGAAGCTTATGTATGAGGGCTCAACTGAAGCCAAGGAGAACAAGAAAGATCTCCTCAAGCAGCAGTATGAAAACTTCACCTTCAAACTAGGTGAGACCGTGACTCAACAATACTTCAGGTATGTTGAGATTGTGGATACTCTAATGGATATTGGAGTAACACTTGAAAACAGGGATATTGTAAGGAAGTTTATATCCTCTCTTTCTAGACAATTGGACACATTACTGTGTTGTTATCAAGAGGACTGAGAACTTTAAGACTCTTACTCTAACAAAGTTGTATGGTATTCTCAGTGGATACCAGATGGAGATGAACATGCAAAATTCATCTGGTAACTCTAGCAATCAAATGGGTTTAGCCCTTCATGTGACTGAAAGGGATAGTATAGAACCTTAACATCATCTTATATGTTACCCTGACAACTCACAAAAGGGTCCATTCATCACCTTCCCAGAGACTCCAAAAGAAAACTACACTCAAGGAAGTCCCTTCCAAGAGACAAGTTCTTCTCATGCTTTTGTCTCTGCTCATGAATCCTCAGGCAACTTTCTCTTCACTCTTGAAGACTTGGATTGTATCCATGTCAGATTAGGACCGTGTACGTATGGAGTACTAACTAATTATACGTTTATACCAGATCAAATAGTGCGGAATCCTATTTGATTGGTGATTCAATTAGTGAGAACGTTAACCCGATCGATATAAGAATAGACTAAACGTTAAGAATGAATAGGAATCGATCAGGAACGATCTATGAACTTGGACAAACTGTTTGGGACATTCTAGACGGCTAGGGTTTATGTGTATGCGTAATATCTCTTCAAGTGTCTTGTTTTTCCATGAATTAGGTGATATTTATAAGTTAGTGGTTTCCATTCGTATGACAGAACCACTAGCATGGTTTAGTCGTGTGACTAAATCATGCGATTGAGTCATACGCACGACTGAAGGTTCAGTCGTGCGACTGAGTCAATCTTATGTCTCAATCATACGACTGATCCAGTCTCCTTGTTCATTGTGTAACTGGTTCATAAGCATGATGTATTCATGCGTATGGTCCATAAGTATGGCCATTAGCATCAATACTCATCTGACTAGGTTGAACACATTTACTCAATCATTATTGACTTAGAATTGTGTACAACAACCTCAAACCTATATAAGAAGTTTATACATATGAATTAAATATAAATAAATATCAAAGCATAAGTCATATTTCATTACTTCGTCAATTTACACATATGTAAGACATGAAAGACTTTTACATTTAAGCACATAAACTAGGTACACATGTATCTACAAACTCCCCCTTGGACCTATTTACTCTATCGTCTAACATTCTTCACGTGTTCTTGGAACTTCTTGTACTTCTCCTCTTTTGTAACTCCTGCATGTATTTCAAATGCAAAGCAGAGTCTTATCACGTGTTGAAACTATAGAGCTTGTACAATATCCTGCGAGTCATAGAACAGTGGCCACTTGTATAATGTATAGAAATCTTCAGCAGACAAGTTAGTAAGCCACATTGGGTCGAATACCCTGATAGTATCAATCTTTCCATCTCTGTTTAGAACTATGACTGCTTCTCCCGTCCGCCAATTGTAATACCACAATTTGAAGTGTGGAGTGAAGTCTTGAGGCATTTCTCGTAAGTGAATCTTTGACATTGTGTGCGGGGGACTCCACTTCTGCACTACTTTAGGTCTCCTAGATATAGGATCAACTTCAGACTTATGAATAAACCTCTTAGGTTGTTGAGGTATGAAGTTTATCCATCTGGTGTGGTATTCCTTCTTTAACGCAGCCTCAAACCAACCTAACATCTTTCTTGGATTAGTATACAACAGCTCTAAGCATGCCAGTCGGTTGAACTCAAAACTAGGGAGAGTTTTCAGATCATGAGGATATCTAAAGTACTCAATCCCCTTTTCCCTTTTCACAACATATGCGTCCATCTTCAAAATATGCCCACGCTATAATCTTGCCTGACACTTTCTGATGCCTTTTGATTCTATAAAGCTTTGTGTAGGTATTCTACTTTGGGGCCACATGTTGGGCTTTCATATCTGCAAAACAAGCTACCCATTCAGCTTTCTTGATATCAACATTAGCATCTGAAGCTTGGGCTTGGCTTTCATCTTTCTCTTTCTCTTTTACCATCTCTTCCAGCTTCTCAAATGTAACATTGCCAAAAGTATCACCCAAGTTGGGGATAACATTACCTTCGTGGTCAGTGTACTCTGGATAATGCTCAGTAGTGACATCTTCTATCTCAATCTCATGTACATTGTTCAGCTCATCATCACTCGCGACATCAACTTCTGGAGCATCTTTAGCTCGTCAGGATTCAGTCTGAACATTTCAGTGAGCTGCTCGTCTGTTAGATCGTGTATAATCTCTCCTTCCTGTGGAGTGTAGCTCACTGATCTTCTAACAATCCCCTGCAAGTCAAGAATCATGGTAAGTTGAGTCTTAACTTGCTGAAGGGGAGCAACATCATATTCATCTATTTGTTGTTCTTCATTTGTTTGATTAAACATTAAGCACATCACACATAAATCAATAATCAAGACATTGAAACATAAACAAACATAGATAATCATTAATTGTATTAATGTAATATATAATTCAAGTACAAAGTTTTTTTTAATACATAGACACCTAATCATTCCTTTTGTCTTGATTTTTCGTTTCTTTAACTGGAGGAGTTGAGGATGAGGCTCCTTGATCTTGGTTTCGCTTTGTGCGCCTCTCCTGTGCCTGAGTGGAGGCTGATGCAGCAGCATCACCTTCTCGATTTTCATCATCATCTTCATCTTTTCCACTCGGTCCTCCTTCATCAGTTCTTCTTCTCCATCAGATTCATCTTCATCCTCATAATCATCATCATCATCATCATCATCATCATCATCACCATCATCACCATCCTTAATCTTTAACGGCTCATTCTTTGATCCCTTAAGCTTTAGCAATATCTTCTTATTCTTCTTCTCGAGATCCTCTATCCTTTTCACCGACACCAACACTAGCTCATTTGGACTCGTGAGTGCTTGGTGGGCTCGGCTTAGAGCTCTCTCGTACTGAGCGTTCTTCTTACTTAGTTGTACCATCTGCTTTACCTGAGCTGCATTCACCTCCATCATCTTGTGTAGCTTAGTAGCCCTTAGCTCATTGTTGGCAATAGCCTTAGCACAATGCAATTGAGGTTAGCCAGCTGCTCCTCTAACCCGACCATGGGTAGAGTAGGTCCAGGTGAGAATGTGGATTGGGTGGAGGGACCAACTTGGTGAGTGGTGGTAGTAGTGGATGTGGTGAAGATTAGAGGTGGAATGGGAGTGGGATGTGGTGTAGTGGCTGTGGTAGTGGTGGTGGGAGGAGTGATATTGGTAGTGGGAGGAGTGGTGGTGGTAGTGGTAGCTGTGGTGGTGGTGGTAGGAGATGTGGTAGTGGTGGTGGCTGAAGATGTGATCACAGTAAACCTTGGCCTCTTAACCTTTTTGCCATAAGGTTGAGCCATTCTTTCTTCTCTGGAGCTCCTTGAGATAGAGGCTCCCCCTGAGCTGATGGGATGGTCAGGTATGTAAGTAGAGTCGATGACATCAGTATCATCACCTGCAGAACCAGCTAGGCGTCCACTGCCTGCCGCTATACCCTTCTCAGTGGCCACAGCCCTGCTCCCAACAGTCCTCACCAGTGGCTTATCATCTGACTCTTCATCATCATCTATCAAGAAGTCCTGGTGGAACGCAACCTTTTCAATTCCACCAGGTGCCTCACCACCTTGACCCTGATCATGGTCGTCATCGTCATCGTCTTCTTCATCGGTGGGTGCCACATACTCCTCATTGGCCAAATGACCAAATAGTCTCCTCACCACGGGCTTCACCTGCTTCCCGTGGTAGACTTTCATCCTACCCAATGTCATGTCATCCATAACCTCTAAAATCGCAGCATCATCTCTGTCCTTTAGCAGCGAAGGAAGCTTCTCATCAATAATCATCTGTAAAAACATCGGGTACATGCAGAAGCCTTTCTTGCCCTTAGCCTTGATGTTTTCTACCATGTAAGAGAATAGCATGTGGGAGAAACTAAACTGGTGGTTCAACACCAGAGCAACATATGCATTCTGGATTTGATCAGACATCTCGTCAAATCCTCCTCTCCTAGATGCAATGCACTTGAGGATGACATGGGCCAAGTACTAAAACTGGGGGCACAGGTTGCTCTTGTTAAGCACACTTGCGTTGATGTCCCTAGTGTACTTCATCCTCAGAAAGCAACCTCGAACGGTCAGAGGATGTAGCTTGGTTGGGTGGTCACTATCCTCACCTAGATCAAGGACTCGCCTTAGGTCTGCAGTAGTGATACTAATCTCCTGTTCAAAGATAGAGCTCCGGATACAATAGGCTCTGCTGACCTGTCAACTGTAGCACCTTCCCAGAAGGTCTGCTATAGTGATCCATATGGCATGCAGGGTGTAGATATGGCCTTGAAGATCCTGGATCTCCTCAGAAAGGCTATGATCCCAAAAACTCGAAAGCATTTCAAGTAGTCGCATCTAAGTGAGCATAGATGTTGTCATTTGTGCTCATAATCCATCTATCAGCCATGTTGCTGCAACACAAGAAACATATACATTAGATTTATGCATAACGGAAGATAGTTGAAACTTAAACTGTTTTTGATCAACCTGGTTCAATCGTGCGATTGAACCATACGACTGAGTTCAGTTGTGTGATTGAGCCTACAGTTTAGTTCAGTCGCGCGATTAAGCCTGCGAATGAACTTAATCGTATGTTAACCTAAGCGGATGAGTCAATCGTGCGACTGAGTCATCGATTGATTCATTCGTGCGATTGAATCGTGCGCCTGGCTCAATCGTGCGACTGAGGTTCATACGGAGTGTCCATTCGCATATTGCTCTGTTCAACACTCCAACTTTGAATCTTTGTGAAATCGTTAAATTAGACTTTGTGTTTAGACTTATTGGATAGGCAGGGACTCGAAATATCATTTAATGTCCTTTATATCAATGATTGTGTCTAGTTAAGTGGTCTGTTATTAAGATTTGGTCTCGGTTCTTGATTTTAACATATCGGCCCTTAGGGTTCAAATAAACTGGTCATTAAGGTCTATTTCAGTCTCACAATACCTGTAGATGAATGAGAAATCAGTTAGGATCAGAATCAGTGAGTAATCAAGGTAAACGAAATTCAGGCAGAGTGTTTGCATATGAGAGGGTTTTGAAAGCTGTGAAGGGTGGTAAGGAATGCGACCGAATAACCCTTCTATTTATACTGTTTTAAAGTTCAGTCGTGCGACTAGACCCATACGCATGCTTTAGTCGTGCGACTGGGGTTCAATCGTGCGACTAGCTTAGACTTCATCATCCAGTCGTACGATTGGTTCATTCTTGTGATCTAATCGCATGGATGTCTCATACTCATGGTTCAGTCGTGTGACTGGCTCATACTTATGGTGCAATCATGTGATTGGCTCATACTTATAGTCCAATCGTGTGATTGGCTCATACTTATGAGTTTGACCTCATACACTTTCAAACACTTAAACTTTTACCTTTTGATATCTTACATTGTGAACACCGATCATCTCAGACATGACCTTTTTAATTAAAAACCCGTTTGATCACCTTAGACGTGATATTTTTAATTTAAAACCGTTTGATCACCTCAGACGTGATCCTTTTAATATAAAACCATTTGATCACCTCAGACATGATTCTTTTTAATTTAAAACCAGATTGGTCACCTTAGACATGACCACTTTTAGTGAGTGATTCATAGATCTCATCTAGTTGTATAGTCCGACAATTACGTAACAAAAGACTAGAAAAATAGAAAAACAACTTGAAATTAAAGACAAAACAGGACTTATTTAAAACCTTTTAGAAAACTTCTATAAGATTTTCCTTCCTGGACAAAACAGCTTCAAGTTAATTTGATCATTTATGGACAGATTCATTATGGAATCATACAGGTATATCATAATCATTTGGGACATTTTACTAAAACACTTTGATGCTAGATTCTTGTTTTGTCCGAGAGTCACTAGCACTTTCAGGAAATCATACTAGAGCTATAAGATGCACACAATGATTTTGACTGTCAAAAGTGGTAGCCACGATGATTGTCAGTATATTTGTCCACTTAAATCCATACACAGATTTTTTACTCACATTGGTGATGAGTTAGGTTTGATTATTTCAACAAGCATTTGTGGTTCCTACACTTATATGGTAATCAACATTCCTTAGGAGATTTTTGAGCGGTCTACGGGTATATTTCAAGAAGAAACTATTCTAAGAGCTTTCAAAGAGATGCCAAGCCTTAGGTCAGTGCCATCGAACAGCAGAGAGGTGCAAACAATAATGAATTCTAGAATATTTAGTTTATGCTCATCCTCAGGTCAATGCCACCGCACAGCAGAGAGACACACAACTTATCTTCTGGTTAGAGCATGTATTTTTCTTTTGCACATATCACACCAACAACATAAGTGAAAAGCTTGATTGCATTTAGCAGGCTTTCCATGTGCTTTGCTCATTGTTATGGTCATCCGGACACATTTGTGGCGTTTATTTTGCTCGTCACCCCTTATTGGAAATGCGTTGATTGTGTTAACCAGGGATAACATGGGAACCCACAGCTAGTTAAACAAGTTAGTTTGAATTAGATTCACCAATGAAGTCTACTCATCTATTGTGTTGAATCTACCAACACATCATATAATGAACTAGCAACCTCTAGGTCTACTTTCTCTATGTTACCACAGTAGCAGACTAGTTTTACTATCATTTTTCCTTTTGTTGTGCTTAGACTCCTCAGACTTATACTTTGAACTTTGCATCTTAATCATTTAAATCCTTTTAAAGTCCCAAACAATTGTTCTCTGTGCACTATAATTTTTCATAAACTTTGAATCATAATCACAGATTTGATTTCATTTCTTTCAGCTAATCTGCCATCCCCTCTTGTTTTTTAAGTAATTAAATACTGTAACTAATTAAATACTAAACTAAACTATTCTCCCCCTAGATTCTAAAACCGAAAATCTTTTTTGTGTTTTGTATTTAATAGATAGGAAAATAAAATAAAAAAATAACATTAAAAATACATGTCGGACTAAGGACTTTCTTCTTCTAGAATCACATCACTTTTCTTTTTCACGCCATTAGCCTCTAAAAGATATAAAAACCTAGGTTTGTCAAATGCTTTTGTGTAGAGGTCGGCGCGTTGAAAATCAGTATTAATTTTAACAACATCGATTAATTGCTTTTCAAAACAATCACGTATAAAGTGATATTTAATACCGATGTGTTTTGTTTTAGGATGTTGGACTGGATTTTGGTGATGTCAATAGCAGTAGAATTATCAACAAAAATAGGGGTGTTAGAAAATTGCAAACCGTAGTCGCGCATTTGCTGTTGAATCCAAATAATTTGTGAATAACAACTTGCAGCAGCAACATATTCGGCTTCACAAGTTGACAGAGCAACTCATGTATGCTTCTTACACTACTAGGTGACTAACCGTCTACCAAGAACTGGCATCCCACAGATGTTGACTTGTAATTCATCTTGCAACCACCATAGTCTGAGTCACTATACGCTGTAAGCTCAAAGTCATCATCATGAGGATACTACAACTCGAGTGTTGGTGTACACTTCAGATAACGAAAAATCCTCTTAATTCCGATGAGATCATTCACTTTTGTTTTGCCTGATATCTGGAACAAAGACAAGTGACGTACATAATATCAGTATGAGAAGCTATGAGGTACATTAGGGATCCGATCATTCCTCTGTACATGGTTCCATCAACCAGATTACCATTTTCATCGGGTGCCACGTCATGGTTCGTGGCCAACGGAGTTCCAGCTGCCGAAGCATTCTCCATGTCGAATCAATTGAGGATATCTCCTACATATTTGGTCTGATGCAAGAATATTCCCTTTGGTGTCGGATCCACCTATAAGCCGAGAAAGAACTTCATCTCCCCCATGGCACTCATCTTAAACTCTATTTTCATTACATATTCGAATTATTTACATAATGTTTCATTTTTGGAACCAAAGATTATGTTGTCCACATATATCTGTACCAATAGTAAATCACCCTCTTTTTCTTTGATGAATAACATGCAGTCAATAACTCCTTTGCAAAAACCATGTTTCACTAGATGAGTTAAGAGTTTCTCATACCAGGCTCTAGGGGCTTGATGGAGCCCATAAAGAGCCTTGTCCAGTTTGTAAACTCTATCCGATGATACGGATCCTCAAAACCTTCGGGTTGACTGACGTAGACTGTTTCACGAATTTCACCATGAAGGAATGCAGTTTTCACATCCAGTTGATAAACTTTAATCTTCATGTAGGATGCATAGGCTAGGAAGATACAAATTGCTTCCATTCAAGCCACTGGTGCAAGCACTTCATTGTAATCTATGCCTTTGACTTGTCGAAATCCTTAAACTACAAGTCGAGCCTTATTCCTGATTATGACCCCTTGGTCATCTTTCTTTCACTTCACACCCATTAGTGCCAATCACCTTAGCACCTTTTGGTTTGTCCATGATGGTCCATACTCCTAACCTCTTGAACTGTAGGAGTTCATCTTGCATAGCACCAACCCATGTCTCATCGTTTAAAGTTTCACTCACATATTTTGGCTCAAATTGAGTCATAAAACATCAATATGCACCATCGTGAAGATGTCCTTTTTCCATGACTGAGGCATAATCAGCTAAGTATAGCTGATTTCGTGTCTGTACTCCCGATCGAACATCCCCAATGACATTGTCCAAAGGATGATAAACATTAAGTCGTTATCCTGGAGTAGTAGGAATAGCTACTTCATTATCCAGATTGTGAAACCCAGGTTCAGTATCCGTAGTTGTTGGAGTATGAGGCTCTAAAGTGTCAGAGGCATCACGATTTGATGCTTGTGTACTTTCATTTGTGGAACCTATTCCTCCTGTTCCACATTCTTAGTCTCAGCTGCTTCATCATCAGAGGAAGAATCACTTACTTCAAGCTCTCCCCCTGAAGGGCTAGAAGTATCATCTAATGGAGTCGTTGATGTCGAGTCTAGTGGATGAGTGTTTAGAACGTCGTACATCATCCTAGCAGAAAGCTCGTCATCTATATGAGTAGGCGGCAGATTAAAGGATTTAAAGAATCCATCATAATTGAAGAAGAAGGATGGTCCTTTCCCAGCAAGGTGGTGGTGTATCTTTGAACATCAACGTTGCACCACACTTCTACATGACCTGTTAAGTTGTTATAAACTCTCTTGTCTGGTATGCTGTATCCGAGAAAAATGCCTTCTTCTGCCTTCTCACTGAACTTCCCAGTCTGAGTCTTTTTCAACAACGTGCATAGTGCGCTAAACGGTTCTAGAACTCCAGGTTGGGTTTACGTCGCTGGAGTAGCTCATAACATGTTTTCCCATGTCGTTTGACCACTAGGACTCGATTGAGTGTATAACAAGCATTAGCCACTACCTCAGTCCAGAATTAAATAGGCCATTTTAAGTCGGCTAGCATTGTTCTGGATGTCTCTATCAAGCTCCTATTTTTTCTTTTAGCAATGCCATTCATCTATGGAGTGTAGGCATAGGTGAATTGATGTACAATTCCTTTCTCTCAACATTATGCCTCCATCCACTGATTCTTGAACTCTGTGTCGTTGTCTGATCAAATCTGTCTTACTTTCAACTTGTAGAGTGATTCCAATGTAGTTACTAGATGTTTGAATGATTCAAAAGTTTCTGATTTGGCTTTCAAAACATCACCTAAGAGAATCTTGAGTAATCATCCATTACTACAAAGCAATACAGATCTCCAGCAATGCTCTTTGTGCTGATAGGGCCAAACAGATCCATGTGCGGAAGCTTGAGAGGCATACCAATAGGATTAAGTTTCTTTGCCTTGTGAGCTTTCTTGGTCTGTTTCCCTTTCTTACATGCTATGCAGAAGTTCAGAAGCTGGAAGTTCTTGACGGTTACACCATTTACTAAATCATTCTGAACCAAATGATTCATCTTCCTAGGATTGATGTGTCCCATTCTCCTATGCCATGAGACTGGATCCCTCTAAGTTGACTTTGACAAGAAGCATTGAACAGTGTGATCGGTTGTGGAGGCTTTTGATAGATCCAAGACATACAAGTCGTTATAGCTAGAAGCTGACATAACAACCTGATCCTCCTTAATCACATAGTCCTTCTTCAACATGTAACACTTTTTGTTGTCAAATACAACTTTAAATCCTTTATCACATATCTGGGAGACTGAAAGTAAGTTGTTCTGGAGTTGTTGAACGTAGTTGACATTGTCAAACTTCACTTTCTCTTTTCCCATTTTGCCTTGTGTGGTGATGTAACCTTCTTTGTTCCTAGCAAATGAAACATGTCCCCCTTTAATTTGTTTGACATTGAAAAGGAGGGAAGAGTTCCTGGTCATGTGCCTAGAAGCCCCACTATCAATAATCCAGGTATAAGTGATAGCACTGTAGCGGACACCCTGTGAGGAGCCAGTTGAATTAGCCATCAAAGCAGCTTCTTCTGTACCTGACATCGCTTGCTCAACTGTTATCTCACCTTCACTAACAGATCCATCATCTAGTGCTTCGACAAAGGCTATATTTGATTCTCCAGGAGAAACAAAGTGGAAGGACCGATATTGCCCTTCATCGCCTTGAGCAGTTAGAGCCTTTGTTTCTTTGCTTGAAGAAGCAGCTCCAATCACGTCCTTGTCTTGACGGTTGAATGTAGGAAATGGGTTTCCATTTCTTTTTTTCTTGGGCTTTACACATTCACGTTTAAAATGCCCCTTTTCACCATAGTTGAAGCACGTGACTTTGGTTTTATCGAAACCAAAAGTCGTATCTTTCATGGCTACTAAATTCTGCCCCGTCTTCTTGACAAATTTTTTAGCTCTTCTGACTGCACTTGCTAGAGCCCACATGATGTCCATTCTTTCAAGCTCGTTCTCATCAAATTGCTCATAATCTTCATCTGCAAGGTGACAATTTCCAGTCTTCCTGGAAACTAAACCATCATAGGAATGAACCACTGCTGCTAGAAGATTCATATGATCCTTAGCCACTTCCACTGTGATATTACCGAGATTCTCGATCTTCAACTTCATAGTATTGGCTTCAGGCACTATGTATTGGGTCCCAGATGACCCTGATGTTTCTAGTCCTAAAGTAGTGGTTTGGGAAGGAGCAGATGAACTAGACATGCATGTTGTCTGTAATGGTGCTCCTGACACAACTGGAGTGGGAACTGAGTTGTAGAGTGAAAGATTCTGAACGTAGGATCCTTTCTTCGACTTGTACTTCATTCTCAGTTCTTCCTCTCTTAACTTCAAGAAGAAGTCATTTATGTCTAATGTCACAAGAATGTCATTCTGTCTCAGATTAGACACAAATGAATCCCATTTCTCACACAAACCATCGGCAAAGCTTAAAACTTTATCTTCCATTGAAGTGGTTACACCATGAGTGTGCAAATCACTCATTAGATCATAGAATATGTCAATTAATCATCTAATCTCTCATTCCTTATTGAAGAGAAGTTATCAAACTCTTTTCTTAGAGCTTTAGCCTTCAGTGCCTTTGTTGGAGCATATATTGTCATATATAGTGTGTCCGTCGCTTGTCGAATAGTCTAGGCTTAATGTAATAAACCTGATATGTTGTAAACACATGAAATTGGGTCATTCACAGGAGCATATGCGAATGAGACTCATTTGTACGACTGAGCCATGCTAATGGACCAGTCGTGCGACTGAGAAATGCGATTGGGCCATTCGTAAGATTGAACCATAAATATGGTTCAGCCGTACGATTGAACCATACGCATGGCCCAATCGTACGAATGGGCCCAATCACATCTGATATGGGCCGATGCCTATAAATACCAGTTTCATTGTGTAGAGAGAAAAGAAGTGTGCCTGGGGCCTAGGGCTGCCGGATGGGAGGGGAGATCATGCTCGATCTCCCCTTGCCAAGAGTCGGGATTCTTATGTTGTAACGAGCTTGTAATCATTAGGTTTTATCAATGATACCATTTTATTATAGTTCGTGTTATTGTTTGTCTCTTGGTTTTGGTTCTGTTTCCTTCCGTCAAGAACACGCTCGGATGTCTACCGATTTAGCGCCTTCACAATTGGTATCAAAGTCGGTTACTACTGGAATGATCTAACACTCATTCTAGCAACTCGAGCTCTTGATTTCTAGATCTATTTCATGTTCCTTGATGTTAAAACCCACTTCATGTTCTTCGTGTTTTGCTCAGATCTTGTTACGTGTGTTGTTTCTATGTTAAAATCGAACTCGAAACCACATTCATATCACCCTTGCGAATCTTATGATGTCTATTTTGCTTTGGTTCATGTAAAATTCATAAGATTAGGGTTTTTGGCAGCCATGGCGGCTGCAGATCTGAAAATCTACGTGCAGACCTGTTCGTGCGACTGGACCATGCTAATGGACCATTCGTGCGACTAGACCATGCTAATGGACCATTCGTACGACTGGACCATGCTAATGGTCCATTCGTGCAACTGGACCATGCTAATGGACCATTCATGTGACTGGACCATGCTAATGGACCATTGGTACGACTAGACCATGCTCATGGACCATTTGTATGACTGGACCATGCTAATGGACCATTCGTACGACTGGACCATGCTAATGGACCATTCGTACGACTGGACCATGCTAATGGACCATTCGTACGACTGGACCATGCGACTGGACCATTCGTACGACTGGACCATGCTAATGGACCATTCGTACGACTGGACCATGCGACTGGACCATTCATACGACTGGAATGCGACTGGACCATTCTTATGACAAGTCATGCTACTAGACCAGTCTTATGTCCAGTCATGCTACTGGACCAGTCTTATGACCAGTCATGCTACTGGACCAGTCTTATGACCAGTCTCACAAAGATATCATTCGTATTATCCACTCACATGAATGTGATAATTGTACTCCATGTCATACGAATGAATGGTGTTCCAGACCAATAATAATAATAATAATAACAAATAATAATAAAAAGAAATTCTGGAACTACCTTTTGCACAAATTTGAGGATGAGCGAAGCACATTCACTTTGAGGTTCTTTTGTCAAATAAGTTCGATGGATACCCCATTATTCGTTGTACATTCAGAATAGGTGATTGTGGTTAGAACACAAAAGAGAGAAAAGAAGATGTCAGTAGTCGGTGCTGATTTTGTGGGGTAGTTAGAAGCATCTGACTATTTATGGGCCAATCAAGTTATATCTATCTGCACAGAGAGGATTCTCAGTCTAAGGGGGAATCCATGTTTAGAGAATTGAGGACGTAATCAGAAAGTGATGATGTGAACTGGTTTCTGATGATGAATCTGAGTGCATGCTGATTTGTTTAAGACTGTCAGCTGTGGATTAGAACCTTCTACTTTTTGCCTAATACACCGTATGAAGACGCCAGGAGAGCACAATGTTTATATATTAGGATATGCTAAATTTGAGGGGGAATTTTTACAAGTGTTAATGTTAATCAGGTTAGCCTGTGTGAAGATTGAAGCAATGAAAAACTGTTCATGTCATTATCTGGAAAAAATCAGTCTTATGGGGAATCTTGCTGCTATGATGGTGTTCAGCAAAGTAAACGAAAGCTATTGTGCCTAAATTCATTTTCAGGGATACTATAGCAACCTAACGGATTGGAAACGTTGGCTAATATGGTTTTTCATTTGATTCTATTGGAAACCAGAGCAAAGATTGACTAAAGATTGTAAGAGGTGTTATCTACTATTCGTAAGCAATGTCCAAGGGGGAATTTGTTGGAGCATATGTTGTCCTATATAGTGTCTCCATCGCTTGTCAAATAGTCTAGGCTTAATGTAATACACATGATATGTTGTAAACACATGAAACTGGGTCATTCGCAGGAGCATATGCGAATGAGAGTCAGTCGTACGACTGAGCCATGCAAATGGACCAGTCGTGCGACTGAGAGATAGATTGGGCCATTCGTAAGACTGAACCATAAGTATGGTCCAGTCGTACGATTGAACCATACGTGTGGCCCAATCGGACGAATGGGCCCAGTCGCATCTGATATGGGTTGAGGACTATAAATACCAGTTTCATTGTGTAGAGAGATAAAGGAGTGTGCCCGGGGCCTAGGGCTGCCGGATGAGAGGGGAGATCATGCTCGATCTCCCCTTGCCAAGAGTCGCGATTCTTATGTTGTAACGAGCTTGTAATCATTAGGTTTTATCACTGAAACCATTTTATTATAGTTTGTGTTATTGTTTGTCTGTTGTTTTTTGGTTCTGTTTCCTTCCGTCAAGAACACGCTCGAATGTCTACCGATTCAGCGCCTTCACAGCCTTCAACGTTGCATTTCCATCGTACCTCTTCTCCAGGGCCTACCATAGCTTTTTGTCATGCTTGTTCTTAGAAAACTGATGAAAGATGTCTTTCGGTATTGACCGAGTCAACAGGGCATAAACTTTCTTCTTAGCATTGAAGAGTATCTTTTGAGCTTCACTCATTCCTCCCAACATTAACTTGACTCCATTTGCACTGACTGGTACCGTGTAGCCAGTCTCTATGGATGTCCAAAGATTGGGATCAACTGCATCTAAGTAGATCTCAAACCATTGTTTCCACTAAGGATATTCATCTAACGTTAACAGCTTAGGCGATTTATTATGATTACCAATCTCATTCTCCAGAAGTAGAAGGTTCTGGATGCGTGAGTCCTTACGGCAGTAAACGCAGCAAATTGATCTTCCATTTCTATAAACTTGGAACTTTGAGATCAAGACATTTTCACTCGTGTGAATGGGCTATAAGTATGGTTCACTTGTGCGAATGAGGGGTGCGAATGAATTCAATCGTGCGATTGGATTCAGTCGTGCGAATTAACAAGCCGAATGGAGAAATAACTGGAGTTGTTCAGTCGTACGAATGAGCAGTGCGACTGAGTTTAGTCATGCGAATGGAGTATACGAATAAGTTCAATCGTACGAATGAGCTAATTGTGCGACTGAAGGTTGCTGTTTTTGAAAAATTGAAGTTTTTAACACTTTGAAACAAAATATGATTCTTCTAAGAACCCTAATCTACCGTATAGTGAAAAATCAAACCTTTAATGCCAGAAAATGTCAAAAACACCTTTTCAAGCAAACGTGGTGACTCTTTTGATTAAAACGTAGGTTTTCTGACACCAAACCTAATTGAATCAAACGCAAAATCAAGAGCCAATGCTCTGATACCACTTGTCAGGTTAGGGCCGTGAACGTACGGAGTACTAACTGATTATGTGTTTATACCGAATCAAATAGTGTGAAATCCTATTTGATTGATGATTCAATCAGTGAGAACGTTAACCCGATCGATATAAGAATAGACTAAACGTTAAGAATGAATAGGAAACGATATAGAACGATCTATGAACTTGGAAGGTTGTTTGGGACGTTCTAGACGGCTAGGGTTTATGTGTATGCGTAATATCTCTTCAAGTGTCTTGTTTTTTCATGAATTAGGTGGTATTTATAGGTTAGTGGTTTCCATTCGTATGACTGAGACTGAACCATTAGCATGGTTCAGTCGTGCCACTGAATCATGTGATTGAGTCCTACGCACGACTTAAGGTTCAGTTGTACGACTGAGTCAATCTTATGTCTCAATCATACGACTAATCCAGTCTCTTGGTTCAGTCATGCGACTGGTCCATAAGCATGATGTATTCATGCGTATGGTTCATAATATGGGCCATTAGCATGAATACTCATCCCACTAGATTGAACATATTTACTCAATCATTATTGACTTAGAATTGTGTACAACAACCTCAAACCTATATAAGAAGTTCATACATATGAATTAAATATAAATAAACATCAAAGCATAAATCATATTTCATTACTTTGTCAAATTATACATATGTAAGACATGAAAGACTTTTACATTTAAGCACATAAACTAGGTACACATGTATCTACACAGATGATCTGGAGTATATGGAGATAGTTCATTAGATGGATCTTCTCACTCACAGAGCCAAGAAGTTCTACAAAAGGTCAGGAAGGAAGTTTGCTAGCAATGCAGCCAGTGGAAAGTTTGGGTTGGATAAAATCTAGGTAAAGTGTTACAACTGTAACCAGATGGGACACTTTGCTGGAGAGTGCAAGGCACCAAGAGAATGGTGGCCAAACTCAATCCAGACCAAACTACACTAAGAGAGTTCCCCAGAATGAGAAGCCAAAGCAGCAAGCTGCAGTTTTTGTTGAAGAAGAAGGCTTTGACTAGAGCTTTCAGGTGGACGATGCATCTCCAAATCAAACACTCATGGATGACCAAGACGAAGCCAAGGTATTGGAACATCTTTGCACTCCTGAATGTATTGCTAAAGTTAATAGATACAGGTCCTACAACTTAGAGATAAGATCTGATCTTGAGTCCTTGAACATCTTAAAATCTGATTTCAAAAAGGCTGAAATGATTAGAAGTTAAAGATCGAGGACTTAGAGAAAACCATTTCAGTTCTTAAACATGAGCACACAAATTATAGGGCTCAAATCAAGGATCTCATAACTAAGTTGACTGAATGCCAGACTAAGCTTGTGATCAGCAAATCCAGGGTAGAAAAATGTGTTCTTGAAGAAGAGACCTTCAAGAACAAGATATCCTCATCCTTGCATGCAAAAGTGTGTTATCAGAACAAGTAGGGACTGGGATCTCGTGAGATAGCTCCTCCATGCATAATCTTGTCTGTAAGATTTCCTAGGTGTGGAACTTGTGAATATGAGATTCCTCTCATAGACCCCTTGACTAAAGAGGATGAAGAGGAGATGATGAAGAATGGCTCTAAGAGGACTGAAGAGCATTCTAAGAAGGGTCATCATCCCTCTAAGGAGAGTGAAGTTGTTGGCATGACCAAGTCCAAGAGAAAGAACTTAATCAGAAAGAGCAAAAGAAAATTAAGGAAGGCTCAGGAGATCAAGGCCATCTTCAGCTCTGCAAAGAAACAAGTCTTTGTTTCTATAGGATTTGAAGTGGTTAAAACTAAGAACTCAAACTTGAACTCCAACAACAAGAGTTCTAGTTCATGTCCAAGTCATCCCATCACCATGAAGAAGGCTGATAAGTTGTGTATCTCTGTTATACAACATGAACCATCAACCTCCAAAGGTAGTTCTAACCCTAGAAGAATTGCCACATCAACTGAAAAGATGAAGATGGAGATAGAAAGTGATCAAGTTTAGCCTTGTTCTCAAAAGAAGACTCCTAGAAGGAATAAAATGGATTGTGTTATGAGTGGGAGTACCTCTTATCTTGCTAAAGATTGTTTCTACAATCCAAATAATACTCTCCATATCAGAAAGAAAGAAACATCTAAGAGTTTGGAGAAGAAGAAGAAGAAAGCTTCGGAAGGAAAATCTGTTTCCTTCGAAAGCTCCAAAATGAAGAAGAAGGAAAGTGGAAAATTGCCTTCGGAAGAAAATTTGGTCTCGGAAGAAAGGAATAATTCCAAAGCACTAAAGTCTGCTGCAGTGCTAGCAGGATCTTCCGAAGGTCCAGTCATAAAAACTTCCGAAGCCACAAAAGCTTTTGAAGTTTTGAAGGTCAAGTCCAAACTTCCAAAGGTGGTGTGGAAGACAAAGAAAGGCCAAATGACTAAGAGTTCTCCATCAACAACAACAAGAGATCCTCCAAGCATAATTATAGGATCTATTACTGTTTCATTACCTTCTACTTCTTTTGATGAGCCTAAGACCAACAAGGCTTGTGTTTCCAAATGTAAATAATCATTTTCTTTGTGCGGGAACAACTCAAGACAATCAAAAATATCTGGATCATTGATAGTGGCTGTTCCAGGCACATGACAGGCAATAGGTCACTACACCAAAAATTTTAAAGAATTGATGGAGGGCTAGTTGCTTTAGAGGAGATGAAGGTGGTTACATTTCTCGAAGGGGCAATGTCACAAATGGTAAGCTCAGCATTGAGAAGGTAAACTTTGTTAAGGAGTTTGGATACAATCTTCTGAGTGTATCTTAATTTTGTGATAAGAGTCATAACATGCTCTTTACTGAGCATGAGTGCATTGTTCTTAAGCCTGGGGTGGTCATTCCTCATGAGCATATCCTGCTCAGAGCCCCCAGGAGAGGGAACATGTACAAGATGGATTTGCAAGAAACATCTCCCTCAGGAGAAGTTTCATGTTTTCTATCTAAAGCAAATAGTGATGAGTCATTCTTTTGGCATAAAAGAATGTGTCATGTAAACTTTAAAAACATGAAAAAACTTATTAAGAATGATTTGGTAACTGGAATGCCAAAGAAAGAGTTTACAAGTGATGACCATTGTGTGGCATGCCTCAAAGGGAAGCAACACAAGGTATCACACAAACCAAAGGAAAGAAACTCCATCACTACTCCACTACACTTGTTACATATGGATCTCTTTGGCCCCACTAGTGTAATGAGTCTATGAAGGACCTCTTACTGTTTAGTGATCACAAATGACTTTAGAAGATTCACTTGGGTTTTCTTCCTTAAAGCTAATGATGAGACTCTTGAGATTCTAAAGAATTTCATCTTAAAGATTGAGAATCAATGTGATCACAATGTCAAAACCATAAGATATGATCAAGGAATTGAATTTAAGAACCAAATCCTTGATATATTTTCTAATGTAAAAGGTATTACAAGACAATATAGTGCTCCCATGACTCCTCAGCAAAATGGTGTTGCTAAGAGGTGAAACAAGACACTTATTGAAGCTGCAAGAACTATGTTGTCTAACTCTAAATTGCATATCACCTTCTAGGCTGAGGCAGTCAACACTGCCTGTTATGTGTGAAACAGGGTTTTAGTAGTTAAGACTCATGGTAAGACTCCTTATGAACTTTGGCACAAGAGGAAACCTTTCATTAGTTTTCATAGGTCATTTGGATGTCCTTGCACCATCTTGAATACCAAAGATTAAATTGCCAAGTTTGCTGAGAAATCAGATGATGGACATTTCATTGGATACTTTTCCCAAGTTAAGGATTATAGAGTATACAATCTCAGAACTAGAGTAGTTGAAGAGTCAGCCAATGCGACTTTTAATGAGCACACTCCCAGTGTGAAAGGTTCTGGTCTGGATTGGTTGTTTGACCTTGATTTAGTTACTAACTGTTTTAACAAATCTTGTGAGCATGTTTCAGGATCTATAGACATACTACCTACAGGTTATCCTAATCCAAGATTTGAGTCGAGAATACCTTCAAGCTATACATCTTCAACTCCAGTTCTAAGGAACTCTGCAAATGAAGTTTTTATTAGCACAACATTAACAAATTCAGATGATACATCTGAGATGCCTTCAAATTCTAGCTCAGAGGCTCCACAACTAGATAAAGAGGCTTCAATTGTAGAAGAAAATGGTGGTGGTGATAGTGATCAAGATTTCTTGATACTGATAACCACTCCATAGAAGACAACATCAATGATGCCACACACTCTTTGGATCAAGTCTCTCTTGATAAGTGTGCTAATGTGGTGGGAGAAACACCAATGCTTGATCTAAATTTCTCTAATTTAAATCTCTCTCAGTAACTTACTATGATCCCTCAACTAAGGATCCACAAGTCTCATCCCATCACAAATATCATTGGAAATGTTGACATAAGGGTAAGAAGAAAAGGACAAACCCATGAAGCAAATGTTTTTCTGCACTCTTGTTTCTTATCTCAGATAGAGCCCAAGAAGATTAATGAGGCTCTGAAGGATGGAAGTTGGGTTGAAGCTATGCAAGAGGAGCTGCTTCAATTCAAAAGGCAAAAGATTTGGAACCTATGTCCTCTTGCTCATGGAAAGACTACTATAGGAACCAAATCGGTGTTTAGGAACAAGAAAAATGATAAAGGAATTGTCATCCAAAATAAAGCTAGACTAGTTGTTTAAGAGTACACATAAGAAGAATGAATTGACTACGCTGATGTCTTTGTTCCTACAGCAAGACTGGAAGCTATTAGGATATTCTTGGCTATTTTTGCATCCAAGAACTTCAAGGTCTATCAACTTGATGTCAAGAGTGCTTTTCTCTATGGGGAAATTGGTGAAGAGGTGTATGTCAAACAACCACCTGTTTTGCAGATCTTGATTATCCTGGTTATGTCTACAAGCTTGATAAAGCTCTTTATGGACTGCACCAAGCACCAAGTAAGTGGTATGAGACTCTATCTCAGTATCTCTGCAAGCCTGGATATTGAAGGGGTACTATAGATGGAACTCTCTTCATCAAAGGACAAGGAAATGACTTGATGCTAGTTCTAGTATATATAGATGACATCATTTTTGGTTCAACTAATCCAAAGCTCTGCAAAGACTTTGAGAAGTTGATGAAAGACAGATTTGAAATAAGTGACATGGGGGAACTCAATTTCTTATGAGAATTCAAGTGAAGCAAGTTGAATATGGCATCTTCATAAGTGAGTCAAAGTATGTTCAAGACATACTCAAAAGGTTCAACATGACTGATTGTAAAATTGCTAAGACACCCATAGCAAGAAACCACTCCCTTAGACCTGATCTTGAGGGGGAGTGTGTGGATGAACACCTTTACAGGGCTATGATTGGGTCTTTTATGTATCTTACCACTAGTAGGCCTGATATCATGTTTGCCACATGTATTTGTGCAAGATATCAAGCCAACCCCAAGATGTCATATCTTATCACTGCCAAAAGAATTCTAAGATACCTCAAAGGTGCCTCAACACTTGGCCTTTGGTATCCCAAGAATTCTGACTTCAATTTATATGCATATACAGACAGTGATTATGGTGGCTGCAATATGACTGCAAAGTCTACATCTAGTGGATGTCAGGTTCTTGGTGAAAGGGTTGTCTCATGACAATGCAAGAAACAATTCTGTGTCTCTGCATCAACTGCTGAAGCTAAATACATTACTGGTGCAAGCTGTTGTGCTCAAGTGCTTTGGATTCAAAATCAGATGCTTGACTATGGATTAAACTGCAAGGAGACTCCCATTCACATAGACAACAACAATGCTCTCTCAATCACTGAAAATCCAGTGCAGCATTCCAGGACAAAACACATCAATATCCGGTATTATTGTATTAGAGATAACTTTGAAAAGGGATTAATTAAACTAGTCAAGGTTAACTCAAATGAACAATATGCTGATCTGTTCACCAAAGATTTCGATAAACAAATATTCAAGTATCTTATATCAGTTATTGGGATGATTAACTTGAGTAGCTTTTCTTAAAACTTAATCATATTATTTCTAAAATTTGTGTGTCATAACTTGTCTATTCTATCACCTTCATAAGGCATTGTTTTGTCTGGATGAAAATTTTCTTAGAAGAACATTCCTTAGGATTTTTTAAAATTCTTGGTCTTTTTTCTTCGGAATATATAAATTTTATCTTCGGAAGAAACTTATGCCTTCAAAACAAATAATTGCATAAGAAAATTGCCTTTGGAAGAAAATGTCTGAAATATCTTCTAATGCTTAAAATTTTCTATTAGGCACTTACATGTTTTCAAGGACAATTTTCTTTTGAACAAATTAACTCTCGAAAGCTTTATTCTTAGTTGAATAAAATTTTTAAGTCTTAATTTTCTTCTGAAGCAAAATTTTCAAAAACTCTCAGGAAATTCTTCCGAAGTCATTTTGGCTTCGGAAACTTTTTCAATATAACTTCCGAAGACAATTACCTTCAGAAGATTTTCGAATTCCAAAAAACTACCTTTTGAGCAAAAAGTAAACTTTTTTTCAGAGGTGGGACCGACATCCGGATTTCCAAGTTTATCCTCTTTAATTAACTTTATCTTAAATCCTGTTCATATAAACCCAATGATTTCCCCCTCTTTCTATCATCTTCATCTTTCCTCCAAACCTAAATTCCCAAAATTTCTCTTGACAACTGCCTTTGTTCTTTCTTTCCTTCACCATTAAGCTTTCTTAAATGGCCAACCTTAACAAAAGAAATGATCCCGATTTCTCCATGCAGTTACACAGGCAGCACAATCAGGTTGCATGTTAAACTCTAAGACAGATCCACACTTCTTAGAGGTTTGCCAATTCTTGGCTTTGTCTAACTATTCCACCTCCCTTACCATCGATCCTGTTCTTTATGAGGATCATTTGCTTGATTTATAGAAAAGCGGTCAAGAGGTTGTTCTAGATGGGGAGAAGGCACTGTCTGATACGGTGCAGGGGAGGACAATCTTCATCACTCCAGTCATCATAAATACTCATCTATAGCTAGATGATGAGGAAGCTGAGTTGTCTTTTTCCAAAGAAGCTATTAACCAGTCCTTCCAGCAAATATGCTATGAAGGGGATTTCTCTGTAAAGACCTTCAGAAAAGGGAATGTCTTATCCCAATGGAAGTACTTACTACATGTGGTTATCCACAGCTTATCCAACAAGCATGGGGGTTGGGACCAGATTCCTGAAGGTCTCTCCTTCAAAGTGCATGGGATGGTTTAGGGGGTCAAGTTCAGGTATTCTTAATTTGTCTATACAAAGTTTCTTGCTAACTTAGACTCCCTTAGAATATTATATGTTTCCTAGATATGTATAACACATTTTTAATTGTGAACTGGGCTCAGAGTTGAGGGAAACAGATAATATTCTTAAACTGGGATAGATGAAGCCTGACATCTTTAAAATCTTGAAGAAACCAACTGTTGGCTTCTCTGGGGTAGAAACAGCCCTGGTCCCAAAATGTTAGAGCTCATTGCTCAAGGTGACAACCTGGCAACACAAGCCTGTGTTAAACCCACACATTTTACATCTCAACCACCAAAACATCCACAAATCACCCTAACTTACCAAAGAAGATCCAAACGAACCCCTGCACAAGTTATTCAGTCTGTACAGGCCCCCATATCACTACCCACACAGGAAGAAGTGGAATCTGGAGCTCCCACTTCTCCTAAGGAGCAAACCACTCCCATTCCTTCAACTATCAGTCCTGAGGTTCCTCATGCTCAAAATGATAAGCTCATAAGCCCAACAACGTTAAGCATTCATTCTGAGTCTCTACACTCAGATGAACAACCTTCAAGGGACAGCTACCATCCCCAACCTTTAGACTTAAACCAAGCAATTCCCAACAGCCTTAAGCCTTCATACTGATGAAGACTTAGGTTTCAGTGAGTATCATGAGTCTCTCTATTTCTCCCCTACTCAAAGAGAGATGAGTGCTCTTGACTCACCTATGTCTAGCCCATATTAGTCACATATCATTGAGGTGGATACTTCTGAACTTGTTCAGGATATCCATATGGAAGAGGCTATCACTTCAGTAAGTGATTACATAATTAAGACCTCAACCATGGCAGACACTTCAACTGAAGCTATTATTGAGCAGAGGAAAACCATTAGCCAAGAACTCCAAGCTGGTGGTGAGAGAGAAGACTTTGGTCCAATTCTCTCATCCCCTAATGATTCTTCTAATGAAGATGAGGGGAATTTGAGACTAAAAGTGCAAAAACTGTCAAAAACATGCACCTATCTAGTCTCTAAGGTTAGTCACCTTGAATCTCAGGTGACTACCTTGCAAAACAGGGTCAATGATCAGCAACTTGAGATATCTTTTCTTATGGAAAAACTAGCTAGGAGACCTTTAAGAAGAGCTCAACCAGGAATACAAGAACCTGTGAATGTGGTTGATCTAACCTCTAGCTCACCTATGCAAGTGGGTGATGCTAGCAAAAAGGGGGAGAAAGTCATCATAGACACAAAACCTGGAAGTTCCTCATATAGTATGGATATTAAGAACTCACCATCCTCACTTGCAACTATCTATACTCAGTAACTTCCTCAAGTTCATATTGATATGGACTCTATAGACTCCTTCATTTAGAATCTTTTTGAGGAAGGGATACCAAGGGCAGTGTCATCTTCACCTCAAGGAACTTCCAACTACATCATAGGGTGGATGTATGATGAAAATAGAAGCGCCCTCATTCTTTAAAGATTTCAAAAGCAACAAGAAGTCTTTAACTTTCAAACCTTAAACTACTATGAAGGTCTTGAGCTTATCAGCATGCCACTTGTCAACCCAAGCCAATCTAGACAAGCTGACAGGCTGGGTCAAAGGATACAAGACAGAATTACTGAAGAGTTTAGACTTAGAAGGAGACAAAGGCAATAAGGTTTTACTATTGGTCAACTGGATGTTGAGTCAGACCCTAAGATTAGCTTCGAATAGGAAACCTTTACTAAAGGCACAATGGTAGAGCTTGAGATCCTTGTCACATCACAACTACTTCAGCAATTCATTCCCTCAGTGAAGCACCTACTGGTGAAGGTGCATCACTACCTCTTTTTGGCTAGAGCTTGGAAGCTACACCAAGCAATGAAGGCCAAAGCTCTCTCCACCCTGAGTCACAAAGGTCTGTGAGTGACAAAGGGAAAAGAAAAATGACATCTGAGGAGATTGAGGAGGAGAGAGAGAGAGAGAGAGAGGATGATGAAGCTAAAGGGAGAAAGTTCCTCTACTGGTTCTGCTAGATTCATGGAAGCTGCTATCAGGGCTACCCTCAGGCCAAACACTCAGGATGATGAGTTGAGGGCAGTCAGGATAAACTATTTACAGACCAGGAACTATGATATTGATAATATCATCTTCTTCCCCTTAGATGAATTAAATGAACTGACTAACAAGAAATTGTCAAAGGAAAGAAAGGAGGCAGAGGATGCAAAATTACTTCTTCAAATAAAAGAAGAAAGAAGACAAAAAAGACTATACAAGCATGTGCCTACCCTCTCCTCAGTTCAAGAAAGTCATGTACACAAGGATATGGCTCCACAAGAACCTCAGGTAGACAAAGAAACTGATAGGATCAAAATGATCAACTACTTGAGTGCCACAGGCCTTTATTAGGAAGATGTACTTCTTCCCCTTTCCTTTGAATACATTGAGTTCAAGTATCTTAAACAGCTTAAACTTGAAGTAACCAAAGAAAGAAAAATCACAAAGAAAAGGTTAAGAGAAGAAGTTGTAAAGTCAAAAGCCATCATCCAGAAAAATATGAAGAAGTCTGCCGATAGGTAGAGGATGATGAGCTTCTTGAAGTTTTATGGATTCTCTGAAAGGAGACTTGGCCCCATGTCTCTATCCACTATGGATGAGCATATAAGGGTGATCAAGCAGAAGATTCAAAGAGGAGAACTAGTTGACTTAGACTCCCTACCAAGTCAGGTCCCTCAAGAAGTGGAGGTTAAGATTGAACCATTTAAGACAACACAACCTAAAACTCCTGCTGAGCATCAGTAAGCTTCTACTTCTGATCCACAGCAAGGTTCTATAGCCTCTCAATCTGAACTTGTGAGAGAGAAAAACCCAACTGAGAAAGACAAAGAAGATCAACAAGGTGCTGTAAGCCAGTCTTCTCAGTTAAAATGTTCAAAAAGAGAAAAATGATGGCCTCTAAAACAAAACCAATAAAGAAGAAGAAGGAGGCATCCATCTCCAAACCTCAAGATGAGTCAGAACATCCTGAGGATATGCAACAAAAGGATGCTACTTCAACTCCAATTCAAATAGCTCCTCTAACATCAGGAAGACACATCTTGTCCTGAACATACACTACAAATCCAGAAAGATGGCATGTCATCAAAGATCAAGGTATTGAAAATGTCTACACATGGCAAGACATGTTCAATATATCTCTACATGATCTCTTTGATATGAGAAGACACTATAAGAGTTTGAGTGATCCTGACCATCTTATGAAGAAAGGGATGCTCATCATCATGATGAGGATTATTGACATCTGAAGTCTTCAAGTGTTTTGGTAGTATCAACCTAGGGGGAGTTTGCAAGGTTTCATATAAGGCTGATGTAACCCAAAGCATCCAAAGTCTCTCCTGGATGCATGCATAAGAGTGCTGAGGTAGAATGCTTTGGAATTTTCACACTCTTTCTTAGAAAACATTCTAAGTGTGAAATCTTCTAAAGCCAAGACCAAAATCTTCCGAAGCCAAACATGAAGTCTTCTGATGCTTCAAAGACAAATTCTTCCAAAGCCAACTCTTGAAGACAGATTTCTTCCGAAGACTTCTTAACACATGCTATTATCTGATGTACCTTTATTATAAAGTTGGACCACCTTTTTGCTGCAACTTTGATTAGACACCAACTTTACATAAGTTGGTGAAAGGTCCATGCTTTTGGTAACTGTACATTGAGATTTTGAGTCTGTACTTTCTACTTTAAGTATCTTTATCCTTTTCGTAATATATTAGGACGTGATATATAGCATGTTATAGTCACTAGTCAAAAGGCAATATGCCTTTTGACTCTACATTGATTTTGTTGTAGTCTAGATCATGTATCCAGTTGGTCTTCAAAGTATGACCGACTATAGGTTGTAGTATAAGTATCTCTGGTCCTTGTATCTTATCATCATTGCTTTGTAAACACTTGTAAGGAACTAGAGAGAAAGATACATCATCGTTGAAAACCAATTACTTGTGTTCTAATTTTGTCTCTTTATTACTTGTGTTTCTTAGCTCTCATATAAACTGGTTTTTCTAGTTTCTCATTTGATCTGCTAAGTGTTCTAAAGAACTCTCCTCACTTGTGTTATTGTATTGTAAAAGTGCATTGCATCCTTTCTACAGTCCTGCATATTTATTTTACTTGAATATTCTTTTAAATGAACACATTTCGTATTGCTTTTCATGTGAAATTAACTCCTATTTAAAAGACTGTTTCTTGTAACTTACTTTTATACATATTTTCGTTTAATGTATTAACTTACATTTAGATATAATTTTGGGTGATTTTGTTACAAAATTTACTTTTCTATATTGTTACAAATTAAGTGATTTATTAGCTTTTTCAACACTTACCATGTGCTTTATCAAATTTTCATACGATGCTATTGAAATAACCAACGATACGATGACGGGAACTCAAAAGTTCAAATAGAGGAGAATTGTTAAGGCAACATCATCAAACTCAGCATTAAAGCGAAAGTTGTTTGAGACGTATGATGTTGAAGATTGCAGAGATCTATCGAGTACCAAACCATGTCGTGATGGCAAGACAACACTTCTCGTTCCAAAGATTGAAAAATTACATTTTTTATATATTAGTCTTGTTCGTGATTTAAATTTCATTTCTTTTAGATGGTTCATTTCATCTTTTTGGCTATCATTGTTTAAAATGTTTTTAAAATGTTTGTTCTACCAAAACATGTTTCTTCATAACATTGGTCTAAGTTATTAACTTTAGTGGTTTGTTGTGCGATGCAATATACTTTTTTGTAATCCGTGGATAATGTTTTGAAAGGTGATTATTGAGACATATTTTTTATGCATTAAATTTATAAAAAAAAAGAAGACTTTCCGTTTTGCTAATTTGAACGACACCTAACATTGAACATTTTTATATTTTTGACTTGTGGTTTCCATGTTTCATATTAAAACCTGATACATTCTATTACAAATTTTATTTGGAGACATAAAATGAAACTTTATTTGGATGGAAGGAAAAACAAATTATTCACACAAACTTCATATGTTGAAGGTCAATTACACAACCATCAAAAAAACAAATTACTTACTGTTGAATTTCCACACATTCGTTTAACGCAAACATAATGTATAATTTTAACTTTATCCCTTTATAATATTGTTTTTTACTACACAATAAACTATATTGCTGTATATATTAGTTAGACATTTCGGTGAATACAGTAAAATTTGAGATTTCACAAACAGGCCAATAAACTTTATCAAATTGCAAAAAGATCCCCATAACTACTTTTTTAAACTCTTAATTCCTCTTCGTCATCTTCTTCACCTGCTTTGCATTTTTTATCAGCAAATCCGCCATCAGAGTGCCATGGAATTCTAACGCCTAAGGATTTCACTACTCTGATTTGAACATTAAGCAATACACATCGTCATCGGACTGGAGGATGATTAAATCGACACCATTGGCTTGCTTGCGTCACCAGAATATGACTATTGGGACAAATATGGAGTCGTGGTGGTCGCCAGTGAGGTTAGCGGAAGAGGTGAAAGGGTTTAGCGATGGTGGTGACTTTCGCCTTGGCAGTCGCAAGAGGGCACCGGAATGCTTTTGATCTATTCAAGAGAGGAAAGGATGACAAATATTTATAAATCATACTTTTATGAAATGCTTCATGTCCGCATGCGATTAAATTACCATTTTCCCATGCCATCCTTTTAAGTTTTCTCATGTAGAAACCTTTATAACGTGTTTAGAATTTTTTACCTCAACTTAATAAAGTATATATCAAATGATTTTTGAGTTTTCTTACAAATTATGAACTTTGCTTCTAACCTTCCCAAATAAGTAATTTGTAAGTCATGATGATTTTAAATTTTTTAAAATTTTAAGTGTTATTGAGCTTGTGAGAATAACATTATGATCCAGTTAACTATTAGATACAGGAACTTCAAATCTTGATGAGTTTTTGCAACTAGGAGTAAAATTGATGACTTTACATTAGGGTCTGTTTATATCAGGATTTGCTCATGTGCAACCTAGATTTCCAAACCCATGAACACTTCTGTATCTTTTTTTTTTCCATTTTCTAGAATACTTTTGATGCTTATGGGGTGTTTGATACTTATCTGAATCTTAAATCTACATACCTTGAACATTAGATATTCTCATTCATTATGATTATGTATCAGTTGATCTGTTAAAGGTGCGTTTCTATTGTATTTGAACCAAAGGAGTTATCCAAAAGGAGATTTAACAGGTGGAGCTCGATCATGAATTATGTTTTCATTCTCTATTATATATCTTTCTTATTTGTGTCTTTATTTCTAAATTAGTCAACTAAAGGTGATTGCATAACTTCGACATTGTGAGCTCTTTCATTCAGCTAACATCGTATCTAGGTAAGAATTCACATGTATGACATTTATTTTTTTTATTACAACAATTTGAAAGTTATACTGAATTTTGCATTATGTGTCTTTCATACCATTTAGTTTGATTATGATTATGGAATTTTTGGACCGTCGAAGCCAATGAAACTTTTAGAAGGTATGTATCCAAAACAATAAACAACTTATATACTTCTCCCCTGGATGCTAAAACTTAATAATAACCCAAAGCCACAAAAGGATAAGAGAAAAATCAACTACTTAAGAGCAGATGATAAGCACTTTTGATGTCATGTTAGTGCCTACTAATTCTATAGAGGTAGTATCAAATTAACACCAACAACCTTTTGTGGTTCCTTATTATTTGCTTATTCCACTGCATGAACTAATTGTCTTCGTCATTTAGCTAATCCTTCGCTATGTGATAAATTATTTGAAATCACTGTTACTATTAGTTTAGTGTTCATTTACTTGCTCATCCTTGGAATTTCTTGACTTTTAGTGTTTAATTCTATTTAGTAACTTTATTTTACAAATAATTTAAAAGGTTTAGACCAAAGGCCGGTGTGTTCACCACTGGCCACCACATGTCAGCACTCTATTCGGCAACAAAACTTTTCTTCTTTTTTTTTAATTCCCGTTCAGGTTTAAATGTAAAATTGCTTTCTTTAGTTATTGAAAACAAGTTGCGAGGTGGATGAATTGATATATGCCCTTCATTGCTTCAATAGCCACCCGAATCAAACCCCGTGCTAATAATTCTTTTGTTTTTTTCTTTTTATTTGTTCTTTTTTCCTTTGACTTTAATTATATATATATATATATACACACACACATACATACTTATTTTTATTTTTTATGTTTTTCAGATTTCAAGCTAAATCTCTCCCGAGCTTAGCTTGCGGGGGAATATTAGACTAGGTTTTTATTAGTGAATAGTTTAGGGTTAATTATGTAATATTGTCCTCGATATAAAGGATTCTCTCTTGTAATTCTCAACACACAATTACTTAATACAATTATAAGGTTTTAATTTACTTTAATAAAATTCTTAAACCGCCGCATCGCACATGCTTGCTTTTTAGCTGACACTTGAATTATTATTTTAGCACACTTTATATCTTAAAAGTGGTTACTTTGAAAGTTTTTATGTGAATGTTGGAGATACAAGGATACATGAAATTTGAAAGCAAAACTAGAGAGACGAAAATGCAGGTGCGTAAAAATAGCCCTCTAGCAATATTTTACAGCCTCCATTGCCCGGAGTCTTTTACCTCGTAGAGTAGAGGGGTCGTACCTTGGGCCATACTTTGTAGTCCCCGGGGCAGTTGCTAGCGATTTTATTGGTTTTTGGTTGAATTAAAGGAAACACTACGATGAACAAAGTGTTTCGCTAATTATTCACCATTGGAGGCTAAGAGATCTGTCAAAAAACATGATCTCAACTCAAGTCTCAAGAACTTTACAAGAACACTCGAACACAACTTGTAATAACTCGCAAACGCAGAAATCAATCACAACTATACAAAAGACAAGAACTATATCACCAGAACTTAAGAATCACAACTATACAAAAGACAAGAACTATATCACCAGAACTTAAGAATCACACTATACAAAAGACAATACAAGACCCCTAACTTCGAGAAGACAAAAACAACTGAGAGAGTTCTAGAGTCTCTCTCTTAGAACGAATATGTGTGTGTACTATGAACCACTCTCAACCAACTTTATAACAAACTGAGATGCGCAGCACCTACAGGCCCAACACGAGTTCAGCAGTAACAAGCCTAGCAGCTCCAAGCCAAGAAGCCTAAATACAAAAAACAACACACATTAGAAAATACCGAAAATACAAACAACCCAATCACGTTTGGTACCTAATTGAAGAAAACATAACTACCAAACTATTACCCTTTTCAACACCCCCTTAATTCGAACAACCAAACACATCATACATTTGAAGACGACTAAGTAAATGGTTATGTTGATTCATAAGAAGACCTTTTGTAAACACATCTGCAAGCTAATTTTCAGACTTGACAGACTTGGTTTCAATAACTCCTGAAGAAATTTTTCACGAAGGAAGAATAAGTCAATTTCAAAATGTTTTGTTCTGTCATGAAATACAAGATTTGCAGCAATTGACAAAGCAGCAGTACTATCACACACAAGAGAAATAGGCAGATCAACCACTACCCCCAACTCTTCAAGAACATTTTTAACCATATTAACTCACATGTAGCAGCACACATGGCACGATACTCCGCCTCAGCAGAAGAGCGAGAAACAGTTGATTGTTTCTTGCTTTTCCATGAGATTAAAGAATTTCCTAACACACAATACCCAGTTACTGACTTCCTTGAAGTAAGACACTTTTCCCGGTCAGAGTCGGCGTAAGCGGTTAAACTTAGGCTAGACCCTTTACTTAGCAATATACCATGACCAGGAGATCCTTTTAAATACCGAAGTACTCTAAGAGCAAGCTGTAAATGTGACTGAGTAGGTTGTATGGCCCCGTTCCCGAAGACCTCACAGTTAGTCATTCATAGCATTAAATACATTAGACATTATAAATTAATGAATTTAAGCAGTGGAATTACTTTAACAAAAGCCATTTATTTCATTAAAAGGAAAACACTGTTGTTGACCAATACACTAATTTAACTGAATACAAAAGGATTATTTAAATTCATTACAAAACAATAGCGATAACAAGTATGAATGGATGCCAGTCTTTCCCCTACTGAGTAGCTTCACCCTCGTGCCATCCTCAATAATGTTACCTGCCAACTGAAAATGTATAAAAGTCAGCGTTGTTGAGTGAGTTTTAGTTTTATAATAAAACATGCATTCCATCGTTAAAATCGTTCTTTATTTTCTTTCAGAATCATACTATACTTTTCATTTGTTCGTGATCATACATCATACGTACATACAGATAATATCTGTAGAGATTAATGAAGAGGCTGATGCAACCTAAACATCTTGCATGTTGCACAAGTACATTAAAGAAGAAGCTTAGGAAGTTTCACACATGAAACAGAAAATACTCTAAGTATGAAATCTTCCGAAGTCAAGACCAATATCTTTCGAAGCCAAACATGAAGTCTTCCGAGGCCTCAGAGACAAAGTCTTCCGAAGCTTCAAGTTCATGAAGATAGATTTCTTCCTTTTACTAACATGCTTTATCTAATGTATTGTTCCATAAAGCTGACACCTTTCCGCTGCATCTCTGCAAGTCACCAACTTACATGAGTTGGTGAAAAGGTCTATGCTTTTGGTAACTGTACATTGAGGTCTTGAGTCTGTAACTTTCTACTTTATGTACTTTATCCTTTTTATAATAGATAAGGATGTGAGCTATGGCAGGTCATAGTCTCAAGTCAAAAGGCAATCTGCCTTTTGACTCTACAATTGATTTTGTTTGTGTCTAGTCAATTGTATCCAGCTGGCTTTCAAAGTATAGACGGATGTAGGATGTAGTATAAGTATATCATGTTCTTGTATCTTTCATATATGCTTTGTAACACTTGTAATAGAACATAGAGAAAGCAATATACTGTATTCTTGAAAACCATTCACTTGTGTTCTGCCTCTTACATTACTTGTGTTCTTAGTGTCTCTACTTGGTTAATCTGGTTTACTGTTTGATTAAAGCTTAGTAAATCTCCTCTTTGTGTTGTTGTGTTGTAACTTACACCCTTCAACGATCATGCATTTAGTATCAGAGCTTTTCAAGCTCTTGTTATAAGATCTCACCATCTTAAGATCCCTCACACACACAATACTAAACTTTTCAAATGGCAGCCATTTCCAAAACTGATATGGAAACTAGAACCATGAACAAGTCCCCACTGATCGCTCTTGATGAGTTTGATACCTGGTGTTTTAGAATGGAAGGTTTCATCAGGTCTCTTGATTCAAGAATAATGGGAGTCTATTGAGAATGGACCTTTCATACCCAGCACCCCTTCTGCTACTGGTGCTGGTATGATCCCCAAAGATGTGGCTAACTACTCTGATGACGATAGGAAGAGAGTAGAGATAGACTGAAAAGCCACGATAGCCCTTCAAACTGCCCTTCCAAACTCTGTGTACAAAGGTTTCAAGAAGTGCAAAACAACCAAGCAGCTATGGGATACACTGAAACTGATGTATAAGGGTTCCTCTGAAGCCAAGGAGAACAAGAAGGATCTCCTGAAGCAGCAGTTTGAAAACTTCACCTTCAAAACAGGTGAAACCATGACTCAACATTATTTCAGGTATGTTAAGATTGTGGATACCCTAGTGGATGGAGGAGTTTCTCTTAAAAACAGAGACATTATAAGGAAGTTCATGTCCTCACTTCCTAGGCAATGGACACACTACTATGTGGTGATCAAGAGAACTGAAAATCTCAAAACTCTTACTCTGACAGAGTTATATGGGATTCTCAATGACTACCAGATGGAGATGAACATGAAAGGTTCATCTGGCAACTCCAACAATCAAATGGGTTTAGCCCTACATGTGGTTGAAAGGGACAACATAGAACCCAAACATCATCTCTTATGCTACCCTGACAATTCACCAAAGGGTCCTTTCATCACCTTCCCAGAGACACGAAGGGAGAACTACACTCAAGGAAGCCCATTCCAAGAGACAAGCTCTTCTCAAGCTTTTGTGTCTTCTGATGAAAGCTGTGGCAACTCTCTTTTCACTCTTGAAGACCTAGACTGTATCCATCCAGATGATCTGGAATACATGGAAATAGTCCAGCAGATGGCTCTTCTCACTCACAGAGCCAAGAAGTTCTACAAGAGGACTGGAAGGAAGTTTCCAAGCAATGTAACTAGTGGAAAGTTTGGACTGGACAAAGGCAAAGTCAAGTGTTATAACTGTAACTTGATGGGCCACTTTGCCAGAGAGTGTAAGGCACCTAGAACAAGTGGTGGCCAAACACAATCCAGACCAAACTACACTGACAAAGCTCTCCAGAATAAGAAGTCAAAGCAGCAAGCTGCTATTGCTGTTGAAGAAGGAGACTTTGACTGGAGCTTTCAGGTGGAAGATGCCTCTCCAAACCAAGCACTAATGGCAGATCATGATGAAGCCAAGGTATTAGAACATCTCTGTACTCCTGAATGCATTGCTAAAGTTAACAGATACAGGTCCTACAACTTGGAAATGAGATCTGACCTTGAGTCCTTAAACATTTTAAAATCTAATTTTAGAAAGTATGAAAATGATTATAACTGAAGATAGAGGACTTAGAGAAAACCATTTCAGTTCTAGAACATGAACACACAGATTTTAGGACTCAAATCAAAGATCTCATAACTAAGTTAACTGAGTGCCAGGCTGAGCTTGTGATCAGCAAAGCCAGGGCAGAAAAGAGTGTTCTTGAAGAAAAGACCTTCAAGAACATGATATCCTCATCCTTGCACAATCAAGTGTGCTATCAAAACAGGCAGGGACTGGGATCCAATGAGATAGCTCCTCCACACATAATCGTGTCAGTAAGATCTCGTAGGTGTGGAACTTGTGAAGATGAGCTTCCTCTCATAGATCCTGTGAGTGAAGAGGATGAAGAAGAGATAATAAAGAATCCCTTTGAGAAGAGTGAAGAGGGGGATTCCAAGAAGGTCCACTATCCCTTTGAAGAGAAAAAGAAGACTATGATGACCAAGTCCATGAGAAAGAACTTGATCAGAAAGAGCAAAAGAAAGGTAAGGAAGGCTTAAGAGATTAAGGCTACTTTAGACTCTAAGTAGAAACAAGTTTTTATCTTTGCATGGTTTAAAGTGGTAGGGACTGAAGACGTTAACCAAAACTCTTCTGCTAAGATTTCTGGTTCTTGTTCAACTCATCTCAGTAGCAAGAAGAAGACTGGTCTGCTGTGTACCACTATTGCATAGCCTGGACCATCAAACTCCAAGCACAGTCCTCAACCCAAGAGGATTTTCTCAGCATCTGCAAAGATGAAGGTGGAGAAGGGATGTGACCAAAGACAGTCCTATTCCAAGGAAAAGGCTCTTGTGAAGAAGAAGATGAATTGTGTCATGTGTGAAAGTACCACTCACATTGCTAAGGATTGTCCCTTAATCCTAAAGGTACTGTCCATATGACCAAAACAAAGGCTTCAAAGAGTTCTAAGAAGATTCAAGCTTCAGAAGGAAAACTTGTTTCCTTCGGAAGCTCCAAGTTTAAGAAGAAGGGAAGTGGAAAATTACCCTCGGAAGAGAAGTTGGTCTCGGAAGAAAGGAGTTCTTCCGAAGCACTGAAGTCTGCTGCAGTGTCTGCTGAATCTTCCGAAGGTTCAGTCATCAAAACTTCCGAAGTTCCAAAAACTTCCGAAGTTTTGAAGGTCAAGTCCAAGACTCCAAAGGTGGTGTGGATGTCTAAGAAAGACCAAGTGACTGAGAATTCTCCATCAATAACAGCTCAAGATCCTCTTAGTACAACCATAGGATCTATTACTGTTGAATTACCTTCTGTTAATGAGCCAAAGACAAGCAAGGCTTGGGTTTCCAAATGTAACTAATCATTTTCTTTGTGCAGGGACAGCTGAAGACTAACAAAAATGTCTGGATCATTGATTGTGGTTGTTCCAGGCACATGACAGGCAATAGGTCACTACTCTAGAACTTTGAAAGGATTGATGGAGGACCAGTTGCTTTTGGAGGAGATGAAGGTGGTTACATTTCTAGAAGGGGCAAGGTCACAAATGGTAAGCTCAGCATAGAAAAGGTAAACTTTGTCAAGGAGCTTGGATATAATCTTCTGAGTGTATCTCAATTTTGTGATCAGAGTCATAACATGCTCTTTACTGAGCATGAGTGCATTGTTCTTAAGCTTGGTGTGGTCATTCCTCATGAGCATATCCTGCTTAGAACCCCCAGGAAAGGAAACATGTACAAGATGGATTTGCAAGAAACTTCTCCCTCTGGAGAAGTTTTATGCTTTTTGTCTAAAGCTAATAGTGATGAGTATGTCCTATGGCATAAAAGAATGTGCCATGTAAACTTTAAGAACATGAACAAATTGATTAAGCGTGATTTGGTAACTGGAATACCAAAGAAAGAGTTTACAAGTGATGACCATTGTGTTGCATGCCTGAAAGGGAAGCAACATAAGGTATCTCACAAGCCTAAGGAAAGGAACTCCATCACTACACCCCTATACTTGTTACATATGGATCTCTTTGGCCCCACCAGTGTAATGAGCTTAGGAAGGACCTTATACTGTCTAGTGATCACAGATGACTTTACAAGATTCACTTGGTCTTCTTCCTTAGAACTAAGGATGAGAATCCTGAGATTCTGAAGAATTTCATCTTAAAGATTGAGAATCAGTCTGATCACAAGGTCAAAATCATAAGATGTGATCAAGGAACTGAATTTAAGAACCAAATCCTCGATACATTTTGTGATGAAAGGGGTATTACAAGACAATTTAGTGCTCCCAGGACTCCTCAGCAAAATGGTATTGCTGAGAGGAGAAACAAGACACTGATTGAAGCTGCAAGAACCATGTTGTCTGACTCTAAGCTGTCCATCACCTTCTGGGCAGAGGCAATCAACACTGCCTGCTATGTGCAGAATAGAGTTTTAGTAGTTAAGACTCATGGCAAGACTCTTTATGAACTTTGGCACAAGAGGAAACCTTTCATTGGTTTTCTCAGGTCATTTGGATGTCCTTGCACCATCTTGAATACCAAAGATCAAATTGCCAAGTTTGCCGAGAAACTAGATGATGGACACTTTATTGGATACTCTTCCCATGCTAAGGCTTATAGAGTGTACAATCTCAAAACTAGAATTGTTAAGGAGTCAGCCAATATGACTTTCAATGAACACACATCCTGTGTTGCTGGTTGTAGTCCAATTGGTTATTTGATCTTGATTTGGTTACCAACTATTTTAACAAATCTTGTGAGAATATTTAAGGATCTACAGAAAATTAAATACATGAGATCCTATCCAAGATTTGAGCTAGGAAGACCTTCAAGTCATACATCTTCAGCTCCAGTTGGAACTACTTCTGCAAATGAGGTTTCTATCAGCACAACAATGACAAACTCAGCTGATACATCTGGTATGCCTTCAAATTCCAGCTCAGAGGCTCTACTACCAGATAAGAACACCTCAATTATGGAAGACAAGAATAGTGGTGGTGACAGTGACCAAGAATTTCTTGATGCCACTAACCACACCACAGATGAGAACATCAATGATGTCACACACTGCTTGGATCAAGTTTCACTTGAGAAGTGTGCTAATGTGGTGGGAGAAACATCCATGCCAGATCTAAATATCTCTAATTTAGATCTCTCTCAACAACTTGTTGTGATCCCTCAGCTTAGGATCCACAAGTCTCACCCCACCACAAACATCATTGGAGATGTTGTCTTAGGGGTAAAGACAAGAGGACAAACCCATGAAGCAAATGTTTGTCTTCACTCTTGTTTTCTATCCCAGATAGAGCCAAAGAAAGTTGATGAGGCTCTAAAGGATGGAAGTTCGGTTGAAGCTATGCAACAAGAGCTGCTTCAATTCAAAAGGCAGAAAGTTTGGAGCCTTTGTCCTCTTCCTTCGGGAAGACTACCATTGGAACCAAATGGGTGTTTAGGAACAAGAAAGATGATAGAGGCATCATCATCAAGAACAAAGATAGACTAGTTGTTTAAGGATACACACAAAGAAAGGATTGACTACACTGATGTCTTTGCTCCAGTGGCAAGATTAGAAGCTGTTAGGATATTCCTGGCATTTGCTGCATCCAAGAACTTCAAGGTCTTTCAACTTGATGTGAAGTGTGCCTTTTTATATGGAGTGATAAATGAAAAGGTTTATGTCAAACAGCCACCTGGCTTTGTAGACCCTCATCATCCTGATTATGTCTGCAAGCTTGACAAAGCTCTCTATGGGCTGCATCAGGCACCCAGGAAATGGTATGAGACACTATCTGAGTATCTTTGTAAACATGGATACAGGAGAGGTACTATAGATGGAACTCTCTTCATCAAAGGACAGGGAAATGACATACTGCTAGTTCAAGTGTATGTAGATAACATCATCTTTGGTTCAACTAATCCAAAGCTCTGCAAAGACTTTGAGAAGCTGATGAAAGACAGATTTGAAATGAGTGCCATGGGGGAACTTAATTTCTCTCTGGGAATTCAAGTGAAGCAAGTTGAAGATGGCATCTTTATAAGTCAGTCAAAGTATGTTCAGGACATACTTAGGAGGTTCAACATGACTGACTGTAGGATTGCTAAGACACCATAGCTAGGAACCACTCCCTTGGACCTGATCTTGAGGGGGAGTGTGTAGATGAGCACTTATACAGGGCTATGATTGGGTCTCTTATGTATCTTACTACTAGCCAGCCTGATATCATGTTTGCTAGTTGCATCTGTGCAAGATATCAAGCCAACCCTAAGATGTCTCACCTTATCACTGTCAAGAGGATTCTAAGATACCTCAAAGGTGCATGAACACTTGGCTTATGGTATCCCAAGAATTCTGACTTCAATCTGTATGCCTATACAGATAGTGATTATGGTGGTTGCAATATGACTGCAAAGTCTACATCTGGGGGATGTCAATTTCTTGGTGGAAGGGTTGTCTCATGGCAATGCAAGAAACAATCCCGTGTCTCTGCATCAACTGTTGAAGCTGAATACATTGCTGCTGCAAGATGCTGTGCTTAAGTACTTTGGATTCAAAATCAGATGCTGGACTATGGGTTAAACTTCAAAGAGAGTCCCATTCACATAGACAACAACAGTGTTATCTCAATCACAGAGAACCCTATGCAGCACTCAAGGACAAAGCACATCAATATCAGGTATCATTTAATAACAGATAACTACGAAAAGGGATTAATTAAACTAGTCAAAGTTCACGCAGATGAACAATATGTTGATCTGTTTACAAAGGCTTTTGATAAACAGAGATTTAAATATCTAATATCAGCATTAGGATGATAAACTTTGAGTAAGATTTTCTTAAAACTAATTTTTATTATTTCTTAAAATATGTGTGTCCTAAGTTGTCTAGTTCATCACTTTCATAAGCTCATGTTTTCTTTGGATGAAAATTTCTTTTTGAAGACTTTTCTTAGATATTTGAGAATTTCTGATACTTCAGAAGTTATGCTTTTAACTTCGGAAGCAAATCATGCCTTCAAAATAAATAATTTTCTAAGATATTTACCTTCAGAAGAACTTTCAGATTTATCTTCCGAAGCTCAAATACTTGTCTTAGACACTTACTTTTTTCAAGGACCATTTACGTCCGAAGCAAAATTAACTCTCGGAAGCTTTGTTGTTTATATACAAAGCACTCAAGTTTTAATTTCTCTTCCGAAGCAAAAATTCTCAAAACTCTCAGTAAATTCTTCCGAAGTCATTTTAGCTTCGGAAGCTTTTTAATTAAAACTTCCAAGATTATTAACCTTCGAAAGCTTTTGAATTCCAAGAAAACTACTTTTTGAGCAAAAGTAAACTACTTTTTTAGAGGTGGGACCGACATCCGGATTTCAAAGTTTATCCTCTTTCATTAAACTTTATCTGAAATCCTTCTCACATATAACCCAACGGTTTCCCCCTCTTTCTATCATCTGTTCTTCCTCCAAACCTAAAATCCCAAATTTCTCTCTGAAATTTCTTTATCTCCTTTCTTCATCCTTAAGCTACCTTAAAATGGCCAACCTTGCTCACAGAAATGATCCCAACTTTACCATGCAGCTACATAGACAACACAATCAGGTTGCTCTGTTAAGCTCTGATAAAGATCCTCATTTCTCAGAAGTTTGTCGTTTCTTAACTCTGTCTAACTATTTCACCTCCCTAACCATTGATCCTCCACTCTATGAGGATCAGCTGCTTGAATTCTGGAAGACCTGCCAAGAGGTCAATATGGACGGGGAGAAGGCATTGTCTGCCACAGTGCAGGGGAGAACAATCTTCATCACTCCGGCCATCATCAATAGGCATCTTCAGCTGGATGATGAAGAAGGTGAGGTGTTTTTCCCAAAGGAAGTTGTCAATCATTCTTTTGAACAGATGGGATATGAGGGAGATTTCTCTGTAAAGACCTTTAGGAAAGGGAAGGTCTCATCCCAATGGAGATTTCTGCTCCATGTGGTTATCCACAGCTTATCAAACAAGCATGGTGGATGGGACCAGATTCCTGAGGATCTCTCCTTCATAATCATAGTATGGTTCAGGGGGTCAAATTCAGGTATTCTCAGTTTGTTTATACAACTTTACTTGCTAATTTAGACTCCTTAGAGTATTACATGTTTCTTAGATATGTCCAGTACATTCTTAACTGTGAACTGGGCTCACAGTTGAGGGAAACAGGTAACATTCTTAAATTGGGACAGATGAAGCCCGGCATCTTTAAAATTCTGAGAAAGCCCACTATTGGATTCTCTGGGGAAGAAACAACCCTAGTCCCAAAAATGTTAGAGCTCATTGCTCAAGGTGACAACCTAGCAGCACAGCTAGTGTTGAGCCCACACCTGCTATCTCCCAATCACCCACACAGCCTCAAATCACCATCACTTACCAAAGAAAATCCAAACGAACCCCTGCTCAGGCTATTCAGTCTATGGAGGCCCCCATATACTCACCCATATAGGAAGAAATGGACACTGGAGCTCCCACTTCTCCTTAGGAGCAGACCCTAAGATTAGCTTCATAGGGGAAACCTTGACTGAAGCCCAGTGGCAGAACCTGAGAGCCCTGTCTCATCATCATCAACTGCCGTAGAGATCTACTTTCCTTCTGAGAAACCTGCTGGTGAAGGTGCTTCTCAACCTCTCTCTGGCCTGAGCTCAGATGCTGCAACAAGCAATGAAGGCCAAAGCTCTCTCCACCCTTAGTCATAAAGGTCTATGAGTGACAGAGGGAAAAGAAAAATGACAACTGAGGAGATTGAGGAGAGAGAGAGAGAGGAAAATGAGATTAAGGGGAGAAAGTTCCTCTACTGAGTCTTCAAGACTCATGGAGTTAAGGGCAGTCAGGATAAACTATTTGCAGACTAGGAACTATGACATAGACAATGTCATTTCTCTCCTCTTAGATGAGTTGAATGAACTAGTTGACCTGGAAAGGTCAAGGGAGAAGAAGGAGGCAGAAGATGTAGAACTCCTAGTACAAGTCAAAGAAAAAAAAGAAGAAAAAGATTGTACAAGGATATGCCTACCCTCTTCCTAGTTCAAGAAAGTCCTGCACAAGAAGATGTGGTTCAACAAGAACCTCAGGTAGACACAGAAGAAGAGAGAATCAAGATGATCAACTACCTGAGTGCCACAGGCTTCTATCAGGCAGATGCACTCCTTCCCTTGTCCTATGACTATGTTGAGTTTGAGTACTTAAAACAACTTGAACTTGAGATAATCAAGGACAGAAAGACAACTAAGAAGAAACTAAGGGAAGAAGTTGCAAAATCAAGAGCCACCATCCAAAAGAGCATGAAGAAGTCTGCTGATAGGCAGAGGATGATGAGCTTCTTGAAGCTATATGGATTCTCCAGAAGGAGACTTGGCCCCATGTCCCTATCCACTATGGATGAGCATATTAGTGTGATCAAGCAGAAGATCAAAAGTGGAGAGCTCATTGACTTACACTCCACTCCAAGTCATGCCCCACCTGAAGTGGAGGTTAAGGTTGAACAACCAAAGACAACACAACATGGACCTCCTGCTAAATCTCAACAAGCTTTATCTTCTGATCCACAGCAGGGTCAACCTCCCTCTCCTTCTGAGCATGAGAGAGAGGAAGTCCCAACTGAGAAAGACAGTGAAGATCAATCTGGTGCTATAGGCCAGTCTTTTCAGTTAAAATCTGGTAAGAGAATGAAGAGGATGGCTTCTAAACCAAAGTCAAAGAAGAAGAAGTCTGCACCCTCTTCTAAATCTCAGGATGAGTCAGAACATCTTAAGATTGTGCAGCCAGAGGATGTTACATCATCTCCAATTTAAACAGCTCCTCTAGCATCAGGAAGACCCATCTTGTTTTGGACATACACCACAAATCCAGAAAGATGGCATGTCATTAGAGATCAAGGCACTAAATACATTTACACATGGCAAGATATGTTTTAGTTGCCTCTTCATGACCTCTTTGATATGAGAGGACACTTTGACAGTTTGAAGGATCCTGATCACCTTATGAAGAAAGGATTGGTGATCATCCTAATGAGGACTGTTGATATCTGAAGTCTTCTAAGTGTTTTGGTAGCATCAACCTAGGGGAGTTTATAGAGATTAATGAAGAGGCTGATGCAACCTAAACATCTTATGTACATCCTGCATGCTGCACAAGTACATTAAAGAAAAAGCTTAGGAAGTTTCACACATAAAACAGAAAATACTCTAAGTGTGAAATCTTCCGAAGTCAAGACCAATATCTTTCGAAGCCAAACATGAAGTCTTCCGAGGCCTCAGAGACAAAGTCTTCCGAAGCTTCAAGTTCATGAAGATAGATTTATTCCTAAGACTTTTAGTACATGCTTTATCTGATGTATTGTTCCATAAAGCTGGACACCTTTCCGCTGTATCTCTGCAAGTCACCAACTTACATGAGTTGGTGAAAAGGTCCATGCTTTTGGTAACTGTACATTGAGGTCTTGAGTCTGTAACTTTCTACTTTATGTACTTTATCCTTTTTGTAATAGATAAGGATGTGAGCTATGGCAGGTCATAGTCCCAAGTCAAAAGGCAATCTGCCTTTTGACTCTACAATTGATTTTGTTTGTGTCTAGTCAATTGTATCCAGCTGGCTTTCAAAGTATAACGGCTGTAGGATGTAGTATAAGTATCTCATGTTCTTGTATCTTTCATATATGTTTTGTAACACTTGTAATAGAACTTAGAGAAAGCAATATACTGCATTCTTGAAAACCATTCACTTGTGTTCTTTGTGTTCTGTCTCTTACATTACTTGTGTTCTTAGTGTCTCTACTTGGTTAATCCAGTTTACTGTTTGATTAAAGCTTAGTAAATCTCCTCTTTGTGTTGTTGTGTTGTAACTTACACCCTTCAACGATCCTGCAATATCATTATTATCTTCCATTACATTCATTAACTTCGTTCATTTTATACGTTTGTCCTTTCGAGTATGTTCCGACAATAGGGTCGCTCACCTCATTAACAATCACAACTATTTGCATGCTATCCGAGTCTGTTGCAACCATAGGGTTGCTCACCCCAATTGCCAATTCAATGATAGCATGCTATCCGAGTCTGTTGCAACCATAGGGTTGCTCACCTTATGGAAACTTCACGATAGCACACTGTTCGAGTCTGTCGCAACCATAGGGTTGCTCACCTCATATATGTGCTTGCAAGCCTTTCCTTCGTTCATTCGTCATTCAATAATGCATGCATTCTTACTTTGTGTTCCTCTTTCATTATCTTTCACTTTACGTTACATAATACTTCATTCATTCATTAACATGAAACATAAAGCCATAAAAAGATAATATATCTCATAATAAGGAACATATCATACAATCATACATAACCATCAATCTTACATCACATCATACATCACCCATCCCCATATTAATGACTTCAGAAGTCAACTTACATAGCCCTCAGGACCCTCCCAAGACAAAGCCTACATTACACTTTTCCCAAAAACTCAGAAAATATTCTAAGTCCTTAGGCGCATGGGCACTACGCAGGCGCATGGGTACTATGCAGGCGCATGGGGAACACTTAGGCGCAGGAGCAACTTTCAGGCGCATGGACACTGTGCAGACGCATGAGTGCCTAGGCGCACGGGAATCCTGGACGTCTGGACACTTAGTCAATTCCAGTCCAATTCTAGTCGCATGGGTACTATTCAAGCGTATGAACTTAGGCGTATGGACCGTTCGATCGCATGGACACTTAGCACTTGGGCCACTTGGGCGTATGGGCACTATTGGGGCGCATGGCCTACACTTAGTCATCCAACTAATATTTCTAGGCACATGGACCACTGTTCAGGCGCATGGGTTACACTTAAATTCTCCTAAGGCATTCCCAGGCGCAGGATCCTTATCTAGGCACATGAACCTTCTGTATAACATGTTTCTAGGATGTTTTCAAACCCAATCATCAAACCTATCTATTCTAAGCTTACCAAGGCTATTCTAAACGTGAACAACCTATAAGCATCTAAGAATCATCATCCAACATGCATAATACATACGGGTATACATACATAAACATTTGAAATCGTTTTAATACATTTTCAGCCCCAAGAAAAGTTAAAACAAGTAAAACCGGGGTCTAGAAACTCACCTGGTGCAACTTGGGTGTATCTTCCTTCTAACCCTTTTTGCAAATGAGTTCAAACACCTAAAAACCCCACCAAACACACACACCCGAACACACACACAAACATATAAGCATAAACCAAAGACCAAAACCCAACACAAACGCTTAAAAACCACGCCATACCTTAAATTCAACCTTAATCTTCTTCTTCTTCTTCAACCGAGAATTTTTGCTCTCTCTCTCTCTCTAACCGAATGAAAAAGGTGACGAGAAGTGGGGGTGGGCGGCCATGCCCCCTTTTCATCAACTTTTTGTACTTTATCCTTCTTTTACATTTTTAACCCTTCAACTTGGGTTTAATTGCATTTACTTCTTTTACTCCTCATTTCTTATCTTTCTTTGAAAAAGCCGGTGTTACAAGTCCACCCCCCTTATTTAGGTTTCGTCCCCGAAACTTGTTATTCCTCGAACATATGAGGATAATGTTGCCTCATCTCCTCCTCGGTCTCCCATGTAGATTCGGATCCCTTCTTGTGCTTCCACTGTACACGCACAAGAGGAACCACTTTATTTCTCAGCCTCTTCTCTTTACGATCGATGATCGCCACTGGTTGCTCCACATAATTGAGTCGTTCATCCACCTCGATATCTTCCAGTGGTACAACCACATCCTCCTCGGCCAAGCACTTTCTTAAGTGAGATACATAGAATGTCAGATGAATTCCACCTAGCTCACTAGGCAACTTCAATCTATAGGCCACCTCTCCTACTAGAGCAATGATTCGGAAAGGCCTATGTATCTCGGGCTCAACTTGCCCTAAACCGAATGATACCCTTCCACAGTGAGACCTTCAACATAACCCGGTCACCTACCTGCAACTCAATCGGTTTGCGTCGTTTATCAGCATACGGCTTCTATCTATCTTTGGCTACCTTCATAAAGGCTTTAATCTTTTCTAGCTTCTCAGTAGTAGCCTCGATCACCTCGACACCTCCCAATTCTTTCTGCCCAATGTCTCCCCAACATACGAGCATTTTTTATCACCAAATCCGCCATCAGAGTGCCATGGAATTCTAACGCCTAAGGATTTCACTACTCTGATTTTAACATTAAGCAATACACATCGTCATCGGACTGGAGGATGATTAAATCGACACCATTGGCTTGCTTGCGTCACCAGAATATAACTATTGGGACAAATATAGAGTCGTGGTGGTCACTAGTGAGGTTAGCGGAAGAGGTGAAAGGGTTTAGCGATGGTGGTGACTTTCGCCTTGGCAGTCGCAAGAGGGCACCAGGAATGCTTTTGATCTATTCAAGAGAGGAAAGAATAACAAATATTTATAAATCATACTTTTATGAAATGTTTCATGTCCGCATGAGATTAAATTACCATTTTCCCATGTGATCCTTTTAAGTTTTCTCATGTAGAAACCTTTATAACGTGTTTAGAATTTTTTACCTCAACTTAATAAAGTATATATCAAATGATTTTTGAGTTTTCTTACAAATTATAAACTTTGCTTCTAACCTTCCCAAATAAGTAATTTGTAAGTCATGATGATTTTAAATTTTTTAAATTTCAAGTGTTATTGAGCTTGTGAGAATAACATTATGATCGGGTTAACTATTAGATACAGGAACTTCAAATCTTGATGTGTTTTTGCAACTAGGAGTAAAATTGATGACTTTACGTTAGGGTCTGTTTATATCAGAATTTGCCCATGTGCAACCTATATTTCCAAACCCATGAACACTTCTGTATCTTTTTTTTTCATATTCCATAATACTTTTGATGCTTAGGGGGTGTTTGATACTTATGTGAACCTTAAATCTACATACCTTGAACATTAGATATTCTCATTCATTATGATTATGTATCAGTTAATTTTTTAAAGGTGCGTTTTTATTGTATTTGAACCAAAGGAGTTAGCTATTTCAATACCCGCATCCAAAAGGAGAAATTAACAGGTGGAGCTCGATCATGAATTATGTTTTCATTCTCTATTATATATCTTTCTTATTTGTGTCTTTATTTCTAAATTAGTCAAATAAAGGTGATTGCATAACTTTGACATTGTGAGCTCTTTCATTCAGCTAACATCGTATCTAGGTAAGAATTCACATGTGTTGGATCAAGAAGAAGGCTAATGCAACCAAAACTAGATCACTTAAGTTATTTTGGTGCTGCATGCAAAGGCTTTCAAAGCTTATCATGGAACTTCCGAAGGTTGTAGAGTTCTTCGAAGACAAAAGGAAAGTCCAACTTCCGAAGACAGAACTCTAATTCCGAAGACAAATGCATACTTCCGAATTTCAAGACTTAGAAGAATAAAGTAAAGACCACTTCCGAAGTATGATGAAAAGAAGAAGTCTCCAAGACTTGGAAGAAGCAGCCTCTTCCGAAGTATAAAGTGGCTTCGGAAGTACTTACTCTTCCGAAGCCATTTAACCTTCGGAAGACACTGCTATAACCAGTGGACACAAGTATGGTCTCTGACACTCCGCTGCAAACTTCTGATACAGCATAGCTTCTTCCTAAAGAACCATGTTGTTGACCATACTTTATTCCACTGTTTACCTTTTCATGATAGTACAATTGCCAACTTTAGTTGGTGACAAAAGGTAAGTCAGGGACATGTCCTAACTACCAAATCTCGGATAAGACTTTATCCGAGATACCTTAACTATAGTCTTGTAGTATAGGCTTTAGCTAAAGGATCCCAGCTGGTATCAAAGTATATCCGGCTGTAGATAGTATTATATATAGGTTCTCCTTGTAACTCATAGAAGTAAGATTATCATCTGCTTGTAAGAGTGTTTGTATTTTGAGTTGAGAATCAATATATAAAAGTATCTTGAAAATTATCTCTGTGTGTTCTTAGTTACTTTTCATATTGTGATCAACTCCTATTGATTCTTACCCGAGTGTGATTCTATGTGAGTTTGAGAGAAAACCTTTGTGTTTAAGTGACAAACACCGATCCTGCAATTGGTATCAGAGCTTCTCAGGCTCTTGATTACGTGATCTAACCATCCAAATCAACCTGTTTTCACTCCTCCCTACCACCCACTCACTTAATGGCCCTCAACAAATATGAAGTAGAGATAGGGACGATGACCAAAGCACCCATCATCACCCCTGAAAACTTTAGGTCTTGGAGTAGAAGAATGGAAGGATTCATTAGATACCAAGACAGCAAAATGTGGAACTCTATTGTCAATGGACCGTACAAGCCAAAGGTGGCTTCACCTGGTGGAAACGGTGCCATGATAGAGAAAGCTGTCGAGGACTATTCCGATGAAGACAGAAAGAAGATGGACATCGATAGCATGCTATGACTATTCTCATGACTACAATACCGAACTCTATTATGGTGGGGTTCGAGCATTACAAGACTACCAAAGAATTGTTTGATGCACTTGCTCAGATGTACTCTTGCTCCAACCACTCAAAGAATGACTCACTGAAGTAGCAGTTCGAGAACTTCACTCATATTGCTGGAGAGACCTTCAGCCAGCAGTACTTCAGGTACATGGATCTTATCTCTTCCCTTCAGTCTGTGAAGATCACTCCTGAACTTAGAGATCTCACCAGAAAGTTCATGAGTGCTCTTCCTAATGAGTGGACATTCTACTATGTCTCTATCAAGAGAACAGAAAACTTGAATACTCTTTCTATGACTGAGCTCTACGGAATCCTTGATGGATATCGTCTAGAGATGGAGAGTAAGAAGGGCACCAAACAAGCAGACCCATGAGTCTTCCTGCTAGCAACACTTTAATTGTTGCTGAAGGATCATTAACCCCTCAACCTCAGCATTTCTTGACTTATCAGCAGCCATCTTGCTCTTCTGGTCCCTACATCACTTATCCTGAGACTCCAAGGTCTCAACAGGCTCAACACAATCCCTTCTAGGAAAGTTGTGCCTTTGTTTCAAGAGGTGAACACTCAGGAGGTTTTAAATACTGCTTTGATGATCTTGAGTGTTTTAGCCCAGATGATGTAGAATACATGGACATTGTCCAGCAAATGGCTCTATTAACTTATAGAGCAAAGAAGTTCTTTAAGAGAACTGGAAGGCATTTCCTTCAAAACCCAACTACCAGCAAGTTCGGGTTTGACAAGACCAGGGCAAAGTGTTACAACTGTAACCAACTAGGTCATATTGCAGGGAATGCAAGGCTCCCAAGACCCATCCAGGAACCCCACAGGCCTCCACACATCCCTCAATCTCAAAGCCCACTGAGAAGTCGACTGAAACAGCCGCAATGGCTTAAGAAGTTGACTGGAGCTTCATGGTACAGAATGTGACTCCTGCTCAAGCTCTCATGGTCGGAACAGATGATGCCCAGGTATATGAACATCTCTGCTCTCCAGCCTGTATAGCTAAAGTTGAACTCTATCAGGATTACAATATGGAAATCAGATCTGACATTGAGTCTTTAAATATTCTAAAATCTGATTTTAAAATAGCTGAATCTGACTATCAAAAGAAAATAATGAGTTAGAGAAAACTGTATCTCTTTTAAAACATGAACACACCAACTACAAGACTCAAATCAAGGATCTGATATCCAAATTGTCTGAGGCTCAAGCCCAGCTTGTCACTACTGAGGCTCAGGCCAGGAAGCATGCTATCTCTAAGCAGAACTTCCAAGCTATTCTTGCATCATCCTCCCATTCCAAACTCTGCTATCAGAACAAAGAAGGGTTGGGAACCAATGAAATTGCTCTACCACATTCCTATGAGTCTATTAGATAGCCTAGATGTGGTACTGAAGAGCAAGTGGTTCCAACTGCTGACCCTTTCTTCCCAGAGTTAAAGGATGAGGCACCAATAGTGGCCACCATAGGGAAGGAAGAGGTAGACATACCCATCTCCTCTTGTGATGATCAAATCCTAACCACTAAAGCCAGAAGAAGCAGAGCTAAAGCTGCTAGGAGAACTGCTAAGAAAGTGGCTGAATCCAAACTGAAAATTGACCCCAAACAGAGGGTGTCTTTGTCTCAGCTGGATTCCAAGTGTTAGGTACTTCTGATTCAGGAAAGGAATGTAATACCAGCATTCCTGTCCTACCAAAGGATCAGAAGTTAAAGGGAAAAGTTGTTGACGAAGAAAAGAAAACCAAGAAACAGCAATCCTCACTTTCCCAAAAGACTAACATTGCATGCATCATGTGTGGCCTACAAAATCACATGGCAAAAGATTGTTACACAATCCTGCAAGCACACATTATGCAAATAATGTTAGAAAAGAAGGAGTCAGGGAAGGTTTCATATTTGGACCCTTCCATACGGTTCAAGTGTTGAAGAAGGGAAAGCTAGTTTCCAAAGCCAAGTTGCTTTCGGAAGAAACTCCTTCTTCCAAAGGAAAAATGGCTTCGGAAGCAAAAGCTACTGAGGTTCGGAAGAACAAGAAAGCTCCCTTGAAACCATCCCAGAAGAAGACTGCTTCGGAAGAAAAGGTGGTGAGGACTTCTTTCGAAAAGAAAGAAGCTTCGGAAGAAGACCATGCTGCAAAAGCTTCAACAAGCTCATCCTCCAAGATCAGCCAAGGGTGCACTGGAAGATCAAGGAAGATGCTACAGCCCAAACCTCTTCTTCAAAGACCTCTGTTGAACCCCTATGCATATCATTTGGTTCACTCATATCATTATCCTTGGAAGAACCCAAGACCAGCAAGGCTTGGGTATCCAAACAAAACTGAAATCTCATCTTATGTGCAGGAACATCCATTTGACAAGAACAACAGTGTATGGATTGTAGATAGTGGATGCTCTAGGCACACGACAGGAAACAGATCTCTCCTTCAACAATTTCAACATTATGATGGAGGTCCTGTCCAGTTTGGAGGTGAGGCCGGAGGATATATTTCTGGTAGAGGGAGTATATCCAATGGTAAGTTAACAGTTGACAAAGTTAACTTTGTCAAACAACTTGAACACAACCAAATGCTTTTTCACAGAACATGAGTGCATTATCCTAAAATCAGGGATGACAATTCCTCCGGAATTGGTGCTTCTTAGATCTCCCAGGAAAGGGGATATGTACAAGCTTGATATGAACAATGCTTCCCCAATGGTGAAGTATCATGCTTTCTTTCCAAAGCTGATAGTGATGAGTCAACACTGTGGCATAAACATATGTGTCATGTAAATTTTAAGACAATGAATAAATTGGCTAAAAATAACTTGGTACATGGTTTGCCTAAAAAGAAGTTTTTCTGCAAGGACAACTGTGTTGCATGCCTGAAAGGGAAACAACACAGGACGTCTCATAAATCCAAATGTGTTAACTTTATCACTACTCCATTGCACTTATTGCACATGGATCTTTTTGGTCCCACAAGTATAATGAGCATTGGAAGGAAATCATATTGCCTTGTGATAGTTGATGATTTTACAAGATTCACATGGGTATTCTTTTTAAGAACTAAAGATGAAACTGCTGAAACATTAAAATCTTTTATTCTTAAAATAGAAAATCAAATTGATCACAAGGTTAAAATAATTAGATGTGATCAAGGGGCTGAGTTTAAGAACTTTGTTCTTGACTCATTCTGTAACTCAAAAGGGATTGCCAGACAATATAGTGCTCCCAGAACTCCTCAACAAAATGGTGTTGCTGAGAGGAAGAATAGGACACTTATTGAGGCTGCTCGAACTATGTTAGCTGATTCAAAGCTACCTTTAACATTCTGGGTAGAGGCAGTCAGCACTGCATGTTATGTGCAGAACAGAGTTCTTGTAGTTAAGCTCCATGGAAAAACCCCTTATGAGCTACGGAACAAGAGGCCACCGTTCATTGACTTTCTAAGGTCCTTTGGCAGCAGGTGTACCATACTTAACACAAAGGACAATTTAGCAAAATTTGCTGAAAAGTCGGATGATGTTATCTTTGTTGGATACTCTTCTAGCTCCAAAGCTTACAGAGTATACAACATTAAGAATCAACAATTTGAGGAGTCATCCAATATAGTTGTTAATGAGCACACTCCTTGTGTTAGGGGGAATGGACCTGATCACATCTTTGATTTAGAATTGTTTCCAAACTATTCTAAACCCTCTTGTGAGAATGTTTCAACTGGAATAGGTGCTCAAAATGATGCTGATGCTACTGCTCATGATCAACTATTTGAGCTTCCCAGACCTAGACCAAATTCTCCAAGTGCTGCAATACATCAAGCTTCCATTATTCACAGATCTGATAGTCTAACTATATCAAGGAATAGTGAAGCTTCAACAAGTGAGTCACCTACTGAGCCTCAAAACTCATCAGGTGATCCACCACAACACCAGGCAGAAGGAGGTAGTATTTTGAAGGAACAGGCAACTGTTAATACTACTTCACAGCTAACTATTGATGATGTTTCTCATTCATTCAATCAGTCCTCATTGAATGACTTTGAAACAATAGTTGGACAGAGTGTTCTAGTTCCTGAGCAGAATATGTCTAACCTGGATCTATCTCTGCAATGGAAGTGATTCCTCATCTTAGAATTCACAACACTCATCCATCTGAGAACATCATAGGGAATGTCTCTGAGGGCGTGAGAACAAGAGGACAGACTCATCAAGGGAATGTCTGTTTGTACTCATGCTTTCTATCTCAGATGGAACCCAAGAAGGTAGAAGATGCCTTGAAAGATAGTAGCTAGATTGAATCGATGCAAGAGGAGCTGCTTCAATTCAAGAGACAGAAGGTATGGAACCTATGTCTGCTACCATCTGGTCAAGTACCTATATGCACCAAATTGGTTTTCAGAAACAAGAGAGATGATAGAGGCTTGATCATCAAGAATAAGGCAAGACTTATGGTTCAAGGATACACTCAAGAGGAAGGAATCAATTATACTGATGTCTTTGCACCAGTTGCAAGACTTGAGGCAGTTAGGATCTTCCTTGCTTATGCTGCATCCAAGGACTTCACAGTATACCAACTTGATGTCAAGTGTGCTTTTCTATATGGGGATATAGATAGGGAAGTCTATGTATGCCAACGTCTAGGATTTGAAGATCCATAGCACCCCAACTATGTGTGCAAATTGGATAATGCTCTATATGGGCTACACCAAGCATCTAGGCTGTGGTATGAGACTTTGTCTCAGTTTCTTCTAAAGAATGGCTATACTAGAGGTACCATTGATAAGACTCTCTTCATCAGAAAGTCTGGAAAGGACATTTTGCTCGTACAAGTCTATGTTGATGACATCATATTTGGTTCCTCAAATGACCAAATGTGCAAGGACTTTGAGAGCATTATGAAGAAGAAGTTTGAGATGAGCTCCATGGAAAATGGACTTTTTCCTTGGGATTCAGGTAAAGCAACTGAAGGGAGGGTTCTTCATTAATCAATCTAAATATGTCTCGGACATTTTAGAAAGATTTGAAATGAACAATTGCATGCCTGCCAAGACACCCATACCCAGAAACCATAATCTTTGTCCTGACCTCGAGGGGGAGGATACTGATCAACATCAGTATAGGGCAATTATTGGTTCTCTGATGTATCTTACAGCCAGTAGACCTGATATCATGTTTGCTACTTGCATTTGTGCAAGATATCAGGCTGCTCCTAAGGTGTCTCACCTAGAAGTTGTTAAGAGAATCCTCAGATACCTCAAGGAGCACCTAAACTAGGTCTCTGGTATCCCAAAAATAAGGATTTCAATCTTTATGGATACTCTGACAATGATTATGGAGGCTGCAATATTGACAAAAATCAACATCAGGAGGATGTCAATTTCTTGGTGGAAGGATCATCTCATGGCAATGCAAGAAGCAATCATGCGTCTCTACATCATCAATGCTGAAGCTGAATACATTGCTGCTGCTAGCTGTTGTGCTCAACTGCTATGGATTCAAAATCAGATGTTAGACTATGGATTCAACTTTATGAGTACTCCTATCCATATTGACAACAACATTGCTATCTCCATTACTGAAAATCCGGTGAAGCACTCCAAAACTAAGCACATTGACATCAGGTATCATTTCATTAGAGATATTCATGAGAAAATCTAATCAGGTAAATCAAAGTTGATTCAAATGTACAATATGCCGATCTGTTTACCAAAGCTTTTGATGAACATGAAAGAATTGATCTGCCCAAGATACATATTAGATTGATGTAGCTAGTGTGATATGATCCGAGTCGGGTCATACCCAATAACAAGCCAAACAAACACCGACAAATATTTATTTGTTGATTAGATCAAAACAAATAAATGTAACACCAATTTAGAAACCAGGTTTTCTAAATCATTGCTTTTGCAAATGAACAAGTTTATATATATATATATATATATATATATATATAATATATATTATATATATTATATATATTTGTTCATATGGAATTATTTGTTATTTTAATTAGTAAACATGACAAATAATAGTATGTGTGTTAGTCATATAAAATTAAAATGGTTTATTTTATATTATAAGGATGCAAGAGTATATTTTTTTTAAACTTTTGAAAACAAAATAGGAGTGCAACGGGAGCCAAAATCGGTCGCCCCTTTGCCTTGATGGTTTCCCCTTTTTGGGTTCCAAGGCCATGCATTAACTCCTTGCCAGCTCTCTCTTGCATTCTCTAGATTCACACACACACACTCAAGAAACTTCTCTCTCTTTTCTTACTCAAGGATTTCGTTTTTGAGAAAAGATATCCAGAATTTTCAGCTTAGTAAAGAAGTGTTCTTGGCTGAAAAGATTCACAAGAGGAGAGCTTTTCAAGTTGGTGTTGCAAGCCCTAGCAAACGAAGGTGTTTGTACAAGCTTGGGGTATCACTCCTTGAGGTTTTCTTGGTTGAAAACTCAGCCACAAGTCATCCTTCACAGCTCTCATCTTTGGTTTTTAGGAAGCTACAAGGTTTATTTTTTCTTCTAAGTTCATATTGTCGTTTGTTGTATGCATTTGTATAATGATCCATGGCTTGGGGTTGTTTATTAATGGATTTAATAATCATCTTATTAACATGTTTTAAATCTATATCCGCTGCGTTTTCATATACTCAAGAGATATGAACTTTGATAAACATGTTAAAACCCCTACAATGGCATCTAGAGCCACTTATACATATGCATACATGTTTTCTCTCTTTCTAGTTCACGGTTTTGTGGTGCTAGACACCCAAAATCCGTGAGTTAGGGGCTGGATTTTGACCCCCCCCCCCCTTTTGGTGTTTTAAAGATGCTTCTTTATGAATATAAGGATCTTTAAAACTCTAGATTATTAGATGCCTTTTTTATGTTCTTATCCCATTTGTTCTTGGTTTATGTTGGCCAAAAACATGGGCACAAAGGGGCTGCCAAAATCGATCCTCTTGTGTATGTTTGTTGTTGTTGTTAATTATGCATAACAAAGCCTAGACCATTTGGATTGAATGATTGGTTGTCATGTTATATTCATTTGGGCATGTAATATTTATTTTATTTCAAGTCTTGTTTTGTAATCTATTCATTCATATGGTATGTAATAAAAATAGATTAGGAGTTTATCTTTACTAGAAAAATGTATTAGGATACATATTTTTAAGGATGTTCAAGATCAAGACTTGAAGAAAAGATGGACAAAGAGGATGCTTGAAGATGTGGATTCAAGTGGGAGTTCCTTTTGTCAACCATGTGTCATGTTCTTAACCCTTAGGACAAGACCTTTTGACACACTTGTTTTGGCTAAACAAGTGTGCTCAACTTAGTATGCTTTGTTATGCTATATGATTATTTGGTTATGCTTGGTTGAATGCTTATGATGTTGTTTTGTTTTGGATATTTGGATGTCATTAACAAACCATCAACTAGAACAAGCTAATACAAGAAATTGGTTCTCAAATCATTAAGCTAAATAGAATGGGTCTATAAAAGGAGTTATTGTTTACAAAATAAAATGGGTTTTTTTAAAAGAACCAAATGGATACCATATGGTTCAATGCATACAATCATATACTACATGGACTTTTCTAAAACAAGAATTATGAAATTACAATCCCTTTTGAGAAACAAGTTAAACACCATCTTTTACACAACACTTAGGTTACTTGCAAACTCTTAGTGGGATAAAGATCACCTAACCACTTTGAGGGAACTTGTAACTTGAGGTGATAATGCCATGTTGTGTGGGAAAGGGTCACCTAACCACTTATGTGGTGAACTCACACGTGTGTGTAAGTAGGGCGACTTGATTTATAAAATATATTGAATGGATCACCTAAAATGTGTTTTATAAAAGGTGTTGATGGGGTAAACATGCCGTTATAAACATAAGATGTTCAACGATCCCTACCATTAGAAGTTGCAATGGGTTGCAATTGTCATATATGACTACCTTGTTTATTTAAATAATGGATAAAGGTCACCTAACCATATTTAAATATAACGTTGGATTCTAAAATTTTTTTATTAATAGTCTATGAGACGTAAAGGGATCGTCTAACACCTAACAACTTCATGGATTGGTACCGCAACTTGAGAATTGTTCTCAAGCAAGAAAAGCGGGCCTACATTCTTGATGATCCCATCCCCGATGAACCTAACGAGGAGAATGTGGAGGCCTATAATGATTGGGTTAAATATGTGGAAGACTCCGTCCAAGTCTCTTGCTTAATGTTAGCAAGTATGACACCCGAACTCCAAAAGGAGTATGAGCTCCATGGAGCCTATGACATGATCACTCAGTTGCGGGAAACGTTCCAACAACAAGCTAGAGTGGAGCGCTTCGAAACGGTTCGAGCACTTCATGCATGTCGGATGGAAGAATCCCAATCATTTCATCTTATGTTCTTAAGATGAAAAGCCACATCGACCGCCTTCAAAGGCTAAATTGTCCTGTCTCAAAGGAGTTGGCCACGGATTTGATCCTTAATGGCCTGTCTAAAAGGTTTGAGGCATTCGTCATGAATTACAACATGAACGGATGGGACAAGAGCATAAATGAACTTCATTCGATGCTCAAATCAGCTGAGGCGGGAATGGAAAAAGGGTTTTACCCGTTCTCACCATTAATGAAGGTGGGAGAAGGAAGAGGTCTCTACCCCCTCCTAGGAAATGTTGCCAAAGAAAGGGGCACGTTGGAAGAAGGGGAAGATGGTTGTTAGGGCGGAACCTCCAAAGCCCAAGGAGAAGAAGCAAAAGGTTGCTGCAAACGACCCATGCTTCAAATGTGGTGAGATAGGGCATTGGATGAGAAATTGTCCAGTCTATCTCAAAGAGTTAAGAGAAAAGAGGGATGCAGGGCAAACCTCAGGTATAATTTACATGATACATGTTGAGCTAAATGTTATTTCTTCTAACACATGGGTATTAGATACCGGATGTGGAACTCACATTTGCAATTTATTGCAGGGGTTCAAAAGAAATGAGCATTATGCAAAAGGGAAATAAGTCTATTCATGGGCAATGGTGCAAAGGTTCACGTTGAAGCCCGAGGAGAATACATTTTGAAGCTTCCAAGTGGTTTGGAAGTCATTTTATATAATGTATTATATGCTCCTAGTTTGACTAGAACATAATTTCTGTTTCCCGTTTAAGACAATATGATTATGATTTCAAGTTTGTTGACAATGATATTCATGTTTCTTTAATCATGTATTTTATTTTAAAGCTATACCTTGTAATGGTATTTATGAATTGGGTCATGAAAACGTAACATATGATAGCTCCATTTACCAAGCAACCACCAAAAGACTCAAATTAGATTTGAATGATACCTACCTTTGGCATTGTCGTCTTGGTCATATAAACAAGAAACGATACAAACACTTCAAAACGGTCTTTTAAAACAAATGAATGTGAATCTTGTTTACAAGGTAAATTGATTAAGGCACCCTTTAGTGGAACTAACGAAAGGGCAAAAGATTTATTAGGTATCATACATTCGGATGTATGTGGTCCTTTTAAGCCAATGACTAGGAATGGTGAAAGATACTTCATTACCTTTACCGACGATTATAGTCGCTATGTGGTATGTGTACTTATTAAGGCACAAAGATGAAGCTTTTGAAATGTTCAAAATCTTCAAGAATGAAGCAGAAAATCAACTCAACAGGTCAATTAAAATTCTCCGCACCGATAGAGGTGGCGAATACCTAAGTGATGTTTTTCAAGATCATCTTAGGAGTTGTGGGATTGTCTCACAACTCACTCCACCTGGAACACCACAACATAATGGTGTGTCTGAGAGGAGGATCGAACCTTATTGGATATGGTTCGATCTATGATGGCTAGAAGCACATTACCCTATCATTTTGGGGTTTCGCTTTGCTCTCCGCAGCCCGTATTCTGAATATGCCCCAACCAAAAAGTGGAAAAGACACCTTTTGAGATAGGCATGGAAGAGTTCCATCCTTATCGTACTTAAGGGTCTGGGGTTGTGAGGTTTATGTTAAGACTCCCACCCCAAACAATTAGATGTCCGATCCACCAAGTGTATCTTTGTTGGATATCCTAGAGATTCTATGGATATTATTTCTATGATCCACTGGAACAAAAGGTGTTTGTTGCCAGAAAGGGTGAGTTCTTAGAAACTAAGTTCCTTATGGAAGGAACTAGCAGTAGAACAGTGGATCTTGAGGAGGATCAAGAAACACAGCCCGGTGCACGTTTGTTGAAACTAGCACTCAACGTGAGGATGTTGAGGATGATCAAGCGGTTGATCGATACACACAAAACGTTCGCAGAAGTGGTAGAACTAGTAATCCACCTGACAGATACGGATTTTTCATGGATGGATGCTATGTGGTGGATTCAGATGAACCAACCACATATCATGATGCAGTGTCCAATTTGGATTGTGACAAATGGCTGAGGCCATGAACGTTGAGATGCAATCCATGTATGACAATCAAGTTTGGGAACTTGTTGTGCCACCTCTTAATTCCAAAATAGTTGGAAGTAAGTGGGTTTTCAAGAAGAAAACTGATATGTGGAAACTTGGATACTTACAAAGCTAGACTTGTAGCAAAGGGTTTCACTCAAACTCAGGGTTGATTATGATGAAACCTTCTCACCTGTTGCAATGCTTAAGTCTATAAGGATATTATTTGCCATAGCAGCTCATTATGATTATGAGATTTGGCAAATGGATGTCAAAACCGCTTTCCTAAATGGATATCTTGAGGAAGATGTCTATATGGTTCAGCCTGAAGGTTTTGTCGATCCAAAATATCCTAATAAAGTATGCAAGTTAATGAAATCAATCTATGGATTGAAACAAGCATCAAGAAGTTGGAATCACCGTTTTGATGATGAAGTAAAGAAATTTGGCTTCATCAAAACGCTGATGAGGCTTGCGTGTATAAGAAGGCTAGTGGGAGCACAATAACCTTCCTAGTATTATATGTTGATGACATACTACTGTTTGGAAACGACATTCCAACCATGGAAGGTGTAAAAACCTGGCTTGGAAGTTTTTTTTTCCATCAAGGATCTTGTGAAGCTGCCTATATTCTGGGAATAAAGATCTATAGGGATATCAAGACGGCTAATTGGTTTGAATCAAAGTGCATACATTGACAAAATCTTGAAAAGATTCAAGATGGAAAACTCTAAGAAAGGTACTGTACCTATTCAGAGAGGGACAATATTGAGTACAACTCAATGTCCAAGCTCAAAGGAAGAGCAAAATAGAATGAAGGCTATCCCATATGCATCTGCTATAGGATCCATCATGTATGCAATGATATGCACTAGACCAGACGTGTCATGCGCTTTGAGCATGACAAGTAGATACCAGCAAAATCCTGGTGATAGTCATTGGATGGCTGTCAAGAACATTCTAAAGTACCTAAGGAGGACTAAGGACATGTTCTTGATCTACGGATCTGGTGAAGAGGAACTCGTTGTAAAAGGTTACACGGATGCGAGTTTCCAAACTGATCGTGATGATTCACGATCTCAATCGGGGTACATCTTTATTCTGAATGGGGGAGCTATTTCTTGGAAAAGCTCAAAGCAAGAAGTCGTAGCGTTGTCCACTACAGAGTCAAATACGTCGCCACTTCAATGGCAGCACAGGAAGCTGCATGGTTGATAAATTCATAGCCGATCTAGGGGTAGTCCCTTCCATTCAGGATCCCCTAGAGATCTTTTGTGACAACGAGGGTGCGATTGCTCAAATCAAGAACCTCGTGCTCATCAAAGACTCGGCACATTGAACGGAGATTCAACTACATAAGGGATGAAGTTGAAAAGGGAAAGATATGTATTCGCAAAGTCCATACTGATAAAAACGTTGCGGATCCACTCACAAAGCTCCTTGAAAGGGCAAAGCATGAAGGTCATGTTTGTGCCATGGGACTTAGATATTCTAGTGACTGGGTTTGATGTTGTATTTTGTATTTGAATATTGGACCTAATGTTATTTAACTTAATTGTATCGTTATAATTTCATTGGTTCTTCTATTTTAGCATGTTTAAATCGTGAATAAATGAATTATTCTCAACGTCCGTAGTCGATCATACTTATGGGAACAACTATGATTGTAAGACTATAATGAACTTGGATTGGTTGATATTCATAAGGTATGAATATAGAGCAAGAGGTTGCTACCAAAGGTTCATTGATGTCTATGGATATAGATATTGGACTGACTCGCTCTCAATTATTTCTGCATGGAATCTTTCTGATTAGTCTAGAGATTTTGAGTAAAGGCGAATATCATTGAATCCTCAGACCTGAGATACATATTGGGTCTTGATATTCACCAAGTATTGTACTTTGACTTAGTCCTTTGCTGTTCTGAAAAGGCAGTACATAAGGCTGAGTTCAGGTATGACATAAGGTGATTGTGAGAGACGTATGTAGTCAAGAAGGAATTTGTTCCTCTTATTCGTTAAGAGTTAGATGTCTAAGGCCTGTTAAAGTTAAATCATCAGAGAATGACAATTCTGTGTCTCTCTGGATTTAACATGACATCTGTAACAAAAGGATAGATGATTAATTCACCTAAAACATTTTCAAGTAAGGTACTTGAAAAGGATGATGTTATTGAATGCACTTAGTCATACACATTAGGGGTAGCAAACCGTTGCTAGGCGTTATTTGCTGCTTGCTTCAATCTTTTATGAATCTAGTGCAAGTGGGAGATTGAAAGAATTGATCTGCCCAAGATACATTTTAGATTGATGTGGCTAGTGTGATATGATCCAAGTCGGCATACCCAATAACAAGCCAAACAAACACCAACAAATATTTATTTGTTGATTAGATCAAAACAAATAAATGTAAACACCAATTTAGAAACCGGGTTTTCTAAATCATTGCTTTTGCAAATGAACAAGTTTATATATATATATATATATATATTTGTTCATATGGATTATTTGTTCATTTTAAATTAGTTAACATGACAAATAATAGTATGTGTGTTAGTCTATAAAATTAAAATGGTTTAATTTTATATTATAAGGATGCAAGAGTATATTTTTTTTTAAACTTTTGAAAACAAAATAGGAGTGCAAGGGAGCCAAAATCGGCCGCCCCTTTGCCTTGATGGTTTCCCCTTTTTGGGTTCCAAGCCATGCATTAACTCCTTGCCAGCTCTCTCTTGCATTCTCTAGATTCACACACACACACTCAAGAACTTCTCTCTCTTTTCTTACTCAAGGATTTCGGTTTTGAGCAAAGATATCCAGATTTTCAGCTTAGTAAAGAAGTGTTCTTGGCTGAAAAGATTCAACAAGAGGAGAGCTTTTCAAGTTGGTCTTGCAAGCCCTAGCAAACGAAGGTGTTTGTACAAGCTTGGGTATCACTCCTTGAGGTTTTCTTGGTTGAAAACTCAGCCACAAGTCATCCTTCACAGCTCTCATCTTTGGTTTTAGGATGCTACAAGGTTGTATTTTCTTCTAAGTTTCATATGGTCGTTTGTTGTATGCATTTATATAATGACCAGGCTTGGGGTTGTTTATTAAATGGATTAATAATCATCTTATTACATGTTTTAAAATCTATATCCGCTGCGTTTTCATATACTCAAGAGAATATGAACTTTGATAAACATGTTAAAACCCCTACAGAACAAAGGTTTAAGTATCTCATAACAGCTATTAGGATGGTAAACATTGATTAATCTAATCTCTTTTGAAAACCTTTTAATATGTAAGTCTTGTGTCATACAATTTAAGTCCTGTTACAAGAACTTCTCTCTGAAATTTTCTAAGTGTAAATCCTTCCGAAGAGAAATTAACCTTCAGAAGACATTCTCATATCTTCCGAAGCAAAATTTCTCAAGGATAACTTTCTTCTCGGAGAATTTTTGGTCTCGGAAGAAGCGATTGATTGTAATCAGATCTACTTCCGAAACTTACAAATTCTCTATTCGGAATCAACTCTAACCTTCGAAGCAAAGTTTTGGCTTCGGAAGTAAGAATTGCCTTCGGAAGACAAGTTACCTTCGGAAATGTTTTACACTCAGAAGAGAGATTTCACTGTGTAACGTAATATCTTGGGGCCACACTGTAAAAAGCAAAGATTTTGTTAATGAGTCAGATTATTTAACTGATTTTTAACCTTACCGCCACTGTCATTTCATCCACTAAACCATCACATCACCTTATCCTAACCCCATTACCCCGCCATTCCACAATCTTTTAAATAATCTCGACTATTCAATTTCACTCTCTTACTTGCAAATTTTACAGCCCTAGAAATTTCTCCTACTCAACTTTACCCAGCTCAAATCATCCCCATTCACCTTTCCAAATGGCCTTTAACCCTCAGCACAACCAAGTCACACTTCTTGATTCTTCAGAGATGTTGACTTTCTCAATATTCTCCTTTTCTAACCCAATCTTCGTACTACACCGCTCTGACTGTAAACCCCAAAATTTACTCAAACCATATGTCTGAATTTTGGGCAAACGGTCAGATTGAAATCCTATATGGGGTTCGTGTCATTCGATCGAGCATCTGTGTGCCAGGAGTTGGTCATTTCTGAATAGATCATCAGGGAGCATCTAGAGCTTCATGATGAGGGTGCTCCAACGGAATCCCCCAAAGCAGATTTGGACAATTCATATCTCTAATAGATATGGTGGAGACGTTAGCAGGTCAACTGTCTACAAGTTTAACTTCTCGTACAAATAAGTTCCTGCTACATGTGGTCCTTCACTGCTTGTCAATAAATCTAGGGGATGGGATCAAATCCCATATGAACTTGGGTGCCTTGTTCATGGGTTGGTGAAACGCCTCCGCTTCAACTATTCAAGATTTGTGCTGACTAACCTCATGGAAATCTTCAAAGGACATATTCTTCATGTATCACAGGTTTCTCCAGCACATAATCAACTGCGAACTAGAGCAGAGCAAGCTTGTCTGTGCAGCTGCTCTGACTGCTCCTCAAATGAGGCCAACCATCTTCAAGACTTTGAAGAGAGTGTCCACCAACTTCATAGGAAGAGATACTGCACTTCTTCCAGGTATGACTGAGCCAACGGCTCCTGGTGACATCCCTGTTTACCCCATAGGTGATGAACCCACACCAGCAACTACCCCCACAATGCCAACACTACCTTCTCCATCCATCACCATCACTTATCAGAGACACCCAAATGAACCTTGTTCAATCTACTCTGATTGAACAAGCCCCTCCTGTTCAAACCAAAAAGACTAGAGTGGAAACATAGGCTCCCACTCAGTCAGAGGTCTCTCCATCCTTCTCTTTTGACCTCAATTTGGTCTTGAGTCTCCTCAGTATCAGACCCATGAGCCCATAACCCATGCTGAAAGCCCTCAGGGTGAGTCTCTATACTCCCCTGAGCAGCCAACAAGGGACAGCCCCACCAGAGGCTCAATGCCTGTAGACATTAACCAAAGTCCCGGGTCAGTAGGTTTACCCATCCTATCTTTCACTACCTTTGTTTGAAACTGATGAAGAGATAACATCTCTCCATGGCAATGAAGTTGATTTACAATACCCTCTCCAGATCAACATAGCCCGGAGAAATCCCTTATCTCTAGCCCCCATCAGCATCCAAAAACTGAGGTGATCCCACTGATGTGGAGGGGACTCATGTAGATTCAATTGCCACTATAGAAGGCGCCTCAATGGACCTTGTGGACAGTGGTAACATTTCTCAGACTGAATCTACGGCAACCGAGCCCTTTAATGACTCTAAACGAGACATCATTGAGCATGGGAAACCAGGGTGCCAAGAAACCACATCTGGTGGTGAGGCTGAACATACTAGGTATGTTACCTCATCTCCCCGTGATTCTTTGAAAGAAGATGAGGGAAGCATGCAACTCCCATTCAAGATCTTCTTTCTAAAGTTTCAAACCTGGAATCTCAGGTTAGGACTTTAGAGGCAAGATCTGCCACTCAGCAACTTGAGATTGACAATCTCAAGGCTCAACTAGCTGAGAAATAGACAGAGAGTTTGTTAGGCATGTACCTATTCAGGTCTCCCTGGCTTCCTCCTCCAGCTCATCTAGCTCTCAAGATGATGCTACCAAAAAGGGGGAGAATGTTCAAAGACAAACACACAAGGAACCATAAAGCCAGCCTTCCACTTTAACATCTTCCTCTCCCATCATCTCTGCTCCTGAAACATCTCAAGTCACTCTTCAGATTGATCCAAGGATGCTCAATGATATCTACAGACTCTTCACCAAGTTTCTGTTAAGATCTTCCTTTGAGCAGCCAAGCCATGATGTTGCAATGATCTACTTTGGAGCAAAAGAGCTTCAAAGGCTGACTGCACCTTCTACCACTATGGAAGAAGTTGGTCAACCTAAGGTCCTCATGGAACCTAAGATTCAATTTGAAGGGGAAATGGGAACTGATGGCCCAGCAACTGAAATAGTTGGGACAGAATTTGTATCTCCTTTAACTTCTGAAGCTGAAGTTAAAGCCTCGGAAGAACAAGCTGAATCTTCCAAAGCTGAAATGGAAGCTGCGGAAGGACTGTTAAAAATGTCCGAGGAAGTGATCATCACAAATGCTATCCTGGAAATGGCATCTGAAATGAGCAGTGAGGACTTTCCAATTGCACCTCCATCTCAGAAACCATCTCTAACTCTCTCATAATCAGAAACCTCTCTCCAAGAACCACCATAGTCAGGATCTTCAAAGGATAAAGGAAAAAGGAAGATGACTGCGGAAGAGCTTCAGGAAGAGGAGAAGATTGAGAAACTTAAGAAGAAAGGAAGACTTCAGACTGAGAAGTTGCTAGCTTCCAGCACAAAAGCAGCTGCTCCCAATCAGGAGGTTGTCATCAATAAAAGAAGAGAGCAGATTATTGACCAGCTCATTTAAATGGAAGCTTCCAATAAAGAAACACTCTTGCTACCATTAGAGGAGTTGGTGGATCTGGAGAAGGCAACCAGGCTGAGACTTGAAGAAGAAGCAAGGTTGGCCTTAGTGGTAAAGGAAAAGAAACAGAAGGAGGTTGAATTGTAGCTGAGGAGAGACAGGATAAACTTCCTACTCTCCAGAGGCTTTGATCTTCAAGAACTCTCTCCACACAACGATGATACAATCCTCTGGCTCTACAACAAAGAGCAGGATCAAATGGAGAAAGAAAGGAAGAAGGCTGCAAAAGAAAAGGCCAGAGAGAAGAAGAATAAAGAAGAAGAGGCTAGGGTCACTGCCTCTAAGAAGCTCACTGAGAAAGCCTGGATGAAGGACTATCTTCGGGCTCACGGCTTCTCTGGTAGGCAGGTGGGTCCTATGTCTGAAAGGACACTCCAACGGATTGTCAGTGAAATTAAGGCTGACATCCGGATGGGGAAAAGGAAAGAGATGTATAGAAGGGTAAAAGGGATGACCTTCACTGCTTCTACCCAACCACAACCTGAACCTTTCACCCCTGAACCCACATCACTACCTACTACTACTCCCTCACCTCAACCACCCAAACTTCCTATTATCCAACCCAAAACACTAGCCAGAACCTCTGAACCTAAACCTACCCATTTATCCTCCAAACCATCCCTTCAGCCTTCTCAACATCTCTCCCTTGAGGAGTTTAAGGCAATCAAGATGAAGCTCACTAATTACACTACTTTAAGCGAAGTATCTTATGTAGAAGACTCTATTAACATCACCTATGTAGACAGATCTTCAAGTTCCCTCACAAGAGACAGATTCCTTGATTTTCCTAAAGGAACTTTAGACCAGGCTGCAAGACTTTTGGGCCTCAATTCAGACTCTTTAAATGTGGAAGAAAAGAAGCTCAGAAGGAAACTGGTGACTCTGCTGGATACAAGAAAAGAGGACAAGATTCCTAGTCAGTCTCTTGTGCCTAGAAGGAAGATAATCCAGTGGAGGTTCGATGAACCTTCTCACAACTTTGTTGTGGAAAGAGAGAATGGTGAAGTCAATAGACTCAATGCAACCTCTCTGTTACACTCCAGCAGATTCGACATTGCTGAGTTAGCAGAGAAGCCATTCTCCAACCCCTCAACTCTGAAACTGCTACACTCATCAGAAATCAACTCAGAAATCATTTAGCTGAGCTAACTGCAAAAGCAGAGATTGAAGAAGAGTTGAAGTTGAGAAAACAGGAAGACAAGGAAAGATCTCCCACCAAAGGTGCTGCCTTTCTACAGATGGTGGAAGGTCCTGAATTGGAACCTATAGTTTGGTGGGAATATGATTACAGTTCCCATCAACTAACTCTTTTCAGAGGGCAACAACAAAGGGTACATGTTATACAAGGTGACAGACTGGACTTCCTGTCTACCAAGGATCTGTACAAGCTTCTCAGCACCACATCAGGGAAGAACAAGGAGACAGACAAATATTTGCTTTCCTTGGTGCTGAAAGTTTTGAGAAGTCGTGAAAAGTGAAGTTTTGGTAGCATCAGCCTAGGGGGAGTTTGTTGGATCAAGAAGAAGGCTAATGCAACCAATACTAGATCACTTAAGTTATTTTGGTGCTGCATGCAAAGGCTTCCGAAGCTTATCATGGAACTTTAGAAGGTTGTAGAGTTCTTCCGAAGACAAAGGGAAAGTCCAACTTTCGAAGAAAGAACTCTACTTCCGAAGACAAATGCATACTTCCGAAGTTCAAGACTTAGAAGAATAAAGTAAAGACCACTTTCGAAGTATAATGAAAAAAAGAAGTCTCCAAGCCTTGGAAGAAGCAGCCTCTTCCGAAGTATAAAGTGGCTTTGGAAGTACTTACTCTTCCAAAGCCATTTAACCTTCGGAAGACACTGCTATAACCAGTGTACACAAGTATGGTCTCTTACACTCCGTTGCAGACTTCTGATACAGCATGGCTTCTTCCTAAAGAACCATGTTGTTGACCATACTTTATTCACTGTTTACCTTTTCATGATAGTACAATTGCCAACTTTAGTTGGTGAAAAAAGGTAAGTCAGGGACATGTCCTGACTACCAAATCTCGGATAAGACTTTATCCAAGATACCTTAACTATAGTCTTGTAGTATAGGCTTTAGCTAAAGGATCCCAGCTGGTATTAAAGTATATCTGGCTATAGATAGTATTATATATAGGTTCTCCTTGTAACTCATAGAAGTAAGATTATCATCTGCTTGTAAGAGTCTTTGTATTTTGAGTTGAGAATCAATATATAAAAGTATCTTAAAATTATCTCTCTGTGTTCTTAGTTACTTTTCATATTGTTGTCAACTTTTATCGATTCTTACCCGAGTGTGATTCTAGGTGAGTTTGAGAGAAAACCTTTGTGTTTAAGTGACAAACACCTATCCTGCAATTGACACAAGGAACCACAGAGCCGCCTTCCACTTTAACAACATGTATGACATTTATTTATTTTTATTACAACAATTTGAAAGTTATACTGAATTTTGCATTATGTGTCTTTCATACCATTTAGTTTGATTATGATTATGGAATTTTTGGACTATCAAAGCCAATGAAACTTTTAGAAGGTATGTATCCAAAACAATAAACAACTTAAATACTTCTCCCGTAGATGCTAAAACTTAATAATAATCCAAAGCCACAAAAGGGTAAGAGAAAAATCAACTACTTAAGAGCAGATGATAAGCACTTTTGATGTCAAGTTAGTGCCTACTAATTCTATAGGGGTAGTGTCAAATTAACACCAACAACCTTTTGTGGTTCCTTATTATTTGCTTATCCCACTGCATGAACTAATTGTCTTCGTCATTTACCTAATCCTCCGCTAGGTGATAAATTATCTGACATAACTGTTACTATTAGTTTAGTGTTCATTTACTTGCTCATCCTTGGAATTTCTTGACTTTTAGTGTTTGATTCTATTTAGTAACTTTATTTTACAAATAATTTAGAAGGTTTAGACCAAAGGCTGGTGTGTTCACCACTGGCCACCACATGTCAGCACCCTTTAACCTTAATGGACCAATCATATAGCAACACATCATCAACATGGAAGAGCATTTTCTAGGGTTATTTCTGTCTTTTTACAACCTCCTACATTTAATGCATGTCTTTTACTTTATTACATTTTGTACTATTGAATATGATGTTTCTTTTTCACCAAATCCAAGATGAGTACAACTCCAAGATGAGTACAACTCCATGATGCCTTTGTACGTATGGATGTACTATTGCCACATGTCAGCACCCTTTAACCTTAATGTACTATTGACTATTTTGTTGCACCGGCGTAGTTACGTTAAGTCGGGTAAAAAATACAAATGTGGAAAGGTCACATGGGAATTAAAGAGAAAAATATGATAAATTAATTGGTGCAATCTTTATAAAAATAGAAATGTGTAAAAGAGCTATAAAAGTTTTAAAAACAAAAGAATTTGAACCCATATTATAAGGTTTTATTTTTGTTGTTTTTTGTATATGTTTATTTTATGTAATTCACTATAAGGAATTACAATAATGTAATTGAGTGTATATTCAAATAAACATACTGTAATTAATTGTAACTAAGTATGTTGCACTGTGTTACATCACTGTAATATTAAAATTACATCCATATCATAAATTTGTCCACAAGTTACAGTAATGTAATACGTAACATTTGAAACAAAAAATTAAAAATTTTCGAGACTATATGGAACTAAAGTGAATGTAAGTATATTTGTTACGTTAGGAAAAAAATATAAGTTGTGTTACATTAGCAAAAAATATGTAAAACGATTAAGTACTAATTACAACATAAGAATCATGCAAGTAATGTAGTTTAACTACACTAAAATAAGTTGTGTTACTAACATGACTTAGTTATATTAAGTTATTACATTACAGTATTTTACATCACATTACAATGACATTATAATACATGTTATCAAATTCAATTACAACTAAATTATATTTTATAATAGATTTTAATCTTAGTGTGATTTAATCTAAGCAATGTGACATTTATCTAATGGCTTATGTTAGTTGATAAGGTCACATGGGAATTAAAGAGAAAAATATGATAAATTAATTGGTGCAGTCTTTTTAAAATTAGAAATGTGTAAAAGAGCTATAAAAGTTTTAAAAACAAAAGAATTTGAACCCATTTTATAAGTTTTATTTTTGTTGTTTTTTTATATATGTTTATTTTATGTAATTCACTATAAGGAAATTCAATAATGTAATTGACCATACATTCAAATAAACATACTGTAACTAGTTGTAACTAAGTATGTTGCACTGTGTTACATCACTATAATATTAAAATTACATCCATATCATAATTTGTCCACAAGTTACAGTAATGTAATACGTAACATTCGAAACAAAAAATTAAAAATTTTTGAGACTATATTGGAACTAAAGAGAACGTAAGTATATTTGTTACATCAGGAAAAAATATAAGTTGTGTTACATTAGCAAAAAATATGTAAAACGATTAAGTACTAATTACAACATAAGAATCATGCAAGTAATGTAATTTAACTACACTAATATACTTGTTACATTAGCAAAAAATATAAGTTGTGTTACTAACATGACTTTAGTTATATTAAGTTATTACATTACAGTATTTTACATCACATTACAATGACATTATAATACATGTTATCAAATTCAATTACAACTAAATTACATTTTATAATAGATTTTAATCTTAGTTTGATTTAATCTAAGCAATGTGACATTTATCTAATGGTTTATGTTAGTTGATATTAGTATATACTAAATGTTGTTATACTGTTACATCAAATTACATTGCTAGTCATTAACAATACATTATTTTGATGTTAATGAAAATACCATATACTTATTTCTTATATAGTAGACTGACTTTATATAATTTTCAGTTAGGCTGATGTATTATAGTGTAAGTAACATAAGATAATGTAAATAATATAATGTAATGTTAATGAAATTTTATGTTATTTTAATGTAATGTACATCGTGTACTATTGTTAGGTTATGCAAGTATAATGTAATCTATTATAAGTCATTTAATTAATGTAACTCAATGTTAAGTAATTGTATATTTGTTATACAATACTACATAAGTATTGACTACTAGTTACACCATGAGAGTGTTGTAAGTAATGTAATTTAATTACACTAATGTATTTATCATATAAACAAACAATATAAGTTATGTTACTAGCATGCATTTAGCTACATTAACATATTACATACCATTATATTTTCTACATCCAATTACAATAGCATTACATTACATTTACATACATTACATTGTATCAAATCTTTTTGTCTTCTCGTTCAATTTCATATTCCACATCCTTTTAACTATCTGCAAAAGTAATATTAAAACAAGGTTTATTATAACACTAGTGTATTATGATGTTATTGTGATTTTATTATAACTATCGTATATATCAAAGTATTGTATAGTAACTTATACGATTGTATTATTTTTCATTTCACTAATGTAAAATTAAACTTATAGAAGTGTAATTACACTAGTATAACATGTCAACACTAATTTCACATCACATAATTACATAATATTACAATGTAATTACAACAAAATATTACCGTACTATGTAGGAATATCTATCACATTGTTGTAAGTTTATAATATGCTACCGCAAGATACCAGCGTTAAGTTATTATTACCTTAATGTATAAAGACTAATGTAAGTTAATGTTACCTTAATATATAAAGACTAATGTACTATTATTACATTTAAGATCGTTTGTGATGTTGATACACTTATGTAACTAGATCTGATCTCAATGTAATATGTCTTGAATGTCTTGCACTTATGTAATATTGGGTACTTAATGAAATGATAATGTTTGGTTGTAATTTATAATGTTTAATATTTCATTAATGTGTTGAGTAATGCTTATTGACTAGATTATATAGGTTTGTGATTGTTTGAATTGATATACATAATTTTATAATAATGAATACATTCAAACTTTGGTTAAGTGAAGTTCACATGCGTCCGACTGGACCATGCGCCCAAATAGTGGTCATGCGTCTCAATGGCCATGCGACTGAGTGTCCATGCGCCTAAACAGTCCATATGCCTGAACAGCTTCATGCGAGTGACTCAGTCGCACGACTGAACATTCAGTCGTACGAATGGATCAATCGCATGGCTTAATCGCACGAATGAACCATGCTCATGGTTCAGTCGCCCGAATGAGCAACCCTAACCTATAAATACCACTTAATTCATGGAAAAACATAACAATTGAGAAACATTTTATCCACTTCAACTCCAGACGTAACCTAGCCATCCAGAAGCCTCTAAGTTCGTACTCCAAGTTCATAAAACGTTGTAGATCGATTCCTAATTGATTCTTGACGTTAGATTCAATTCATTATTGTGTCTACGTGCGTTCTCACTGATTGGATCGCCAATCAAATAGGATTCTGCACTATTTGGTTTGGTTTAACACGTTAATCAGTTGGTGTTTCATTCAAACACCAGATCCTAACAAGTGGTATCAGAGCTTTGGCTCTTGATTACGTGTTGATTCAATAGTTTTGATACAAAAGTTGTGTTTCTTCATCAAAAAACACAATCTTTTTGTGTCTAACGGAGTCTTAGACGTTTCCTGGCCTAAAAGTTTAGTTTTTCGGCACACGACGATTAGGGTTTGGTAAAATTCGAGTTTTTACGGCCAAAACACGTTTAACCTACGAATTATCAAACTTCAGCAAGTTCAGTCGCACGATTGCCTTAATTGCACGACTGAGTTCATTCGTATTCTCCAACCGCACGATTGGACTCATTCGTATGCTCATTCGTATGATTGAGAACCTCATTCGGATTGTTCAACTGCATTTGTTCTTTCGGCCGACTGACTCATCCGCATTTGTTCAGTCGCACAATTGAACCATCCGCATTTGTTCAGTCGCAAGATTGAACCATCCGCATTTGTTCAATTGCCCGAATAAGTCCAATCGCATACTTTTATTCGCATACATCAGCAGTTTGTTAAATAGTAAAGTTAAGTGAAATGGAGGACCAATTTTCAGCATACACAGCAAGTAGAGATACTCGTATCCAGAATCTACTGTTGTTGGAGAACGAAGTGGGAATTCACAATAAACCCCCGAAGCTTATAACGTTAGACGACTACCGACAATGGAAGCAACGTTTTTAAATCTACTTAAATGGAGTAGATACAAATCTGTGGGAGGCAATAGAGTCGGGTACAGCATACCCGTAGGAACAGATGGAGTTAAACTTACTCTAAGTGGAATGTCGGATGCTCAGAAGGTAAAACACAATGCTGAGAAGAAAGTATACGCTTTGCTCACTCAGTCTATTCCGAAGGATATCTTCCATCAGTATTCGGAGTATACTCAAGCAAAGAAACTATGGGATGCGTTGGAGAAGAGGTATGATGAAAACGCCTCACTCAAGGCCATTAAGGCCAAAGCTTTGAAGGAGTTCAACAACTTCTCTTCAATGGGAAAGGAAGGTTTGGATGATGTGATCGACGGATTCTACCACTTGATGAGTGAGATGCACACTCATGGTGTAACTACGTCGATGGAGGATAAGGTATCCAATTTTGCAGATGGTCTACCGGAGAAATGGGCTTCCTTCGTTTCAAATCTCAAACAGAATGGGATGCTCTCGAAGTTAGACATAAATGACTTCATTCTTACATTGAGGGAAGAGGAGCTTAGGATGAAGTACAGAGCCCAAAAGGCCACCTACGATCAGAATCCTGCACTCTACAATGCCACTCCTCTGGTCAAGACATCTGGAGCACCACTGCAAACCGCCTTCGTCTCAAGCGCAGCAATTCCAGCACAACCGTCAACTTCAGGGTCCGAAATGTCAGGGTCGTCTAGCACCCAGTATATGATACCTGAAGCCAATGCAGCAAAACTGAAAACCGACAACTTCAGGAATGTGACTGTTGAGGTGGCCAAAGAACACATGGACCTCTTAGCTGTTGTAGTCCACTCCTATGATGGACTAGTTGCTGGAAAGATATGAAATTTTCACCTGGCAGATGAAGATTATGAACAGGTGGACGAAATGGAGTTGGAACGTATGGACATAATGTGGGCTTTGGCAAGTGCTGTCCAACGAGCTAAAAAGTTTGTCAAAAAGACCGGACAGAACTTGGTTGCGACCAAAGACACAACCTTTGGCTTCGACAAGTCAAAGGATACTTGTTTCAATTGTGGTGAGAAGGGACACTTCAAGAGGGAGTGTGTAAAGCCAAGAAGACTAGGAACGGTAATCCTTTCTCGTCATTCAATCGTCAGGACAAAGCCACATCTAGCAGTTCTACTTCATCAAGTAAGGACCCCAAAGCCTTAACTTCTAATGAGGATGAAGGACAGGACTGGAGCTTTCGGTATGTGTTACCGGGAGAGTCCAACATAGCGAATGTGGAGGACATTGTTGACGATTCTACTAGTAAGGGAGACATAGCAGCAGAGCTTGCGATGTCAAATTCTGAAGACACTACACCTGTGGTCAACCATTTGCCTAAAGAAGAAAAATCTGCATCAACATCAAAATCACAAGAACCAGAATCAACAGATTCTGTTCTCATGGCTGATTCATCTTCAACATATCAGGTAAGTACTACTAACCAGTTGTTTAATAATCATGCTTGTTTAAATTGTAATAAATTTAGAGAAAGTATAGATTTAAAAGTTTCTAGGTTATTAGATCATAATGATAACTTAGTAAAGGACCTGGAACTATGCACTGAGGCAAATAGAGTGTTAAAACAAAACGAGCACAGTTATATGGAAAAGATAGACCTATTGAATAAACAGCTTAGGGAACAGAGGTAGTCGCCTTTAACTAAGCAAATGACATTAGGTACTATCTAAACTCCCTAGAGGACATTAAAAAGCAAAAAGTTGTTTTAGAAGTAGAAGTCAACTCGTTAAAACAGAAACTGCATAGTTGGACAAGCTCATCAAACATCGTCCAACACTTAGTGAGAGAGAGAAATAATAGGGAGGGGTTGGGATACAAAGTGGTTCCACCACCACCTGAGACCTTGATGAACACCAAAAGTAAACCGATTAACAATAACCCCAGCATGGATCACATGGTGTTCACTCCTCTTGTTAGTGATCCAGATTCCGTAAGTAGATCAAATGAATCTGACTCTAAACAAAAGGAGGCCACTTTAAAGGCAAAAGAAAAGATGCCTTGAGTTAACCTGGAAACTGAATTTGAAAAGGTTAATTTAAAGTCTGGGTCAAACCAAGTCAAACCAGAACCCAAAAAGACTATAAAACCTAATCAATTACGAGCGTCATGTCAAAGTCCAGATAAACAAGAGATAAAAGATGTAAAACCAGGTAAAGCAATTAAGTTTGTAAAACCAAGTCATACATCTAATAAAGAAGTGTCTCAATCCAAAAATAATAAGGTCAACTGCGTGACTTTTACATCTCCACCAAAACATATAAACCGTAAAGCTGAAAGCAGATCCTGCTATAATTGTGGAGAGTATGGTCACATAGCGTCTCAGTGTCCTTATTATCAGACACCGAGGAGGAAAGTAGAACTTTCAGTATCTACAACTAGATCTTTTAAGAGGAACTCAGTAACACCTCCAAAAAGGGCTAATGAACCCAAAGTTCAATCCATCAGCCAGTCGTCTGTCTATCACAAACAGGCCTTACACAAAGCTGTCTATGGAAAGAAAATAACTTGCTTTGCTGGAAACAAAGGCGGGTACATCACAACCCAAGGGGAAGTGGGAAATGAGAAAGTTAAGTTTGATAAGGTAAACTACGTCCAACAACTACAAAATAACTTGCTTTCAGTTCTCAAATTTGTGATAAAGGATTCAAGGTAGTCTTTGACAACAAGAAGTGCTACGTTCTAAGAAGGACTACGTGATTCCAGAGGACCAAATCCTAATGTCAGCTTCAAGATATAATGATCTTTATGTTTTGGATCTCTCAAAGGCCTCTACAACGGATCATGAAGTTCAGTGCTTCTTGTCCAAAGCTACTGAGAAGGACTCAATCTCCTGGCATAGGAGAATAGGACACATAAATCCGAGGAAGATGAATCACTTGGTCCAGAATGATTTAGTGAGGGGAGTAAATGTCAAAAACTTCCAACTCCCGGATTTCTGTGTTGCGTGCAAAAAGGGCAAACAGACGAAGAAGTCTCATAAGGAAAAGAAAGCTCATTCTATAGAACTTCCTCTTGAGCTCCTTCACATGGATCTGTTTGGTCCAGTCAGTATAAGAAGCATCGCAGGTGACTTGTATTGCTATGTAGTTACAGATGACTACTCAAGATTCTCTTGGGTAATGTTTCTGAAATCCAAATCAGAAACATTTGAATCTTTCAAGGAATTAGTAACTACACTAGAATCCCTATACAAGCTGAAGGTACGACAGGTGCGCTCAGACAACGGAACCGAGTTCAAGAATCAGTGGATGGAGGCCTATTGCAAGGAAAAGGGAATTGTGCATCAATTCACCTCTACCTACACTCCTCAGATGAACGGAGTTGCTGAACGGAAGAATCGCAGGTTGATAGAGACGACACGTACTATGCTGGCAGACTCGAAACTGCCTATTCAATTCTGGAATGAGGCAGTGGCAAATGCATGTTACATGCTTAATCGAGTTCTGGTTGTGAGACGCCATGGAAAAACATGCTACGAGTTACTATAACGACGTAAACCTAACTTAGAGTATCTCAAGCCGTTTAGTGCTCCATGCACACTGCTGAAGAAGACTCAGGAGGGTAAATTTAGTGAGATGGTTGATGAAGGAATTTTTCTAGGATACAACATACCGAAGAAGAGCATTTACAACAACTCAACGGGTCAAGTAGAGGTGTGGTGTAATGTTGATGTTTAGAGATACATCACACCACCTGCTGGAAAAGGACCTGCTTACTTCTTCGACTATGATGGATTCTTCAAATCCTTCAATATTCCTTTTTCTACTTCAGAAGACAAGTTTGAAAACAAGATGATGTATGATGTCTTGAACACACCATCTCAAGACTCAACACCATCCATTTCACAAAGTCCATTATCTACCAATTCAGGGGGAGCACTTGATATGAGTGACTCCTCCTCTGATGAAGAAAATGTGGAAAATGATCAGAACAACCAGGATGCACAGGTTTCGCTTACCTCAAGTCCACAAGCATCTCATAATGATGCGTCTGAGATGTCGGAAACTCAGACTCCTATTGCCTCAGATTCAGAACCAAATGTTCACAATCTTGATTCTGAGGTAGTTCTTCGAACAACTCCCGGCTCACGTCTAAACATCTATCATCCTTGGGATAATGTTATAGGAGATGTGAGATCAGGGGTCAGACTAGAAATCAGCTGTACTCAGCTGATTATGCCTCTGTGATGGAAAAGGGATACCTTCACGATGGTGCCTACCGCTGCTTTGTGTCTCAGTTTGAGCCAAAGTATGTAAGTGAAGCACTGAATGATAAGGCTTGGGTGAGTGCCATGCAGGAAGAACTTCTTCAGTTTAAGAAGTTAGGTGTATGGACTCTAGTAGATAGACCTAAAGGTGCGACATCGGTACCAAATGGGTCTTGAAATACAAGAAAGATGATCAGGGAGTGATCATCAGAAACAAAGCTCGGCTTGTTGTTATGGTTTTCGACAAGTTGAGGGTATCGACTACAATGAAGTGTTTGCACCAGTGGCACGGATAGAAGCAATCCGCATCTTCCATGCCTATGCATCGTGTATGAAAATCAAAGTTTATCAACTAGATGTGAAGAGTGTGTTCCTTCATGGTGAGATTCGAGAGACAGTGTATGTCAGTCACCTGAGGGATTTGAGGATCCATATCATCATGATAGAGTTTACAAACTCGACAAGGCACTATATGGGCTTCATCAAGCTCTGAGGGCCTGGTATAAGAAACTCTCGACTCATCTTGTGAAACACGGTTTTCGCAGGGGAGTCATTGACTGTACATTGTTTATTAAAGAAAAGAATGGAGATTTACTGCTGGTACAAATCTATGTCGATGACATAATCTTCTGTTCAAAGAACAAAGAATTATGCAAAGAGTTTGAAGCAGTAATAAAGGCTGAGTTTGAGATGAGTGCAATGGGGGAGATGAAGTTCTTTCTCGGGTTACAAGTGGATCAGACACCAAATGGGATCTTCCTACATCAGACCAAGTATGTAGAGGATATTCTCAGTCGGTTTGACATGGAGAATGCTTCTACAGCTGGCACTCCACTTGCTACAAACCATGACGTAGCACCCGATGAGAATGGTGATCTGGTAGATGCCACTATGTACCGAGGGATGATCGGATCTCTCATGTATCTCACTGCCTCACGACCTGATATCATGTATGCTATATGTTTATGCTCACGATATCAGGCAAAGCCTAAGGTGGACCATCTAATTAGGGTCAAACGGATTTTTCGTTATTTAGAAGGGCACACCCACACTTGGGTTGTGGTACCCTCATGATGATGACTTTGAGCTTACAGCGTATAGAGACTCGGATTACAGCGGGTGCAAGATGAACTACAAGTCTACATCAGCAGGGTGTCAGTCTTTGGAAGAAGATTAGTAACCTGGCAGTGTAAGAAACAGACCTCGGTTGCATTGTCAACCTGTGAAGCTGAATACGTTGCTGCTGCAAGCTGCTGTTCTCAAATCATATGGATTCAACAGCAAATGCGGGATTACGGTTTGAACTTCTCTTTTAATCCTATCTTTGTTTATAACTCTGCTGCAATTGCAGTCACTAAGAACCCGGTCCAATATCCTAAGACCAAACACATCGGTATTAAATATCACTTTATACGTGATTGCTTTGAAAAGAACTTAATCGATGTGGTAAAAATAAATATGGATTTTCAACGGGCTGACCTCTATACAAAGGCATTTGACAAACCACACTTTTTATATTTGTTAGAGGTCAACGGCGTTAAAAATAAAAGTGAGGTCATTCCTGAAGATGACCATGTATAGTCTGATGTGTCATGTCTAGTTTTATTTTTTAAGTTTTTAATTTTACTTTATTTTATTCTCTTGTCTTTTTTTAATTTTAATTAGTTTAATTCCAATTGGTTTATTTCCTTGCCTATTAAAATTCTAAAATGCTACTCCATGGTGGTTTTATAATTTTAGGGGGAGAATAGGTTTAGGCAATATAAAAAAAAGAAAAGACGAGGGAAAAGGAGAGGCAATCTGATAATAATAAGATCGTATGTGTGATACCGATTCAATTTTAGGAATATGATAGTACATAGGTACAAACCATTTGGGACTTTAAAAAATCAAAATTGAAAAGGATGCTAAGCTCATGTATAAGTCTGTGTAGTCTGAGCAATATAAAAGGAAATATGATAGATAAGCTAGCTACCACTAAGGTAACACAAAGAAAGTAGACCTAAAGGTTGCTAGACCACAGATGATATGTCGGTAGATTCAACACAATAGATGACTAGACCTTTTGGTGATCTCAAGATTAAACTAAAATATTTGACTAGCTGTGGGTAACACCTTATCCCTGGTTAACACAATCAATAAGATTCCAATAAGGGGTGACGAGCAAAATAAACACAATAAATGTGTGCATAAGACCAAAGCATGAGCAAAAGCACTTAAAACAATGCAATCAAACTGATAACTTATCTTGTTGGTGAGATCTTGCAAAAAGAATGAAAATGCTCAAACAAGAAGATGGGTTATGTGCCTCTCTGCTGTGCGGTGGCACTGACCTGAGGATAAGCATAATCTATATATTCTAGAACTCATTGTTGTTTGTCGCCTCTCTGTTGTGCGGTGGCACTGACCTGAGGATTGGCTTCTCTTTGAAAGTTCTAAGAATAGTCTCTTCTTGAACACTACCCTGAGACCGATCAAAAATCTCCTAAGGAATGTTGATTACCATATAGGTATGGGATCCACAAGTGCTGGTTGAAATAAATAAACCTTAAACTGTCACCAAACTGTGTTGAAAGTCTGTGTATGAATTTAAGAGGACAAATATACTGACAATCATTGTGGCTACAATTCTTGAAAGTTCAAATCAGTGTGGGGACCTGAGAGTACTAGCATGATTTCCTAGCTTTGTTAACTGACTCCACATGAAAAACAAGAATAGAGCATCAAAGTCTTTTAAATAACTTGTCCTGAATGATTTGAATCTCCTGTATGATTCCAACTTGAATTGGTCCATGTATGGTTTAAATGATTGAGGCTGCTCTCTCAGAAAAATTATTCCTTAGAATTACGTCTTAGGAATTAACCCACAAAAAAACACAAAACCTGTCCTAGTTTTAAGTTTCAACATTATTTCTTTTATTTCTGTACAAAGTCTGTAAATTTTAGTTTTGTGTAGTATCGGACTATGTCATGGAAGTTGATAAAGGGACCTTATCATTCAAAATGTCACGTCTGAGGTGACCACACGCGCTTTCAAATAAAATTGGGTCACGTCTGAGGTGATAAAATGTTTTAAAAAGATCACGTCTGAGGTGATCAAAGGTTTTTCAAGATAAAATGATCATGTCTGAGATGATCAAGTGCACATAACATTTATTCAAAAGTTAAAAGGTTGTAATTTGTAAAATGGTCATAAAGTCAAATTCATGAGTCTGACCCATTCGCACGAATGGACCATGAGTATGGACCAATCATACGAATGGACCATGAGTATGGACCAATCATCGAATGGACCATACTATGCATTAAATAGCCGAATGGACATGAGTATGAACCATTCACCCAAATGGCTTATCAGAATGACCCATTCGACCGAATGGGAGAGTGCAAATGAGTCCGTCGACCGACTGAGCTCCAATCGGCCGACTGAAAGTGCACAACTAGGCCAATCGCCCGACTGAGTTCCATTCGCCCGAATGAAAGAGAGAATGAGTCCAGTCGGCCAATTGAGCTCAGATTCAGTATAAATAGGGCCACAGTCGATCGCATTCAGCTCATCACTTCCAATTGCCTTATATCGCACATCCTACCGTTACGCTGCCCAAATTTCTTTAGACCTTGATTATACATTCCTATTGATCTTCTGACGTGTGTGTGCATTTATACAGGTATAATGTGATGAAATCTCACAGAAATCAGAAGATATGGTGCCCTAATTAGTGATTCGCGATTGAAACAAGAACTGAACAACTCAATGGATTAATGACCTACTGAAACCATGTAAAATGTTAAAAATAATGTTATAAGGTTATTAGTTAAGTGATTGCAAGTCTAAAGATTCTATACACAACGTTGAATTTCATGAATTGGTCAAGATTCGCACCTCAGTCAACCGAACAGTGGGTCATGCGACTGGTCGTCTGGATGAACTCCAATCGCACGATTAAGCTGGCCGAATAGCTCAATCAGCCGAATGTATCATACGAATGAGCTCAGACGGCCGACTGAACCAATCACAAGATCAGTCAACCGATTGAACTCAATCGCCTGTTCATTCACCTGAATGAGTCCAGTCGCATGATAGGACAACCGACTGAACACAGTGGCATGATCCATTCGCATGAATCAATCAGAATGAATTCTACCAAGTTACTTAGAACTGATTTGTGTTATGTGAGTATCTAACATTTATGTATCTTGTGTTACAGATCTATGGTTGATAGATGGTCTATCAACCCCAAGCACAACATATGTGCTCATTTAGACCACAAAACTCGAAATGGTGCCGAGTTTGCAGCGATCATCGCTTTTCTCAAGCGATCAAGGATACACAAGGCTATCTCTACTCCATGCACTCCCTATAGGTCTATACACCAGGCATTCTGGGAGAATGCATCAGTGGACAGATCACGAGAGCCATATAGCATTCGAAGCTCCATCTATGGTATGGACATAGAGATTACTGCTGAAGACATTCAGTGTGTACTTGGGTTAGGAGATGATGCTGGATACCCCACCAAGCTACACCCCCTGACGGTGAGAGGCTGTTTTCTGAGGATTAAGTACGTTGGGGACATCAACTCAGGTGTGCTCAACAAGAGCAATCTGTGCCCCCAGTATAAGTACTTGGCACATGTTATTCTGAAGTGCATAGCTTCCAGAAGGGGTGGGTTCGACAACCTATCAGACCAGATACAAAATGCCTACGTGGCACTGGTGCTGAACTACCCCTTCAGCTTCTCTAGCATGATCTTCTCTTACCTCGTGGAAAATCTGGAGCCAAAGGGAAAAGAGGGTTTCTGTATGTACCCCAGGTTCTTGTAGCTGATTTTTGATGAGAAGCTACCCTCGCTTCCAAAGGAGCGCCACGATGCAGTGGCTTTGGAGATCATGCATGATATGACTCTGGGTCGTATGAGAGTTTACCGGGGTAAGCAGGTAAAGCCCCAGGTAAAGAGGCTTATAGGCCATCTGGCCAAGGAGAACTACGTGGCGCCAGGCAGGCGTAAGTGGCGTCACGTAGACAACGACTCAGATGATGAACAGCTACAGCTCCCAGAGCACGACTCTGATGATGATGATGATAGCGGGGATGCTGGAGATGAAGGGCCCACTCAACCAAGGGGCCCACTACTGATAGTGCATTTCTAGTATCTGCCCCCACTAGAGATGTAGCAAAGACTGCAGGATTCCACCAGGAATTCATACCTGGTAAGGAGGAGGAGGAGTCAAATGAGGAGCCACTGACCCGTACTGTGGGCAGCAAAGTCGTTGCCACAGACGGGGGCTCAGGGGGTTGGTGAACGCCCGGTGGGTCGGGAGAGGATGACACCGATCCCACGTATGCTCCCGATCAGCCGAGTCGTGCCCTAGGGGGAGCATCCTCCTTGACAGGATCAAGGAAGAAGAGGATGGCTCAGCCCCATGGCATGAAGAAGAAGAAAAGACGACTCACCTTCATTACTACTTCCACCACCACTACTTCTGCCACACACTACCACCCACAGCTACCACCACTACCATACCACCCACTTTCACCACTACATCTCCACCCTCCACTACTACAGCACACCTCCACCAGTTATTCCACCCCCAATCCACATCACATCCACCACCACTTCAGCTTACCCATCACCACCCACACACATACCACCTCCCATATTCACCACTGCTACCACCACCACCTCTAGCCACCAAGCAGGACCATCATATCCCCATCCTTTCCCTAAGCATCATCTCTACCTCCCAGTAGGGTAGAGGAACAGCTTTCAGCACTAAATTGTATGGTGCTGAAGCTTAGCAGCCGATGACGAGAAGACCGCTCAACTCAGACAGTTAGTGGAGCTTACTACTGCACAATCACAGCAGATCTCTAAACAGGCACAACAAATGAGGAGCAGGCTCAGCAAATGGCTACCCAGAGTCAAGAGATTTCCCAACTCAAGGAGCAAAATGTGTTATCTACTAAGAAGATTGAGGAGTTAGAGGATGCTAAGAGGACCATCTTACTCAAACTTAAGGGCACAAAGGATGAGCCTCTGAAGATCAGAGAGGGAGATGGTGATGATGGTGATGATAGTGATGATGATGAGAGTGATGATGGTGATGATGAAGGTGATGATGAGGATGGAGGAGACATTGAAGGAGGAGGAGAGTCATCTGCTTTGGGTGCACAGGAATCTAGTGAGAGGCAGACCAAAAAGACTCAAGATCCAGGTGCCTCGACATTAGCCCCGACAATAGAAGAACACATGATCCAAGACAAGAGTAATATTTAGATGTTTTATTGTTATTTAAACTCATTTGTATTTGGATCATGTATAAAATTTATGTAATGAATGTTTATATGAATGTAAATGGTTATGTCTTGATTATTAATTATTGTTTGCTGTGTTGAATGTTTAAATCAACCAGATCCAGATTTTCAACAAGATGAATATGATATTGCTCCACTCCAACAGATCAAGACTCAACTGACATTGATTCTTGACCTGCAATGTATTTTAAGAAGATCTATGATGTATACTCCTGAAGAAGGAGAAATCATTCACAATCTCACTAATGAGCAACTAGCAGAAATGTTCAAGCTGAATGCTGAAGAGATTGTGAAAGATGCCCCTACTATGAATATAGAGAGTGACAATGAGCTTCAAGATGTCGATGAGATTGAGATAGAAGATGTCACTACTCAACACTATCCCCATTACATTGACAAGGAAGGAACTGCCATTCCCAATCTGGGATATACTCTTGTCAGTGGCACTTTTAAGACTCTGGACAGGATGGAACAAGTGTTCAGAAAAGATAAAGATAAGGCCCAAGCCACAGATGCTGAAGTGAACATCAAAAAGGCAGAATTGGCAGTACGTTTTGAAGAGATAAGAGCCCAAGGCAGCGCTTCAACGTCACTGTCTACACCAAATTGTATAAGGTCAAGAACATCAAAAGGTGGTAGGCAGGATCATAGCATGGGCACATTTTGAAGACCTCAACGTTTATGCTGTTAAACGTGAGAAGGGAATTGAGTATTTTAGGTTTCCATATGACCTGAAGACTCTTCCAGGTTTTGAGCTTAACCAGTTAGCAAAGTTAAAATTGCTATATGCTGACCCTCGTAAGATGTTAGGCTAGTTTGAAGCAGCTCTAAAGAGGGAGTACCACACCAAATGGGTCAACTTCAAACCTCAACAACCAACGAGGTACATCAGAAGATCTGAGGTTGACGCCATAACTGGCAAACCAAAAGTCGTGTTGAAGTGGAGTCCACCACGTACAATGTCAAAGATCCCACTACCTGAGATGCCACAGGACTTCACTCCACATTTCAAATGGTGGTACTACAATTGGAGAACGGGAGAGGCCATGATAGTCTTGAACAGAAATGGTAAAATGGAAACCATAAGGGTGTTTGACCCAATGTGGCTTACCAACTTGTCAGCTAATGATGTGTATACATTATACAAGTGGCCATTGTTCTATGACTCACGAGATATATACAAGCTTTACAATTCCAGAATGTAATACGACTCTATTTTGCTTTCGAGTTAGGGGGAGTTTGTTGATACACTTATGTACCTAGATCCTGATCTCAATGTAATATGTCTTGAATATCTTGCACTTATGTAATATTGGGTACTTAATGAAATGATAATGTTTGGTTGTAATTTATAATGTTTAATATTTCATTAATGAGTGGAGTAATGCTTATTGACTAGATTATATAGGTTTGTGATTGTTTGAATTGATATACATAATGTTATAATAATGAATACATTCAAACTTCGGTTAAGTGAAGTTCACATGCGTCCAACTGGACCATGCGCCCAAACAGTGGTCATGCGTCCGAATGGCCATGCGACTGAGTGTCCATGTGCCTAAACAGTCCATACGCCTGAACAGCTTCATGCGACTAACTCAGTCGCACGACTGAACATTCAGTCGTACGAATGGATCAACCGCATGGCTCAATCGCACGAATGAACCATGCTCATGGTTCAGTCGCCCGAATGAGCAACCCTAACCTATAAATACCACTTAATTCATGGAAAAACGTAACAATTGAGAAACATTCGATCCACTTTGACTCCAGACGTACCCTAGCCGTCCAGAAGCCTCTAAGTTCGTACTCCAAGTTCATAGAACGCTATAGATCGATTCCTAATCGATCTTGACGTTAGATTCAATTCATTACTGTCTACGTGCGTTCTCACTGATTGGATCGCCAATCAAATAGGATTTCGCACTATTTGGTTTGGTTTAACACGTTAATCAATTGGTGTTTCGTTCAAATACCAGATCCTAACATGTGATCACAAAGGACTATGCTAAATTCAATATATAAGAAACCATAAAACCTATAACCTTCCCAGGATCTTTTTCCGTAACATTAATCTAACTTTAGTTTCAAATATAAAAAACCATTAACATATACATTTGTTTTTTTATCCATAGGAGAACCCAAATTTACAAGCAAATTAGAGAATCTAACTTTACAAGTGATTGGTTTACACAAAAACATATTTTTATATATTTATGGTATATAGAAATTTCAGTAAAGATTGAACTTTCTAAGCAAAGATTTATTAATTAACTCTGACACTACATCAATCACTTTTCTCTAATAGTTGCATGTCATCGTTACATTCATTGGTTGAGTTGAATGAATCAGAAAAGCTAAAATCAACTTTTAAACTAGAATGTTGTATAAAAATGTGTTTCATAAAAAAATGAAAAAAAAACAATCCGTGCACACCCTCACAAAATAGGTTCAAAAACTAATAACAATTTATGAAAAAAATTTATTACACTAATATAAACATTAATAACGTCAATATAACACTATAATTAAATCAATGTCATTACACTAAGTGACGACTACATTAACTAGTATCTAAACTCTTATTATATTAACATGGTTTATAAAAAAAATTATGTCGTAGAAGAAAGTATATATGTTTATTCCTAATAAAATGAACTCTTTAAAGTTTTACTTCAATTGAATACAGTAAAAGAACATATTAAAAAGAAAAATCCAAAGTTTTGTTAAAAAGATATAGAATTATTAAGATTAAAAAAAGAAATCAAGAAATCTGTTGAGAAGATGAATAATATATGATTTGATGGTTGAAGAAGAATGTCAAAAAGTAGAAGGTAAGCATTAATTGAGATGATAAAAAGACTTTAATACCCTTCTGTGTTTAAATATAAGTATTCAAAGTATTAAATATTCATATTTATTTGGAGACATTATATTAGAATTTCTAGAATTGATCTATGGCTAAGAAAAAATTAAAGAGTTTTCACAAATAGGATGGATTTTTATTTGAACCTTACCCTATATATACACACACATACATACATACATACATATACATACTTATTTTTATTTTTTATGTTTTTCAGATTTCAAGCTAAATCTCTCCCGAGCTTAGCTTGCAGGGGAATATTAGACTAGATTATTATTAGTGAATAGTTTAGTGTTAATTATGTAATATTATCTTCAATATAAAGGATTCTCTCTTGTAATTCTAAACACACAATTACTTAATACATTATAAGGTTTTAGTTTACTTTAATAAAATTCTTAAACCGCCGCATCGCACATGCTTGCTTTTTAGCTGACACTTAAATTATTATTTTAGCACACTTATATCTTAAAAATGGTTACTTTGAAAGTTTTTATGTGCATGTTGGAGATACAAGGATACATGAAATTTGGAAGCAAAACTAGAGAGACGAAAATGCAGGTGCGTAAAAATAGCCCTCTAGCATATTTTACAGCCTCCATTGCCCAGAGTGTTTTACCTCGTAGAGTAAAAGGGTCGTACCTTGGGCCATACTTTGTAGTCCCCACGCGGTTGCTAGCGGTTTTTATTGGTTTTTGGTTGAATTAAAGGAAAGACTACGATGAACAAAGTGTTTCGCCAATTATTCACCATTGGAGGCTAAGAGATCTGTTAAAACATATGATCTCAACTCAAGTCTCAAGAACTTCACAAGAACACTCGAACACAACTTCTAATAACTCGAAAACGCAGAAATCAATCACAAGAATAGTTCATAGAAACGAAAAATTATATCACCAGAACTTAAGAATCACAACTATACAGAAGACAATACAAGACCCCTAACTTCGGGAAGACGAAAACAACCGAGAGAGTTCTAGAGTCTCTCTCTCTCTCTTAGAACGAATATGTGTGTGTACTTTGAACCACTCTCAACCGACTTTATAACAAACTGAGATGTGCAGCACCTCCAGGCCCAGCACGAGTTCAGCAGCAACAAGCCCAGCAGCCCAGCAGCAACAAGCCCAGCAGCCCAGCAGCAACAAGCCTAGCAGCTCCAAGCCAAGAAGCCTAAATACAAAAAACAACACACATTAGAAAATACCGAAAGTACAAACAACCCAAACACGTTTGGTTACCGAATTGAAGAAAACATAACTACGAACTGCAGGATAGGTTCCATGTGGACCTTAGGTTGACCAACTTCTTCCACAGTGGTAGAAGGTGCAGTCAGCCTTTGAAGCTCTTCAGCTCTGAAGTAGAGCATTGCAGCATCAGGGCTTGACTGATCAGTGGAGGATCTCAACACAAACGTGGTGAAGAGTCTGTAGAGATCGTTGAGCATCTTTGAGTTAATCTAAAGAATAACTTGAGATGGCTCAGACACAGTGATGATAGGAGTAGAAGATGTTGAAGTTGAAGTGTGACTCTGTGGGTCCTTAAGTGTTTGTCTCTGAACATTCTCCTCCTTTTTGGTAGCATCATCTTGAGAGCTAGATGAGCTAGAGGAAGAAGTCAATGAGACTTGAACAGGTACATGCCTAACAGATCTCTCAGTCTTTTTCTCAACTAGTTGAGCCTTGAGATTATCAATCTCAAGTTGCTAAGTGGCGGATCTTTCTTCTAAAGTCCTAACCAAAGATTCAAGGTTTGAGACTTTAGATAGAGGTCTTTAATGAGGAGTTGCATGCTTCCCTCATCTTCTTTTGAAGAATCACGAGGAGATGAGGTAACATACCTAGTATGTTCAGCCTCACCACCAGATGTGGTTTCTTGGCACCCTGGTTTCCCGTGCGTAATGATGTCTCTTTCAGAGTCATCAAAAGGCTCGGTTGCCGTAGATTCAGTCTGAGATATGTTACCACTGTCCATAAGGTCCATTGAGGCACCTTCTGTAGTGGCAGCTGAATCTGCATGAGTCCCTCCACATCAGTGGAACTCACCTCAGTTATAGATTGCTGATGGGGGCTAGAGATAAGGGATTTCTTCGGGCTCTGTTGATCTTAAAGAGGGTGCTGTAGATCAACTTCATTGCCATGGAGAGATGTTATCTCTTCATCAGTTTTGAAGAGAAGGTCAGTAAAAGATAGGAGGTTAAGCTTACTGACCCGTAACCTTGGTCAGTGTCTATAGGCATTGAGCCTTTGGTGAGGCTGTCCCTAGTTGGCTACTTAGAACAGTGTAAATACTCATCCTAAGGGCTGTTGGTTTGGGTGTTGGGCTCCTGGGTTTGAGACTGAGGAGACTCAAAACCCATATTGAGGTCAAAAGAGAAGGATGGAGAGACCTCAGACTGAGTGGGAGCTCATGTTTCCACTCTAGTCTTTTTGGATTGAACAGGAGGGGCTAATTCAATTAGAGTAGATTGAACAAGAGCTCATTTGGGGTGTCTTTGGTATGTGATAGTGATGGGTGGAGAAGGTAGTGTTGGCATTATGGTGGAGGTTACTGGTGTGGGTTCATCACCTGTGGGGTGAACAGGGATGTCACCAGGAGCTATACGCTCAATCATACCTAGAAGCAAAATAGTGTACCTTCAAGTGAAGTAGGTGGACACCTTCTTCAAGGTCTTGAAGATGGTAGGCCTCATGTGACGGACAGTCAGAGCAGCTGCACAGACAAGCATACTCTGGTCCAACTCACAGTTGATTATGTGTTGAATGAATCGGGGATACATAAAGAATGTCTCCCTTTGAAGATTCCCAATCAGATTGGTGAACACAAATCTTGAATAATTGAATCGCCGGCCTCTCACCATCCATGAACTAAGCATCCTAGTTCATATGGGATTTGATCCCATCCCCCAGATTTGTTTAACAGGCAGTGGAGAACAACGTGCAGGAGGAACTTCCAGTTGTAAGAGAAGTTGAACTTGTAGACTGTCGACCTCCTTATGTCTCCACTATATCCTATTAGGATGTAAGTGTTGTCCAACTCTGCCTTAGGGAATTTAGTAGGAGCTCCTTCATCATGAAGCTCTAGATGCTCCCTGATGAGTTGTTCAGTGATGATCAACTCCTGCCCACAAATGCTCGACCTCAGTACATGAATCCCATTTAGGGTTTCGGCTTGACCGTTTCCCTAAAATTCGGCCATTTGGTTGGAGTAAATAGTGGGGTTAACGGTAGGGCTGTGTAGTAAGATGATTGGGTGAGAAAGAGATGAAATCTGAGAAGTCAGCATCTCTTGATGAATTAAGAAGTGTGACTTGGTTGTGCTGAGGGTTAAGTGCCATTGGAGAAAGGTGAATGTGGATGATTTTGAGCTTGGGTAAAGTTGGAGAGGAGAAAATTTTCTAGGGCACTAAAAATTGCAAGTAAGAAGATGAAATTGAATAGTCAATATTATTTAAAAGAGGGTGGGAAGGTGGTAATGGGGGTAAGGATAAGGTGATGTGATGGTTTAGTGGATGAATTGACAGTGGCAGTATGGTTAAAATCAGTTAAATAATCTGACATCATTAACAAAATCTTTGCTTTTTACAGTGTGGGGCCTAAGAGATTTATGTTACACAGTAGAATCTTTCTTCCGAATGTAAAACATTTCCGAAGGTAATTTGTCTTCGAAGGCAATTCTTACTTTCGAAAAAAAACTTTGCTTCCGAAGGTTAGGATTGCTTTCCGAATGGAGAGTGTATAAGCCTCGGAAGTAGATCTGATACGCAACCAATCACTTCTTCCGAGACCAAAAATTCTTCCGAGAAGAAAATTATCCTTTGAGAAATTTTGCTTTGGAAGATATGAAAATAACTTTCGAGGGTTAATTTCTCTTCTGAAGGAATTTACACTTAGAAAATTTCAGAAAGACCTTTTGTAACAGGGCTTAAATTGTATTTACATAAGACATTACATATTAAAAAGGTTTTCAAAAGAGGTGATCTAATCAATGTTTATCATCCCAATAGCTGCTATGAGATACATAAATCTTTGTTCGTCAAAAGCTTTGGTGAACAAATCAACATATTGTTCATTTGAGTCAACTTTGATTAGTTTAATCAGATTTTTCTCATGAATATCTCTAATGAAATGGTACCTGATGTCAATATGCTTTGTCTTGGAATGCTTCACCGGATTTTCAGTAATGGAGATAGAACTGTTGTTGTCAATATGGATAGGAGTACTCATCAAGTTGAATCCATAGTCTAACATCTGATTTCGAATCCATAGCCGTTGAGTACAGCAGCTAGCAGTAGCAATGTATTCAGCTTCGGCAGTTGATGTAGAAACACATGATTGTTTCTTGCATTGCCATGAGATGATCCTTCCACCAAGAAATTGACATCTTCGTGATGTTGATTTCTTGTCAATGTTGCAGCCACCATAGTCATTGTCAGAGTATCCATAGAGATAAAATCCTTGTTTCTGGGATACCAGAGACCTAGTTTAGGTGCTCCTTTGAGGTATCTGAGGATTCTCTTAACAGCAGCTAGGTGAGACACCTTTGGATCCACCTGATATCTTGCATAGATGCAAGTAATGATATCAGGTCTACTGGCTATGAGATACATCAGAGAACCGATAATTGCCCTACACTGATGTTGATCAGTATCCTCCCCCTCAAGGTCAGGACCAAGATTATGGTTTCTGGGTATGGGTGTCTTGGCAGGCTTGCAATCTTTCATTTTAAATCTTTCTAGGATGTCAGAGACATACTTAGATTGATTAATGAAAAACCCTTCCTTCATTTTCTTTACCTGAATCCCAAGGAAAAAGTCCATTTTTCCCATAGAACTCATCTCAAACTTTTTCTTCATAATGCTCTCAAAGTCCTTACACATTTGATCATTTGAAGAACCAAATATGATGTCATCAACATAGACTTGAACAAGAAAAATGTCCTTTCCAGACTTTCTAATGAAGAGAGTCTTATCAATGGTACTTCATGTGTAGCCATTCTTCAGAAGAAACTGAGACAGAGTCTCATACCACAGCCTAGGTGCTTGGTGTAGCCCATATAGAGCTTTATCCAATTTGCACACATAGTTGGGGTGCTATGGGTCTTCAAATCCTAGAGTTTGGCATACATAGACTTCCCTATCTATATCCCCATATAGAAAGGCACACTTGACATCAAGTTGGTAGACAGTGAAGTCCTTGGATGCAGCATAAGCAAGGAAGATCCTAACTGCCTCAAGTCTTGCAATTGGTGCAAAGACATCAGTGTAATCAATTCCTTCCTCTTAGGTGTATCCTTGAACAACAATTCTTGCTTTGTTCTTGATGATCAAGCCTCTATCATCTCTCTTGTTTCTCAAACCCATTTAGTGCCTATTGGTACTTGACAAGATGGTAGCGGACATATGTTCCATACCTTCTGTCTCTTGAATTGAAGTAGCTCCTCTTGCATCGATTCACCAGCTACTATTTTTCAAGGCATCTTCTACCTTCTTGGGATCCATCTGGGATAGAAAGCATGAGTACAAGCAGACATTCCCATGATAATTTTGTCCTCTTGTTCTCACACCCTCAGTGACATCCCCTATGATGTTCTCGGCAGGATGAGTGTTATGAATCCTAAGGCGAGGAATCACTTCCAGTTGTAGAGATAGATCCAAATTGGACATATTCTGCTCAGGAACTGGAACACTCTGTCCAGCTGTTGTTTCAAAATCATTCAATGAGGATTGATTGAATGAGTGAGAAACATCATCAATGGTTGGCTATGAAGTAGTATTAACAGTATCCTGTTCCTTCAAAACACTACTTCCTTCTGCCTGGTGTTGTGGTGGATCACCTGATGAGTTTTGAGGCTCAGCAAGTGATTCATTTATTGAAGCTTCACTATTCCTTGATATGGTAAAGCTATCAGATCTGTGAATTGTGGAAACTTCATTTATTGCAGCTCTTGGAGAATTTGGACTAGGTCTGGGTAGCTCAAACAGTTGATTATCAGCAGTAGCACCAGTATCATTTTGAGCACCTATTCCACTTGAAACATTCTCACAAGATGGTTTAGAATAGTTTGGAAACAATTCTAAATCAAAGATATGATCAGGGTCATTCCCCCTAACACAAGGAGTGTGCTCATTAACAACTATATTGGATGACTCCGAAAATTGTAGATTCTTAATGTTGCATACTCTGTAAGATTTGGAACTAGAAGAGTACCCAACAAAGATAGCATCATCCGACTTTTCAGCAAATTTTGCTAAATGTCTTTTGTGTTAAGTATGGTACACCTGCTGCCAAAGGACCTTAGAAAGCCAATGAACGGTGGCCTCTTGTTCCATAGCTCATAAGGGGTTTTTCTGTGGGGCTTAACTACAAGAACTCTATTCTGCACATAGCAGGCAGTGCTAACTGCATCTGCCCAAAATGTAAGAGGTAGTTTTGAATCAGCTAACATAGTTCGAGCAGCCTCAATAAGTGTCCTATTCCTCCTCTCAGCAACACCGTTTTGTTGAGGAGTTCTGGGAGCACTATATTTTCTGGCAATCCCTTTTGAGTTATAGAATGAGTCAAGAACGAAGTTCTTAAACTCAATCTCTTGATCACTTCTAATTATTTTGACCTTGTGATCAATTTGATTTTCTATTTTAAGAATAAAAGATTTTAATGTTTCAGTGGTTTCATCTTTAGTTCTTAAAAAGAATACCCATGTGAATCTTGTAAAATCAACTATCACAAGGAAGTATGATTTCCTTCCAATGCTCATTATACTTGTAGGACCAAAAAGATCCATGTGCAATAAGTGTAATGGAGTAGTGCTAGAGTTAACACATTTGGATTTGTGAGATGTCCTATGTTGTTTCCCTTCAGGCATGCAACACAGTTATCTTTGCAGAAAACTCTTTTTTAGGCAACCATGTACCAAGTTATTTTTAGCCAATTATTCATTGTCTTAAAATTTACGTGACACATACGTTTATGCCATTATGTTGACTGTTAGGATCAGTTATCTACGTTTGATTGATTAGAGAGTATTGCACCGGAAATCAAACAATGAATAGACAATTCACAAGAACACAAGTGATATTAAATATAAGAGTAAACGATTATAGAGAGAGAGAATTCTGCGAAAGATATTTCATTCAATATGCGCTTTCGTGGTAACAGAATGTCACACGTATAATTAGGTCAACATCTCTTATATAGGAGATGTCACGTCTACTGATGTCACTTGATAGTGACATCTAACAGAATTATTCAAACTGCTGATAGTTAACACAACTACTGAAGATGTCAAACAGCTGACATCTTCTTACAAAAATACTAAGTGTTAACTATCACTTCAACTACTGAAAAGAAACTACTGAAACTACAACGACTAAAGAACATGCTCTTCAGTCGTTTTACAAGTACTGAAATAGAAAAGAAAACTACTGAAAGGAAACCATCACAACAACTGAAGAATGCTTCTTCAGCTGTTGTAACAAACTCTGAAGGCATCAGTACTTGTACTTGAACTTTAGTTGTTGTCATCAGCTGATGTCTTCAGCTGTTGTCTTTAGTCTTTGTACTTTAGCTGTTGATCTTCAGTACTTTAGTCTTCAGCTGTTGATCTTCAGACTTTGGTCTTCACCTGTTGAAGTCTTCAGTACTTTAGTCTTCAGCTTTTGAAGTCTTCAGTACTTTAGTCTTCAGCTGTTGATCTTCAGACTTTGGTCTTCAGCTGTTGAAGTCTTCAGTACTTTGGTCTTCAGCTGTTGCTCTTCAGACTTTGTCAAATAGCTGATCAAGTCTTTAGCAGTTGTTGTGATGTCTGTGGGACTTAGAGGTTTTTCTGATCAGGCTCATTGGTTCTTTTGGTCCAACAAACTCCCCCTGAACCAATGCATCCAAAACCTCTAAACTTATTAAAGATTTTCCACTTATTATGGCAGAAAGATTGGTCTTTTTGTCTTCTAGATCAGCTCAGAAGTGACCCTTGTAAGCATAGGCCTGGGAAGAAGTCTCAATGATCTATTTGGCAAAGGATGAATGGGAACTCTGTCTTGGGGAACTGGACACAGAGCTGTTACCCCATCCATGAGATCTACTTCCCACTATGAGTCTGTATGACTCCCTTGTATAAGCCTCAAGGAAGGTTACTTGTTCCTCCATGGTAAGCTCTTCTGCTTCTCCTTCAAAAAGTGATTTTGGCCCATAATACTCAGATAGTTATTTGATCTGCTTCCCCCATTTTTGAGTTCCACAGTTGTTATTACTCTATAAGCAAATTCATCTGGGTGATTACCCTCTAAGAACAACTGGAGCTCATTCTTTCTAACTTCCTCAAGCCTCCTATACACTAACCCCTTTTTTCCCATTTTATTCCCCAGCATCTTTTGTGGGGTCAGTTTAGCTTTATAGGCTTTCTTGAAGTCATCTAGGATTTCCAAGGTGATACTACAAAGACCAGTGAGATCACTTCATCTACAATCTTCTTTACTTGGCCAATGTATCTCTGTGGAATGTTTTTCTTTTGAATCCTATGAGACACCCTGGGATCAGGCCAAATCCTCACTCTCTCCTTTTGATATTGAAAGGTATGTTTGAGAGTGTATAACCTGAGAGCATGCTTCTTCATGTTGATGATTGAAGATGTGGCAGCATATGCTTTGTCAACTCTTCTCAACAGTTCCACATCATGTTGTTTGTGAAGCTCTTCTTTTTCTAACTTCACTTTCACAATTTGCCTTTAGACTCAGAGAAACTGTTGGAGGGTGACTTGTGGCCTTAGGCAACTGTATAACAGCTGAGATTGGCAGCCTATCTTCATCTTCATCATTATCTTCTTCATCTTCTTCTAGCCTCAGTACCCTTCTCTTCCTCTTCTGGGGTACATCATCGGCTATTGGTTTTGAGGGTAAGGGAATTGGTTTGGTGGGTTGTGGTTGTGGTGGTTTTTGGGGTAAAAGATTGTTTTAGTGGGTTTTTGTTTTGGTGGTTTTGGTGTGGGAATTTTGACAGGTGTTCTAGCATTTTGGATGTGAGTGTGGCTTTAGATTGCTTGACTAGTCAGTCCTGCTCCCAGCACCAGCTTCATTTAAGGCTTCAATAACCAATCCTTTGGTATATACTTCAGACGAACAGATCTTGGTGGTTATTGCCAAGATGCTGTCCCGGACCATGCCTTGATTTCAATCAATGATCTACCAAGATACTTAGCTATGAACCTGATCATGATTTCCAGCCTTTCCCTTTCCAACACATCATAACTTGCCCATCTAGCTTGGATTTCTTCAATCTCCAATCTTCTGATTTCTGAGTCAATTTTTTCAGTGTCATGACCTTGCCTAAACAACTGATCAATGATGTTATCCATTGATCGTTGTGTTCGGCATCAGCCTCCTTCACCATTATCTCCAAGTCAGTCTCCTTTCCTTCTTCCTTTTCTTGTATGTGACATGAAAGTCTTTAGTACTTTAGTCACTTTCTCCATGTCAGCTTCCTTCTCCTTCTCCTTCTCAGTCTCTACACCAACTCCTTCTCATTTTCCACTTCTGTCTCTTTTTCTTTCACTTCCTATCTGCAATCCTCTTTCTTTTTGCTTTCACTGACTGAATCTCCCTTTTTGGTTGCATTGGTTGCAAGGGTTTGATTGTCAGAAAGCCTTTTCTCACAACATCCTCTATCAAGGGTTGTATAACTGAGGGAAGCCTCTCATCAAGGGTTTTAATCACTATATCAGTGATAATTGGTGTGATGAGAGGTAAGGAATTTTGAAAGATAGCAGTATTTGCTCAGGGGGGTTCTGTCCCTGAGAAATAGTGCCAGAAGTAGAGGCAGGTGGCTGAGTGTTTTGGAGTGGCTCTGTGTATGGGAGACCTTTAGAGGAAAGTGCCATCTGTGGGGTTTGAGAGGTAGATGGTCTTTGATCCTGAGAAATTTTGGCAAGCAGCTCTTTGAGTCTGCTCACCTCATCCTCTAGGATGGTGTTTGGGCTAAAACATCATAAAAGAAGCCCAGGTCATCATCAGTGTTTACTGAATCACCTGACCTCCTGATAGAATCAGGATGAACATGCTCTGAGTGTAGATCAGTAGTAGCATGTGCCCCTTGGTCTTGGTACTGGGGACTTCCTGCCTCAGGACTATGTCCTTCATCAGCAGTTGCCTCTGGTGAGGTCTTATGAATGTTACCAACTTCATCCTGATCATATGCTGAAGCAGGAGAAGTGGCAGCCTCACCAGAAGTTCCAATCTCCTTGTCTACACTTGGAGATGGAACATTGTAACCCCTGTGCTATGGATTATCAAAAGCACTTTGGTCCTCCCCCTCAATGGTTGAGGTATTCCCAGTTGTAATTGGTTTCTGGGGAGGGGGTGAGGAGTGCAACTGACTCAGCACTTGTGCAACAATAAGGGTAGGACTTGGAGGGGCGGTTGCATGTGGAGATTGGGTAGAAGCAGATTGCACCCGGGGTGAGTGGTGCGCTTCAATGGTAACCCTCTCAATTGAGATAGGTTCCAGCATTGTGGATCCCAATATTGGTTGCAACAGGATCCTGTTGAGAGGATACCTGTGCGGCTTTGGCAGGTTGAGTCTTTGACATAACTGGGGGGTTAAAACCAGTATATGTGTCCTGTGTTTGTGGTACAGGGGCATCCTCAGGGGACTCATCTCCCTGAGTAGCTTTTTTGGCTTTTTGGATTGTGGTTTGGTGGGGACTTTGGATTTGGAGGTGGTGGCTGTGGGTTCCAGCTGGTGGGTTTTTGCAGCTTGGCAGCCTGTTTGAGTGATTGGTCTGAGTTGTGCCTGGAGTATACCTCAGGCAATACAGCCATGGCAGGGACTCCAAGGCCAACAAGTCCCTCAGCTTTCAGCTGGTTCTCTATAATGGCCATGATGAACCGAGGATATAATTCCATCGGTTAGCAATAGGTTTTGAGGCCATATCCTTAAGTTCAAGAAATATTATTTCAGAAAAATTTAAGTTTTGTTGCTCAAGGATAGAGAATAATACCTGCTGCCACCTGGTCGACATGTGATCCCAAGAAGTAGTCTTAGGAGCTAAGCATACATTCACCATATGAAAAATAAGGCGTTCTGCATCATGGAAATGCTTCTTCAGTATGGTAGAGGTGCTGAGGTTACCCTAGTATCCATGGTGGGCAAAGGATAGATCAGTGGTGCCCTTTGGATACCCAGTGGGGAAAGTGGCATCATCCAATTGTAGGGTTTGGCGAAGATTGCCGGAGTGATGACCACCTGACGGTGTTGACGAACGACTAGAGAGACCGGTGTCATTCTCCCCAGTGATAAGGGTGACGTTCGTCCAGAACTGATTTAGGGAGTTGGCATGAATGGTAAGATTTAGAAGGAAGGCCGTTTTGTAGGGAGAATGGACCATTAGATCAATGGCATTATCAAACTTTGTCCAGAAGGGTGATTTGGTAAGGTAGGCAACACAGTTGTGTCTTGGTTTAAGCTTCATGGTCGCCATTAATGTGAGAGAAGATTTGGAGGTTTTGAACGTTAGGTTTTGAGATAATGAAGCTCTGTAAGATTAGGTATTTATAGGGTAAGGGTTAGAAAACAACTGAAGGGTTTGGTGTTAATCATCAGTAGTTAAACGACTGATGACATGGTATACCCTTTCAGAGGTTGAAACAACTGAAGTCTTGGTTTTAGGCATCAGCAGTTATAAAACTACTGAAAACCATGGTTTTGGCTTCAGATGTTTGAAAACAACTGAAGACTTGGTTTTAGTCATCAGTAGTTGTGAAACTACTGAAAACTTGGTTTTGTCTTCAGGTGTTGTAACAACTGATAACTTGGTTTTAGTCATCAGTAGTTGTAAAACTACTGAAGACATGGTTTTGTCATCAGTTGTTGTAAACAGCTGAGGACTTGGTGTTAGTCATCAGTAGTTGTGAAACTACTGAGGACATGGTTTTGTCATCAGCTATTTAGGGTGAAACAGCAGTTGTAGAAACAACTGAAGAGAAAATTCTCATCAGTAGTTTTCGTCAATTCTTAGCCTTTCGACTGTTTCATACTGTCCTCAACACTTACTCATCAGTCTTTTTGCTGTTTTCAGTTGTTTCATAGGACATCAGTACTTGATCTATTTTTACTGATATCAGTAGTTATAACTACATCAGTAGTTGTAACTTGATCAGTTGTTTTAACAGAATCAGTACTATATGTGATATGGTTACTAATGATCATCAGTACTTATTTACTGAGATCATCAGTAGTTATCACTTATTCTAGCTGCAGCATACCAAGCCTTAACACTAGGTTTTGGAAAGTTGAACTATCCAAAGGCTTAGTAAAAATGTTTGCAAGCTCATCAGCACTAGGCACAAACTTTGGATCAATCAGACCTTTTTCAAAACAGTCCCTAATAAAATGACGTCTGATCTCTTTATGTTTGTTCCTAGAGTGCTGGACTGGATCTTTGACAATGCACAGAGCTGAAGCACTATCCATTAATAATGGAGTCTTAGTCTCTGTAATGCCATAATCCAAAAGTTGGTTCTGAAGCCAGAGTACCTGAGAAGTACAACTTGCAGCTGCAATGTACTCTGCTTCAGCAGTGAATGTAGCAACAGATGTTTGTTTCTTACTCTGCCAAGAAATCAAACAGTTGCCTAGGAATTGACATCCACCAGAAGTTGACTTTCTGGTTAACTTACACCCTGCATAGTCACTATCTGAAAAAGCAACTAATTTGCATGAGTGTCCAGTGGAATACCATAAACCTAGAGATTGTGTACCTCGCAAATATCTAAAGATCCTCTTGACTACAATCAAATGAGACTTTTTAGAAGCAGCCTGAAATCTAGCACAAACATAAGTTGCAAACATGATATCTGGTCTAGAAGTTGTTAAGTACATCAAGGACCCAATCATACATCTGTAAAGTGTTTCATCACAGCTTTACCTTTCTGATCTGCATCTAGTTGTGTGGTGTTGCACATAGGAGTAGAACAGGGCTTACAATTTTGTAAATCAAACTTATTCAAAAGATCTTTTGTATATTTTGACTGATGAATAAAGGTTCCATCAGCCTTTTGTTTGATTTGCAAGCCTAGAAAGAACTATAATTCTCCCATTGCACTCATTTCAAACCTTTGTTTCATTAAACATGTAAAATCATCACACAACTGGGGATCAGAGGATGCAAAAATAATATCATCAACATAAATTTGAACAAGTAGCTTATGCTGATCCACCTTCTTAATAAACAAAGTTTTATCTATGGAGCCTCTAGTGAAATTATTTTTAAGAAGAAATTGGAAAGTGTTTCATACCAGGCTCTAGAGCTTGCTTCAACCCATAAAGAGCCTTTCAAGTTTATACACCCATAAGCCCATTTTCATCAGTTTATTCCTAAACAACCCATTTAGTGCCTATTGCCCACCTACCTGGGGGTAGAGGAACCAGTTCCCACACTTGCTGTTTCTTGAACTGAAGTAGCTCAAGCTGCATGGCTTCAACCCATCCATTGTCTCTCAAAGCAACATGATAGTTCTTTGGCTCTAGCTAACTGATGAAGAGAGCATAGAAACAGAAGTTAGACAATTGACTTCTTGTTGAAACTCCAGCATTGATATCACCAATGATTTGAGACATTGGGTGATTCTTCAGCTCTTGATAAACAATGAGTCTGTGCAAGTGTTTGTAGAACCTTCAGCAGCAGCAGATGGTGATGCAGACTCTTGAAACCAAAATTAGATGGTAAATCAAAAGATGTAGAGGAATCAGATATCTCATTAGCATTTGTTGTGGATGGAACTGCTGAAGCTACAGGAACATCAAGTTTAGCAGACTCAGGCAGTTGATCACTAAACTTGAATAGGTGAGTATTGATATTATCATCATCATCAATACCACCAGGTGGAAGACATGCTGCAGAAGATGATTTATCCACATGATCTGCAACAGCTGGAGTTGATAAGGAACATTGCAGTATGTCCGATCAAACAACTCCACAGGGTTTTGTGGAATCTTGTCCTTTGGAGATTCATTAAACTTCACATGCAGAGTCTCTTCAACTATCTTTGTTCTGCAGTTGAAGACTCTGTATGCCTTGCAAGTAGATGAATAACCAACAAAATACCCTGCATCCACCTTAGGATCAAATTTGTGGAGTTGATCCTTTGTGTTGAGAATGAAACAGGGACACCCAAAGGCTCTGAAAAATGAAATTAGAGGAGCCAAGTGATGTAGAACTTCATATGGAGTCTTCATCAACCTCTGATTTACTAAGGCTCTATTCTGCACATAGCAAGCTGTGTTAACAGCTTCAGCCCAAAAGGTTAGTGGCAAACCAGAGTCAGCCAACATAGACCTTGCAGCTTCAATTAGGGTCCTGTTCTTTCTCTCCACCACTCCTTTTGTTCTGGAGTTCTTGGGATGCTAAACTACCTTTTGATTCCCTTTGAAAGATAAAATCATCAAGTGTATGGTTTCTGAATTCAGTTCCATTGTCACTCCTTATACACTTGACTGATAGGAAATACTGCTTCTCAACATACAACACAAAGTTTATAATCTTCTGAGCAACCTCATCCTTTGAATGCAGAAAGAAAGTCCATACAAATCTGGAGTAATCATCCACAATTACCAGACAGTATTTCTTCTTTGCCATGCTCATCACTCTCACAGGACCAAATAGATCCATGTGCAGTAACTGCAAGCAGGCAGTGGACTTAGGTTCTTCAATAGGAGGAATGAGACTTTGTGTTGTTTTCCTTTTAAACAAGCAGTGCAGGTTTCATCACAGTGGAACTCCTTTATTGGTAAACCTCTCACTAACTATTGTGGATCAGCTGATTCATGTTTTTGATATTAACATGACCCAGCCTTCTGTGCCACAGTTTAGATTCCTGAGGAGAGGCTTTGGAAAATAGGCAAGGATGGCCTTTGAGATCTATTTTCTTGGAAAGATCTAAGGCATACACTCTTCCTGTCCTGTTGGCCCTCAGGAGAGTGTGATCATCCAACACCTTATCAATCAAATTGAGAATTTTGGATGACAGAATCTTGTAGTTCTGACTGGTGAAAAGAGCAACATGGTCTTTACCACACATTTGACTAATACTCAAGAGATTGTATTTGATTTTTCCACATGATTAACATCATCAAACTTATTTCCCCTTTGGAGACAAAGCCTTTGCCAATGTGTAACCCTTAGCATCATTGCCAAAAGAAACAAACCCCTTCTTTCCTTGAGAGTAGTCATGAAGAAGAGAGTTGTTCCCTGTCATATGCATAGATCCTCCACTGTCTACATACCAGATGCTACTTTGGCATGCTGAAGAACCCTGCAATCATAAACAATTAGTTAGTTTTTGAGACCCAAACTTTTTGGTTTTGGGTCTATTCACATCAACAGATGGTAAACTAACAGATTTGCTATGAATAACAGCCTGAGGGGATGGAGATGGTGAAGAAGAAGAATCCTTTGGCATGGATTTTCTTCTCTGTGGTTTCAGCACAGGAGCATCAAATTGTTGACTCTCCCCAATAGATGTTGAACCATCATAACAAGTTGTGTCTGATTTTGTGATAAAGCCTTCAGCTCATCAGACACATTAGTGCTTGAGATTGATGGATTCTTGTGTTGTACCATCTCCTTTGAGCAACCTCAGCTGTTGCCTGATTAACCCCTTGCTTTTTGGATTTCTTTTTGGATTTTGGGGTCACAGGTTTTGATGTTGCTAGTACAAATTTGGTTTCAAACTCAGTTTTCATTTTATCCATTTGCTTTTTAATGTTCTCATTATGTTTGAGTTTGGAGCCCTTTTTATACCAGCAATCATCAGTAAGATGATTGAATAAGCCATATATTCACATGGCTTTTTCTTCATCTTAAGTTGATCATCTGCTGAAGAAGATGAAACTACTGAAGACTTATTCTTCAGCAGTTTGCTATCAGTACTAGCAGTTTTCTTCCCTTTAGTACATGTTTTCTTGATATCTTCTTTAGTAGTTTTCTCACCCTTTCTACTTGCAGTTTTCTTCCCTTTAGTACATGTAGTAGTTTGGGTTTGTTCTCCAGGTGTTATGACATGCTCTTTGGTACTTTCAGTACTTTGTGAAATACCACCTGGAGTGATCAACTTTTTGATCATGTAAGTGTCAGCATTTGAACCATCAACGTCAGTTGATAGGTTCTGAGAGGAATTAATGCTGACTTCAACCTCTGATGGTGCTGTATCAGATAGTAGATCACATGATGAAAAGGATTGGTTATTGCTTTCTCCATCAGATTCTACCTCTGCTCTGGGAGTAAAATCTGTAGGAGGAGCAGTGTGATTATAACCAATGCCAAACTTCACATTGGAAGCAGACTGCTTACTAAGAAGCAATTCAAAACCCTTGCAAGAATGTACCCATCGATCACACTCTACCTGGGTAGTTGCAAGTGTTTCTTTGAGGTCTCTGTACTTCTCTAGAAGTACCTCTTCCCTAGCCTTATCATCAGTGATTTGGCATTTAAGTTTGTAAATCTCATCATTCTTATCATTAAGCACAGACTCAAATTCAGTTTTTCTTTTGGAAATTATTTGTTCTAGCTCAATGTTCTTGTTATTAAAGCTACATTTGCTTCTCTAATAGATGCAAATGCAGCTATGCATGTTTCAGAACATAGCTTGGCTTTGGCCTCAGAGGATACCTGTGATACCTGTGGTGTGGAGGCATTAGAGGATGAGGTATCAGCAAACTCCAGAGCCATAAGAGCAAGGTTTCCAAAAGGACTGTCACCACCATGTTGACCAGCACCAGAGAACAGTTGTTATGACCAGACATATCATCTGGTAAACTGCTCCAGTCAACAACTCCTGGGGTGAAAAAGCTATGTTGTTGAGGTTGAGATTATTGATGAGATTGGGAAGGTTGAGGTTCAGGTAATGCTTGTGGTTGTTGTGCAATAGGAGCTTGAACCGGATTTGGTTGAGGCATGTAATAGCAGGGATATGGATATGACATTGGACCCTGAGAGACAAAGTATGCAGGAGATATAGGGTGTGAATGATGACCAGAACTCGCAGGATGTTGCCCTCTGTTTTGTGGACTAGTGCTTGGAACAGTCACAAAGGGTGCAGAGGAGTTAGATCCAGTTGATCTACACCTCTTGCAAAGTGTCCAAGCCTTTGGCATTTGTGACACCTCAACTTACTCTTGTCAAAACCAACTTTGGTTTTGCCAGAGAGTCCAGGAAATTTCATGCCAGTTCACTTGTAGAACTTTTGAGATCTCATATTAACTAAGGCCATTTGGCTTAGAATATCCATCTCTTCTAAATCATCATCAGCAATACCCTTCAGATCATCCATGATGAAGCATAAATTGTCACTATTACAGCTTGATTGACTATCAACACCAACAAATGCATGATCAGAACTGTTTGAAGAGAAATCTATATGCTCATCATAATTGCTTTCAGATGCAGCATATTCTGACTCATGACCAACCAAGGCAGTGTTCCCTGGTACAAAGTCATCAGTGAGCTTTCGTAATGATGCCAGTTTCCTAGTCTGCTCTATCTCTCTCTCGAATGTAAGCAGTTTCCCATGAAGTTGGGTGAGAGATAGGCTATCCAGATTTGCACTGGAGCGTAGGACAATAGTGTATGTGTCCCATCTCTCAGGCAGTGATCTGAGGAATCTGTTATTCATCTGGCTATTGGTGTATTCCTCTTTGACCATTTTCAGCTCAGAGATCAAACAAGAAAAACGTCAAACTGTTGAGTCAGTGTCTCACCCTTTCTATGAGAGAATGTCTCATATTGTTGGGCAAGGATTTCTTGTTGTTTGCTAAAACCTCATCTTTTCCACCGAATTGTTCCTTCAGTGCATTGCAGAGGTCATGAGCAGTTTCATAATGCATAAGCCCTGAATAGATTTCATTAGGCAAGGCCATGGCCAGAATACCATGCGCTTTAGCATCAATCTCAACAGTTTCCGATCCTCATCTGAGTATTGTTCCTTCTTCTTCGGAACCATTTGGTTGGTTTCCGGATTGTTCACCATAGGCTTGTGTGGACCATGTACCACAGATGTCCAATAGCCTGAACTGTTAACAGACAGGTGATGAAGCATCCTTCGTTGCCATATGTTATACTCAGTCCTAACCAGCATCGGAGGCTTGGTTGAGGAACCGGTATTGTGAGGGTCATTAGAAGAGTAGTCATTCTCAGATTCAACCAAATTCAATTAAGCTTTAGCAGATTTAGAACAAAACACAACAAACCAAATTGAACCAAGAGAGAGCTCAAAGTGAATAAACGAAGCAGCAGAAATTCAATAATCTATAACCAATTCTTGCAAATATGCTAATTCAATCAAACATAGATATCGAATAGCAGTTTCAATGATCAATTGTTAGATCGATCAATGATTAACCAGCTCTGATACCATTTGTTAGGATCAGTGATCTACGTTTGATTGATTAGAGAGTATTGCAACGGAAATCAAACAATGAATTAGACAATTCACAAGAACACAATTGATATTCAATATAAGAGTAAACGGTTATAGAGAGAGAGAATTCTGCTAAAGATATTTCATTCATATGCGCTTTTGTGGTAACAGAATGTCACAAGTACAATTAGGTCAACATCTCTTATATAGGAGATGTGACGTCTGCTGATGTCACTTGATAGTGACATCTAACAGAATTATTCAAACTACTGATAGTTAACACAACTACTGAAGATGTCAAACAACTGACATCTTCTTACAAAAATACTAAGTGTTAACTATCACTACAACTACTGAAAAGAAAACTACTGAAACTACAACGACTGAAGAACATGCTCTTCAGTCGTTTTACAAGTACTGAAATAGAAAAGAAAACTACTGAAAGGAAACCATCACAACAACTGAAGAATGCTTCTTCAGCTGTTGTAACAAACTCTGAAGGCATCAGTACTTGTACTTGAACTTTAGTTATTGTCATCAGCTGATGTCTTCAGCTGTTGTCTTCAGTCTTTGTACTTCAGCTGTTGATCTTCAGTACTTTAGTCTTCAGCTGTTGATCTTCAGACTTTGGTCTTCAGCTGTTGAAGTCTTCAGTACTTTAGTCTTCAGCTTTTGAAGTCTTCAGTACTTTAGTCTTCAGCTGTTGATCTTCAGACTTTGGTCTTCAGCTGTTGAAGTCTTCAGTACTTTGGTCTTCAGCTGTTGCTCTTCAGACTTTGTCAAACAGCTGATCAAGTCTTCAGCAGTTGTTGTGATGTCTGTGGGACTTAGAGGTTTTTCTGATCAGGCTCATTGGTTCTTTTGGTCCAACATTGACTCATCACTATCAGCTTTGGAAAGAAAGCATGATACTTCTCCTATTGGGGAAGCATTGTTCATATCCAGCTTATACATATCCCTTTCCTGGGAGATTAAGAAGCACCAATCCGGAGGAATTGTCATCCCTGGTTTGAGGATAATGCACTCATTTCTGTGAAAAGCATTTGGTGTTTTTGATCACAGAAATGAGAAACACTTAACAGATTGTGTTCAAGCTGTTTGACTAAGTGAACTTTGTCAACCTTTAATTTACCATTGGATATATCCCTCTACCAGAAATATATCCTCCGGCCTCACCTCCAAATTGGATAGGACCTCCATCATAGTTCTGAAACTGTTGAAGGAGAGATCTGTTCCCTATCATGTGCCTGGAGCATCCTTTGTCTACAATCCAGACATTGTTGTTCTTGTCATATGGATGTCCCTGCACATAAGATGAGTTTGTTAGTTTTGTTTGGAAGCCCAAGCCTTGCTGGTCTTGGGTTCTTCCAAAGATAATGACATAATTGAACCAAATGATATGCATGGGGGTCCAATAGTGGTCTTTGAAGAAGAGGTTGGGCTGTAGCATCTTCCTTGATCTTCCAGTCCACCCTTTGGTTGATCTTAGAGGATGTGCTTGTTGAAACTTTTGCAGCATGGCCATCTTCCGAAGCTTCTTTCTTTTCGGAAGAAGCCTTCACCGCCTTTTCTTCCGAAGTAGTCTTCTTCTAGGATGGTTTCAAAGGAGCTTTCTTGTTCTTCCGAACCTTAGTAGCTTTTGCTTCCGAAGCCATTTTCCTTTCGGAAGAAAACGTTTCTTCCGAAAGCAACCTTGCTTCCAAAACTAGCTTTCCCTTCTTCATCACTTGAACCGTTTGAAAAGGTCCAAATGTGAAACCTTTCCTGACTCCTTCTTTTCTAACATTATTTGCATAATGTGTGCTTGCAGGATTGTAGTAACAATCTTTTGCCATGTGGTTTTGCAGACCACACATTATGCATGTAATGTTAGTCTTTTGGGAATGTGAGGGTTGTTGTTTCTTGGGCTTCTTTTTTTCATCAGCAACTTTTCCCTTGATCCTTTGGCAGGACAAGAGTGCTGGTATTACACTCCTTTCTTGAATCAGAATTACCTAACACTTGGAATCCGGCTGAGATAAAGACACCCTTCTGCTTTGGGTCAATCTTTAGCTTGGACTCAGCCACCTTCTTGGCAGTTCTTCTAGCAGCTTTAGCTCTACTTCTTCTAGCCTTAGTGGTTAGGATTTGATCTTCACAGGAGGAGATGGGTACATCTACCTGTTCTTTCCCTGTGGTGGCCACTATTGTTGCTTCATCCTTCAACTCTGGTGAGGAAGGGTCAGCAGTTAGAACCTCTTGCTCCTCGGTACCACATCTAGGTTGTCTGATAGAGTCATAGGAGTGTGGTGGAGCAATTTCATTGGTTCCCAACCCTCCTTTGTTCTGATAACAGAGTTTGGAATGGGAAGATGATGCAAGAATATCTTGGAAGTTTTGCTAAGAAATAGCATGCTTCCTGGCCTGAACCTCAGTAGTGACAAGCTGGGCTTGAGCCTCAGACAATTTGGATATTAGATCCTTGATTTGAGTCTTGTGGTTGGTGTGTTCATGTTTTAAAAGAGACATAGTTTTCTCTAACTCCTCAATTTTCCTTTGGTAGTCAGATTCAGCTCTCTTAAAATCAGATTTTAAAATATTTAAAGACTCAATATCAGATCTGATTTCCATATTATAATCCTGATAAAGTTTAACTTTAGCTATACAGGTTGGAGTGTAGAGATGTTCATATACCTGAGTATCGTCTGTTCCAGCCATGAGAGCTGGAGCAGGAGTCATATCCTGTACCATGAAGCTCCAGTCAACTTCTTGAGCCATTGCAGCTGTTTTAGTTGACTTCTCAGTGGGCTTCGAGGTTGAGGGATGTGTGGAGGCCTGTGGGGTTCCCAGATTGGTCTTGGGAGCCTTGCATTCCCTTGCAAAGTGACCTAGTTGGTTACAGTTGTAACACTTTGCCTTGGTCTTGTCAAACCCAAACTTGCTGGTGGTTGGGTTTTGAGGGAAATGCCTTCCAGTTCTCTTAAAGAACTTCTTCGCTCTATAATTTAAAAGAGCCATCTGTTGGACAATATCCACGTACTCTACATCTTCTGGACTGAAACACTCAAGATCATCAAAGCAGTATTGAAAATCACCAGAGTGTCCACTTCCTGAGACAAAGGCACAACTTTCCTTAAAGGAGTTGTGTTAAGCCTGTTGAGACCTTGGAGTCTCAGGAAAAGTGATGTATGGTCCAGGAGAGCAGGATGGCTGTTGGTAGGTCAGGTAATGCTGAGGTTGTGGGGGTAATGAGCCTTCAACAACCATTAAAGCGTTGCTAGCAGGAAGACTCATGGGTCTGTTTGTTTGATGGCCCGTCTTACTCTCCATCTCTAGGCGATATCCATCAAGGATGCCATAGAGTTCAGTTATGATGAGAGTGTTCAAGTTCTTTGTCCTCTTGATAGAGACACAGTAAAATGTCCACTTGTTTGGAAGAGCACTCATGAACTTTCTAGTAAGATCTCTAAGTCCGGGAGTGATCTTCACAGACTGAAGAGAAGAGATAAGTTCCATGTACCTGAAGTACTGCTGGCTGAGAGTCTCTCTAGCAATATGAGTGAAGTTCTCAAACTGCTACTTCAGTGAGTCCTTCTTCGAGTCATTGGAGCTTGAGTACATCTGAGCAAGTGCATCAAACAATTCTTTGGCAGTCGTGCAATGCTCGAATCCCACCTGATGGAGTTCGGTATTGTAGTCATAAGTATAGTCATAGCATTGTTGTCGATGTCCATCTTCTTTCTGTCTTCATCAAAGTAATCCTCTATAGCCTTTTCTATCAAGGGACCATTTCCACCAGGTGATGCACCTTTGGCTTATACGGGCCATTGATAATGGAGTTCCAAATCTTGCTGTCTTGGTATCTGATGAAGCCTTCCATTCTCCTGCTCCAAGACCTGAAATTTTTAGGAGTAATGATGGGAGCCTTTGTCATGGTTCCCATATCTACCTCTGACTTGTTAAGGGCCATTTTGAGTGAGTGAGTCGAAGGGAGGAGTGAAAAACAAGTTGATTTGGATGGTTAGATCACGCAATCAAGAGCCTGAGAAGCTCTGATACCAATTGCAGGATCGATATTGGTCACTTAACACTTGTTTTCTCTCAAACTCACTTAGAACGACACTCGAGTAAAGATAGAATCAGTAAAAGTTGATCATAATATAGAAAGTAATAAAAAACGCAACAAGTAATTTTCAAGGTACTTTTATATATTGCTTCTCAACTCAATAACAGAAGACTCTTACAAGCAGTGTGGAATGAGTTACAAAGAGAACCTATATATAATACTACCTATAGTCGGATATACTTTGATACCAGATGGGTCCTATAACTAAAGCCTACACTACAAGACTATAGTTTAAGGTATCTCGGATAAAGTCTTATCTGAGATTTGGTAGTCAGGACATGTCCCTGACTTACCTTTTGTCACCAACTAAAGTTGGTAACTTGTACTATCATAAAAGGTAAACAGTGGAATAAAGTATGGTCAACTGCATCGCTCTTTGAGAAAACGCCATACAGTATCAGAGGTCTGCAGCGGAGTGTCAGAGACCATACTTGTGTCCACTGGTCATAGCAGTGTCTTTCGAAGGTTAAATGGCTTCGGAAGAGTAAGTACTTCTGAAGCCATTTATACTTTGGAAGAGGCTTCTTCTTCCAAGGCTTGGATACTTCTTTGTTTTCATCATACTTCGGAAGTAGTCTTCAGATTCTTCTTCTAAGACTTGATCTTCGGAAGCATGTTCTTTGCTTCAGAAGTAGAGTTCTGTCTTCGGAAGTTTATCTTTCACTTTGTCTTCGGAAGAACTCTACAACCTTTGGAAGTTCCATGCTAAGCTTCGGAAGCCCTTGCATGTAGTACCAAAATTGTCTAAGTGACTTGGTTTTGGTTGCACCAGCCTTCTTCTTGATCCAACACAAACTATTACCCTTTTCAACACCCCCTTAATTCGAACAACCAAACACATCATACATTTGAAGACGACTAAGTAAATGGTTATGTTGATTCATAAGAAGACCTTTGGTAAACACATCTGCAAGCTGATTTTCAGACTTGACAGACTCGGTTTTAATAACTCCTGAAGAATTTTTTTCACGAAGGAAGAATAAGTCAATTTCAAAATGTTTTGTTATGCCATGAAATACAGGATTTGCAGCAATTGACAAAGCAGCTGTACTATCACAACAAGAGAAATAGGCAGATCAACCACTACCCCCAACTCTTCAAGAACATTTTTTAACCATATTAACTCACACGTAGCAGCACACATGGCACGATACTCTGCCTCAGCAGAAGAGCCAGAAACAGTTGATTGCTTCTTGCTTTTCCATGAGATTAAAGAATTTCCCAACACATAATACCCAGTTACTGACTTCCTTGAAGTAAGACACTTTGCCCGGTCAGAGTCGGCGTAAGCGATTAAACTTAGGCCAGACCCTTTACATAGCAATATACCATGACCAGGAGATCCTTTTAAATACCGAAGTACTCTAAGAGCAAGCTGTAAATATGACTGAGTATGTCTGTGCATAAACTAACTAAGCAACTGTACGGAGTATGAGATATCAGGACGAGTATACGACATATAAATCAATTTGCCAAGTAACTTTTAATAGCCAGAAATATTGTCTAGAGGTGACTCATCCTTTTTACAAAAAATAGTAACAGCAAAATTTTGTTCAAGAGGGGTTTTGTGTCACACCCCGACCGACGTCGGAATCATCGGGGCGGACGAATGTGAAATGATTGTTCATAGCACATGGAACTAATTAAGTTGAAATATATTATATCATTAATCATTGAACATTACAAGACAAATAAGTCCATACAATACAGAAGTTTCAAAAAAATAAATAACATATTTAGTTAAACTAGGTCCAAGTCTTATATGAGCATGAAGAGAATCCTCAAGTATCAAACCTGAAACATGTTAAAAATAAAATGTCAACTTTGAAAGTTGATGAGTTCCCATGGTTTAAACACACGCATACATATATATGTAAAAAGGTTTACAAGTAGCAATATATGTCAATGGTTATGAGTTAGCAAGTTTATAGAACACATACAACCAAACCTCAATTTGATTACAAGTATATATGATTGGCTAAGTGTATTTGGTTCCATTGATGAACAAGCATACGTCATCAGAAGCCGGCAATACATCGGCTTTAGCACCAAATAGGCTTGTCAGGCCCAAAGATCTAAGACATCGCCAGGCTAGCAATAGTTAATAATTGTAAACAAAATATGTATCTCATATAACACTTAAAATAACATAAATAACCATGACAAAAAGGTAAAGATGAATTGCATGTACAGTTACAAGTATCAAGATGTTTACAAGTGTAAGTTTATAAGGTTAACATGTTTCACCCCAAAAGGTGTGAAATAAAATAAAAAGGGGCATGGAGAATTCATATGGAAAACTCACTGGAAAATAAGTATATGATTGAAGGTTAATAGAAATAATAAACGCCGTTCAACGTAATCCCCACAAGGTACCTAAATATATAGATATTACAAGTTTAAGTTCTTAATAACGAGATTTAGCGTTTAAACATGGTCTAGGGTTTCAAGGGAGAATTTGGGGTTTTGATAATTAGGTTTAAACAAAATAAAGTAATGCAATTGGTTTGGTTCAATGAAGATGGAACAAATCAATTGAGAAATGAATGATTCAATAATCTTATTTATTGATTTAATAAAGATTAAGTATAGTATGTAAAAGAAATAATTAACTTAATAATTAATAATTTAAAATTTGATAGAGATAATTGAATACTTACTTAAATGACTTGTAAAATAACTTAAAATTATTTAAATCATTTTATAAAGTTTTTAAACCTTTAATGATTTTTATAAATCTATTATAATATCCAAAACCTTAAAATAAGAATGAAGAATAATAGTAAATTATATTGTTTTATTAGTTTCAAGAGTTGAAATAAAAGTTAAGGAATAAATTAATTAATATGATATAACATGGTTAAATGATTAGATAATAATGAATTATTTAAATAATTATTTAAATAACTATTTAAATAATTATTTATTTAACATGTAAACTCATAATGTCTTTAAATAATCTAAATTTGAACCATAATATATTTTTAGCATTTAAATTACATAAAAGAATTATTAATGTTTTATAACTTTTGTTATTCTTTAAAAGACATAATTTAAAATCATAAGTTTTTAATACTTTTAAAATTAATTTAATAAACTCTGAAATATTTTAGTTAATAAGGTAATTATAATTTTAACTAAACAATACATTAAAACTTTATGCAACTAAAAAGAATTTAAAAATCTAAAGAGTAGAAAGAGATGAGGGTACCCGGGGTCGAACCAGGGTCCCTTGGGTGATTGTTGGTTGTTGTAACCAGTTGGGCAGAAGCTCGAATGTGATTTAAAGCTCAATTAAATGTTTAAAAACATTTTTTACCGAAATCCTCAAATTTGACATAAACCCTAGAATCAATTTGATTCTAATTGAACATCAAGGTGATTATGATAACGATATTGATGTTAGGGCTTTTGATGTTCATAAGATTTCGAGTGTTTACATGATTTTAATTACATGGAAAGATCCCAAACGATTAGAACAAGAACAAGAAAAACCGCGACTTCGTTGAAGTCGATTCGATACACAAACATTTTTGTTAATCAAATTAACTTTGCAGATAGATTTTAAGGTTGATGATAAACAAAAGCCCTCTGTCAATTGTGATTAATATAGCTTCGAACATGGATCACGATTAAGTTGCAGGTCGTGGGTTCAGAGAGAATCGGGTATGAAATTTGTGTGGGTTTCAGATGGAATTAGGAATGTAGATAGATTAAGGATAGTTAAACGATTGTCCATGCTTGATTAATTGAGTTATTATTGTGTCTGCAATGTTTAACAACTCAATCGATTTGTGGCATCGGTTACACCATGGTTCGAGTAGTAACCGGTGTTTAAATGAAATTAAATCATGCATTCACGTTCGAAACATGCATACGAAAGAGTTTGGAACGGTTTGGGATCGATTCCGAAAGTTTTTGATGGGCTTTGGACCCGTCGGAGCTTGGCCGGAGTTTGGCCGGAGAAGGTGGCCGGATTTACGGAAAAGAGGAGTTGGTTTGGTTTCATAAGAAATTTACATATATGGTCCCTGAAGTATCCACCTTTTTTTATTTCATGCATGAAGTTTTTATATTAAGATTTACAAATTATTATTTAAACCCTTGACTTATAAAAGCTAATTTAAATAATACAGCAAATTAATCATGTATTAATTTTTTTAATACTTTCATAAAACTTGTAAACTTTATAATTAGTTATTTATTTTTAATATAAAAATTCATAACTACTAATAAAACTTTATAAGTTTATTAAAAGTCATTTTATAACTTAATAAATTTTAAGTAAACTTTTCCATTTAATTATTTATTGTAAAAATGATTAATAACACTTTATAACCTACAAAAAGAATTATTTGCAACCCTATAAATTATTACAAGTTATTTTAAATAATTAGTAAATAGATAATTCACGATGTAAGTTGCATTTAATCCATTAAAACTATTAAAATAATTTAATAATTGAAACTCAAAATGAGTTCGGATTCAGGTTTATAATTTGAAAATTGGCGGATGTTATATTTTGACAGGCTTACATGCACTAAGACCAAATTCAAACAACAATTCCATACAATATTTCCGTTGAGACAAACACACACCTTTCTCATTCCTAATAACTTCAAAACCTAGAAAATATTTCAATGGCCCAAGATCTTTGATCTAAATGTAGATTGCAACAATTTCTTTACTTTGGTAATTTCTTCAACCGAATTACCAGTCACAACAATGTCATCCACATATACGAGCAGAACCACAATAACATACTCTACGGACTTAATAAAGAGGGAATGATCACAACAACTATGTTTAAAACCAATATTTTGTAACACACCAACAAGTTTTTCGTTCCACATTCTGGGAGCTTGCTTAAGACCATATAAGGACTTATTTAATTTGCACACTTTCCACTCATTTTTTGAAAAATATCCCTCGGGTAAACTCATATATACCTCCTCACTGAGGTCACCATAGAGAAAAGCATTATCAACATCTAACTGATACAAAGGCCAATCTCATTCTACAGCAAGACTAATTATAAGATGAACAGTGACCATTTTTACTATAAGAGAGAAATTCTCCTCAAAGTCTATACCCTCCTTTTGGATATAGCCTTTAGCCACTAACCTAGCTTTATACCGATCTATCTCACCTGTAGACTTGTACTTAATTTTATATACCCATTTGCATCCTATAGTTTCCTATCTACAGGAAGGTCTACAATAGTCCAGGTGTTATTTCAATTTAAAGCTTCCATTTCAGCATTCATTGCATTGACCGAGTTATCATTTAAGACTACTTCTCTAAAATTCTTGGGTTCAACAGTTTTATTTAATGAATAAGTGAAACAGAAATTATCAGACGACAATCTTGAATAATTCACTACTTTTTCAAACCCATATTTTACTTTTCCTTCTACAACAAATCTTGTATTTTTTTTTGGAAAAACAGACCGCCTAGAAGTTTTCCTAAGATGAACATTAGGATCATCAAAATCCTCAGGAGAGATTTCATCATCATTAAACCTACCTACCTTGTCTACCTCACTAGGTTCAGTCGGCATCTTAGATGATTGCTGTCTCTCAGCCATACCACAACCTTCTTGGTTAAGTTGCTGAAAATCAGCCCCACCACTCTCAGTAGCCTCACTTACCGTAGGTGGCTGATAGGGGGTAGTATCCCTCGGTTCCCTCTCCTCATCATCGAATTCTTCCCCTTTAGAATTATCAAATTGACTTGTTTCAAACTTATCAAAAAAAATTAGAGAGTTTAATTCAAAAACATTTATACCTTCAAAATTAGAAACATCTTTGTGAGTTTTAAAAGGAAAGATTGATTCATAGAACTTAACATCTCTTGAAAAAAGTATACGTTTAGAGTCAAGACTCCACAATTTGTACCTTTTTTCTGATTTGAATACCCAATTAAAACACATTTTTCAGCACTGCTTCTGAACTTATTTGTATTGTTTAGAAAGGTGCTGGAACAGAGACAACCAAAAATTCTAAAGTGTTCTAAAGAGGGATAAAAACCAAACATCATTTCATATGGTGATTTTCCATTTAAGACTGAGAAGGGAGTCCTGTTAATCAAGTATGCGGCTGTTAGAACACATTTAGACTAGAAATTAAGAGGGGCACCACTTTGAAACAGCAAGGACATCGCTACATTTAGTAATGCCTATGATTTCTCTCTACTACCCCATTCTGTTGAGGGGTATAGATGCAAGAGGTTTGATGAAGGATACCCTTATTTTGACAAAAATCACTCATTTGATTATTCATGAATTCAGATCCATTGTCACTTCTGAATATTTTTACAGTTTTCCCAAATTGATTGTTTAACATATTAAAAAGATTTTAAGGTTATACAATATTTCATCTTTGTGTTTGAGTAGATAGACCCATACAGCCCTCGAAAAGTCATCTACTACAATTAGAAAATATCTATACCCTTCTCTACTTTGAACTTTATAGGGCCCCCATACATCGAGATGAACTAAATCACTAACACTCATAGATTTATGGTCACTTAAGGGAAATGGAACTCGATGTTGTTTAGCTCTGTGACATATGTCATAAGGATTGATTAGACATGACCTGAATATTTAGGGTATCTTTTAACACAGACAATGCATTATCAGAAGGATGGCCAAGTCTTGAATGCCACATATTTAAGGGTCTAATTGAACTAAGACACACCTTTATTGAATTTAACGAATCACCACAAAAATATAGACCATCAACTTGATTAACAGTCACCAGGTTTTCTTTGTAAGTGAATCCTGAATATAATAATTTTTTTCATTGAACAGTACTTGAAGTTTACAATCAGATACAAGTTTATATACGGACATCAAGTTAGCGTAGTAATTAGGTACAACAAACACATCTTTTAGAACAATTGTTTTAGAAAGTTTAAAGGACCCAAATTTTTGTTACACGGGCATTAGTGCCATTTGGGTGCCTCACTGTTATATTACAGTTTGATACATCTATTTGGTCAAACAGGCCTATCTCATTCATTATCATGTGTTGATTTGCACCAGAGTCTACTATCCAACCTGATGTACGGGTATAGTTTCACTGCTAAATCCAGAGATAGGTTTAAAAAGCAGTTTACTACAAATGGTTGATAGAAATTACCTCCTACATTGTTGCTAGAGGTATTTTCACCAACTTTGTCATTTACCAGTCCCAGTAATCTAGAGATCTGGTCAGGTGTAAGAGAGGGAGTAGACGGATTACTGTTCGATGATGGTGACTGACTAGATTTATTAGACACAGAGTTGTTAGCACTTAAGTTTCTGTTAGTTTGATTTGTGCCTTGACCAGATTTGTTCTTACCACCTTGTGGATAGCCAACTATCTCAAAGCATCTTTCAATAGTATGGCCGAGTTTATTTCAATGGGTACACTTCAGATTCGGATTAGGACCCTTTCAAAAGTTTCTTAAGTTGTAATTGAACTGATTTGTTTTTGCTATAAACCCTACATTTTGAGATTTAGAGGAACTACTACTCTTCTCATGAAATGATTGAAAACACAGTTTTGATTATGGGTAAAGGGTCCCTAGTTAACAAATTGGTTCTAACAGGTTGATAGACTTAGTTTAAAACCATTAGAAACTACATCAGTTTTATTAGGTGATTAAAATCATTAAATTCCTTTGAGGCCTAACATGTGTAAGAGGGAAGTTGTACCATTGCATCGAACTGTTTCCACATAGTGTTAACTTTATGATAGTAATAAAAAACAAAGGAACCATTTTGAGTTACTGAATTAATTTTTTGATATAACGTAAACACCACAGACCCATCGACCTTATCATATGTTTCTTTAAGATCAGACCACACTTCAGATGCTAGTTTAGAGTAAACCTGACCCACATAGAGTTCATCAGATACTGAGTTAAGTAGCCATGTTAGAATGACGGAATTACATCTTTCCCATTGGTTTCCCAGAACTTCATTTGTTGTGGGTTTTTTACAAGATTTATCTATAAAACTGATTTTATTTTTTGCTTGTAAAGCTAGTTTCATGGCATTGGCCCAGACCGTGTAATTCTCAGTACCTTTCAACTTTATATTCACAAGGGTCAGACTCCTCGAGTCACTAGCATGCAGGTATAGAGGATCACTTACATCAAGTTTACTCACCAAGGTATCAGTAGACACAACACTAGATTCAACCATTTAATATACAAGACAACAAGAATACAGTGAATAGAGGATACCGACAGATGATTAGATAAAAAAATGCTAACACACAAGCATGCACACAGAAATCAATTGGATCAGAGCCAGGTTTTCACACCATTCAAGATGGTAGATCAAGGATTAACCCAGTTGAAGATGCAAGAACACACAACAGGCTGATTCACACAGGTGATGCACATAGAGCCACAGAACCGGGGAGTCTAATCCCCTAACAACAGATGTTGGTACTCCTAACCCAGCCAAACCAGACCTATATGACTAAGAATGCGAAAAAACTAAAGGAAACAGGAGTAAGATGGAAAGATCTCACTAGATAGCGCACAGGATGATTGAGAGCTGCAGAGAGCGACTTGAACACTTAGATCTGTCGGCTTCTTTTTTGCGAATAGAGCACCTCCTTCCTTAACAGTCAGCAATCACTCCGGCTTTCGAGGTATAAACCCTAAGCCCCAACGGATATACGGAGATAACTAGGGTTTCGAGTGTCAAGAAACCCCAAGTCTTTGAGACAATACAGATGAAAGCGGAAGAACCAAAATCGTGATCGACACACCGATCAAAGCCTTTGTTGCTCTAATACCATGTCAAAAAACATGATCTCAACTCAAGTCTCAAGAACTTTACAAGAACACTCGAACACAACTTGAAATAACTCGCAAACACAGAAATCAATCACAAGAATAGTTCATAGAAACGAAGAACTATATCACCAGAACTTAAAAATCACAACTATACAGAAGACAATACAAGACCCCTAACTTCGGGAAGACGAAAACAACCAAGAGAGTTCTAGAGTTTCTCTCTTAGAACGAATATGTGTGTGTACTTTGAACCACTCTCAACCGACTTTATAACAAACTGAGAAGCGCAACACCTCTAGGCCCATCACGAGTTCAGCAGCAACAAGCCCAGCAGCTCAAGCCAAGAAGCCCAAATACAAAAAACAACACACATTAGAAAATGCAGAAATTACAAACAACCCAAACACGTTTGGTTACCGAATTGAAGAAAACATAATTACCAAACTATTACCCTTTTCAACACGACTTCAGGATATGAAGGAAACACATTAACAAAGTGTTTCATCATCAAGATTTCTAAACCACAGACAACTTAAACCTACCATGTAACTATGAGGAAAACTTAAACACTACGAACATATTCTTGGAAAGCACGCCTACATGAGCTAGTTTATGATGTTGAATCAAGATGACCCATTTGATCCTAAATCCAAGGACCACGTTGGGTTTAACCATGAGAGGGTTGCAGAGCATGATGAGTAAAAAGATGAACAAAGGGTGTCTCACGTAGCCTCCACACCTCCAAAGAAGTAGATAAAAGACATGAACCTGTTGGACTCTATGTAGTGGATGATCACAAATGTCAAAGAAGGAACAAAAGGCCACAATTCAAGAACATCGTGACAATGTGTAACGACTTTCTTTATTCAGTTCACCATGAATGAATCTATAACATCAATCTATAACACCATTATAAACATAAAAAAGGCAGTTGTATTTTCTTATCTTCTTGTAAATAATAATTTACAACTCCTAGAAAAAATCACACTATATAACAAGGCACTCTCCATTTGGGTTTTACAATTGTACCTAGTGCAATAAAAAAGAGTAAAGAGTAACCTGTTATCTGTTTTTTCAACAAGAAAACGTCTGCGGATCACATCTGCAGTAGAACAAGCCCATTGTATTCATTTTTGGGTTAGACTCCACATTGGACATACTGCAATATGTTCATTATCAATCTTCAGCTGTTGCAGATCATGTGGATAAATCATCTTCTACGGCAAGTCTTTCATCTAGTGGTACTGAAGATGATGATGATACCAGTACTCATCTTTTTAAGTTTAGTGACCAACTACCTGAGTCTGCTAAACTTGATGTTCCTGTAGCTTCTGTAGCTCCATCCACAACAAATGCTGATGAGATTTTTTACTCCTCTACATCATTTGACTTGCCATCTTAAAAGAAAACGAGTGGACTAAACCTAAAAATTTTGTAAAAGGCTCAGCACGTGTGGCCTGTGCATCTTATGTCTAAATATTATGCTGGTCAAGATTGGCAACACTAATAAAAACATGTCACCCTTAAAGTCAAAACCACTTGAGTCCATCAAAAGTTTTCCTTTCTCAAACAAAAAAAAATGGTACCATAGTGCATCCAACATTTCTCATGGAGTTGAAATCTTGAAATTTTTGAACTATTTTCGGTGAGCTCCAAACATCTCCAAATGATTTCCATCATACCATTGAAAGCTTCAAGCAATTTCCCGAAACATCTCTCGAGCTTCGAAAGTCGAAACCCTTCAAAATCTCGCATCCCACAAATTGGTAGATCTCAGACGAGCTTCAAAACCCTACAATCTCAAGCAGATTTTTATGAGCTTCAAAATTGATCGTCTCTCTCACCTCTCAAAAACTCCTTCACTCACCAACACAGAGACAAACGGTATGTTAGTTGCACGATGAGTTTTGAATTTTGTAATGATACGATATTCTAGCGCGCTTTATTCGATATTGCCAAAGTGTGATATTTGTCAAATGTATATCAATATGTAACTTTAATTGAAATCAAATTGATTGTTTAAATTATGTCCGTATTGATTTAATGTTTTGATGAGATTAATCAAGGGATTCAATGAATTATAAAAATGATTGGATTATATATACACCCATTTATGTTATTAAAAATATGTTATTAAAAAATACCCTATTGTCTTTATATATCTTCATGTATCTATGTGTATTTATAGAAAAATATAGAAAAATTAAATAAATTGTGTGTATCAATAACATACCCATTATAAGAATATATGTGTTTGTTTACATTGTTTTTTTTATGGCTTTTTTTTTTGAAAATGGAAAATTTTGTAATCTTTTGATATGACCTGTACTAACCCAATCCGTACCCATCCTAACTTGTTCTTGACCAAAATTCGTTCCAACCCGAGACCCAACATGTTCATATCCCCTGCATGTATAAAACCGAAGTACTTGTGAGGAAACCATAAGCAGTTTAATACTACGAACATGTTCTTGGAGAGCATGAGCTAGTTTGCGATTATAATTCAAGAGGACCCATTTTATCCTAAATCCGAGGAAAATGACTGGTCTAAACACGGGAGGGTTGCTAGGGAAAATGATGGGTGAACACATGAACAAGGGGTTTATCATGGAGCCTTCAGAGTTCCAAAGAAGCAAATAAAAGACATGAACCGAACCTTTTGGACTCCATGTAGTCATCGGAATGACGAAGAGGATGATCACAAATGTAAAAGGGTGAACAAAAGGCCACAATCCAAGAACATCATGACAATGTGAAACAATTTTCTTTATTCCATTCACTACGAATGAATCTATAACATCAATCTACAACACCATCATAAACATAAGTAGCAGTTCTAACCTCCTTCTAGTAAATATTAAGCATGATTGATTAAACACAAGGCGCATGTAATACAAAAAACGCACTTGATGCACTAGAAAAAAAGAACATTCCTATGTCCTAACAGGCAAACATCAAGTCACTTGAGAAATAAAGTACCAAAAAGAAAAACTTCAGCAACAAATTCATCCTGCAGTTATCTATTATAATGATAATTATACAAAAAGAGTCCACTTTCCATATCATTCCTAACAACAACAATTCACAAAACCCTAACATTGAGCAACAATCAAGCACCTTTTCAATCACAAACAGATTTAAGGTTTAACAATCTGCCTCCTGGCCAAAAACCTAGCAATCGGAGGCGTAACAGCAACAGTAATCGGAACCCTAACCGGAAACAGCGCCTTATTACACAGCACCGCCAGCGCCAGCGCTCCGCCGCTCGACGCCGCCAGCTCCGCCGTGCGATTCCTCCGGTTCATCTCCGATTGGACCGATTCGGCTTCTGATTGTTCTTCTCTGTGGCCGCCCATACCGACTTTTTCGAGGATCGAATCGAGGTGCTTGAATCGGACCTTTTGTAAAACAGATTCAACGTCGACGTTGTTGTTGATGGCGACGTAGAGGCCGGTGATGCTTGCGGCGGAGACGGAGAGGTGCACGCCGAGAGCGACTTTGCCGTATTTCTTTAGGAGCTCACGGAATCGACCTCCGGCCATTGGTTGGAAGTTTGAGTTTTGGTCGGTGATGTAGGGTTTGTCACAGGGTTTTAGTGTAGATGATGAAGAGGAAAAAGAAGAATAGTCGATCCGAATGTCTGGTAATTTTCTTGTTATGTTAAAATGACATGAGAATGCACAAACGGCCCATTGAAATATAATCATGTTTGAAAGTGGGTTTTGGGCTCAAACCGACCGCTTTCAACATGGTTTAGCAGTTTACCTTGGGTGGGTTGATGCTTCATATTAGGCTGTGTTTGATGTTGCAACTCTCACCTCTGACTGTTGACTAGGTGTTTGATGTTCACGGTTGGTGGGTTGACCCGGTCGGTCGGCTCTGACCGAGACCCAAAGAAATCAATGACTGACCCGATTTCATTTCCCCCACTGCACTGCTTCTCCGTCGTCTTCTTCACGCCGTTGCTCACCTTCACCGTTGCTCACCTTCACCGCCTCCGTCACCATCTCCGTCGTCTTCTCAAGGTAAACCCTTGAGGTCGATTTTTTGAGGTCGATTTGATTTGCTCAAATTTGTTGATTTTGCTTGACGATTTTGGATGTTGTTTGAGGTCGATTGCTCAGATTTTGCTTGACGATTTTACTGATTGGATTTGTTGATTTTGGATTTGTTTGTTGATTTGTTTGTTCGGGTATGTAGATGTGTATGTATATTTTGGATTTGTTTGTTGATTTGCTCAGATATGTATATGTATATGGGTATGTAGATGTGTATGTATATGGGTATGTAGATGTGTATGTATATGGGTATGTATATGTGTATGTATATGGGTATAGATGTGTATGTATATGGGTATGTAGATGTGTATGTATATGGGTATGTATATGTATATGGGTATGTATATGTATATCTATATGTATATGGGTATGTAGATGTGTATGTATATGGGTATGTATATGTATATGTATATGGGTATGTATATGCATATGTATATGGGTATGTAGATGTGTATGTATATGGGTATGTAGATGTGTATGTATATGGGTATGTATATGTGTATGTATATGGGTATGTAGATGTGTATGTATGTGGGTATGTAGATGTGTATGTATGTGGGTATGTAGATGTATATATTGCTTATGTGATTATCTTGAAATAACAAATTAGTTCTTGATCTAGGCATGACAGAAAAAAAAAAAGCTAGAGTTAATTGGAAGTCGGATTGTGTCGATAAAACTTTTCTCGAAGCATGTATGCATGAAATAACAAACAACGATCGTAAGGGTAGTAGCCTTAAAGCAAGCTCATGGAAAGTTGTTGCCGAAAAACTAAAAAATTATCATAATTTTATTGTTGATCATAAACAAATGAAAAATCGATATGACTACCTAAAGTCAAAGTATGGGTGAAATTTTATATGTATTAACAGGACAAATTTGTGATTGAAAAGGTGCTTGATTTAATTGTCCTGTTATCCGTATACATAATTGTCCTGTTAATACGGAGGGTGAAATTTTATATTTTTTTATACTTTCATGGTATTGGTTGAAGTTGGCCTGAAAAAGAAAACAAGAGGATAGAATTGAAAGAATAAGAAATAATGATTCTGCTTTAACAGGGCATGCATACACACATGAATTACTACATGGATCTTTTACACAATGTCAAGAAATGATGAGACTTTCACGCGAGGCTTTTATACTATTATGTAATCATTTTACACAACAAAATTGGCTGCGAGCTAGTAGGACGATAAGCATTGAAGAGAAAATAACTATGTTGTTACATATTATAGGGCATAATGAACGGTTTCGAGTAGTTAAACGACGATTTCAACACTCCAATCAAACGGTTCATGAATGTTTTCACGAGGTTCTAGGTGCAATGATGTGTTTTGCTAAAGAAATTATAGCCCCAACATCTTCAAATGAAACAACAAATACCTCGGAACGACTTCAAAGGCTAAAAGGAATATTTCCTGGAGCAATAGGTGCTTTAGATGGAACTCTTGTACATGCAGTTGTGCCCACTACTCAACAAACTTGTTTTAGGAGAAGAGGTAAAGGTGAATGTTATCAAAATGTGTTAGGAATATGTGATTTTGATATGATATTCACATTTGTATAGGCTGGATGGGAAGGCGTAGCACATGATTCACGGGTTTTGAAAGAAGTTGCATTTAATCCGACATCTGGATTTCGATTCCCTCCACCAGGTTTATAATAAAATTATATATTTTATTATTAAATATATTATTTGTATTCTTCATATAATAGCTGTTACACTGTCATTTACAGATAAATATTACCTTTGCGACGCTGCATATACCAACACTCGTGGATTTATGACTCCATACCGCAACACTAGGTATTGGTTAGCCGATTTCCGACGACGAAGACCGGTAACTAAGGAAGAAATATTTAATCATGCTCATGCTTACCTTAGAAATGTTATTGAGCGTGCTTATGGTGTATTGAAGGCAAGATTCCCAATCCTAAAGCAAATGGCTCCTTATCCTTTTCCAGTGCAAAGAGACGTAGTTATTGCTTGTTTTGCAGTGCATAATTTTATAAGAAAATACAACATTCAAGATGAATTATTTACAAACTTTGAAGATAACACTATGGTTACCTCTAATGGTGAAGGTGGAGGAAGTGAAGGTCAAAACACACAAGGCATTGAGTGGGGTTCAGAAGAGGTTGAATATATGGCTACTTTGCGTGACCAAATTGCTAATCAACTACTTTTTGTCACACCCCCAAACCACGGCGGTTTCCCGCGGGGCGCGAACGTCATGGTTTCATAGTCACTGATCGACCACTACATGGTTTTGTAAAACATACGTCTCAAAATAAGTTTAAGGTACATCATTGTTCAGAGTTAAATTTGCGGAAGTAATAGTAATAAGGTACATTGTTTTCAAAACATGACATATATGAAAATGAACGTCCCAAAACAGCATGAAGGGTCCTAAACATGAAATGACCCATGCTAGCTTAACTGGTTGCATCTTTTAATTACCTGAGAAAACATGCATGAAAAATGTCAACATAATGTTGGTGAGTTCACAGGTTTTAAGTGATAGTAAATAGCGTAAAGGACCACAATACTTTCCATGATTTGATTGTTGTACATACAATGCTACAAATTATATAAGCACCGCAACCGAAGCTAGACTGTAATTGAAATAAATTGCCCCTACCCATGCCTACCATGAGCGTGGGTGTGTACAGGCTAATAATGCACCCGTTTAGACCTCCAGTCAAGGTTAGGGTAATTAACCCGGGTGGGGGTAGTCAAACCCAATAGTACTATCCATGATTACCTCGCTTTGGGAAATAAACTGACGGTTCGATAACAGGGGACTTCATATGGTAAGTAATCAACTTATATAACATGTGAAATCATTGACAAGTAAATGTGTCCAAGTAAATTAGTAATTTGCATGTAATCTCCCCCAAATGGAAAATAAGTGAAAACGGGGCCGTGAAACTCACCTCAATTGCACGCGTGAATACTAGCAATAGTCTGTATGTACGATTGGTCTAGGAATTTCCTAAACAAAATCATAATATATTCATGAGTTCATGATTACTAACCCTAGATGGTCATGCATAACTCATCCACAAAGGTAGCTTTGAAAATGCCAATTGACTAATTAGTCATGTCGGGTCGTAAATGTTTTATTTAGATTCTCGTCTTCATCTTTATTTTCCTAAAGATACATAATGTATTGAGGGTGTTTTATATTAAGTATAATGGTATTATACTTTCCATGTTTATGGGTTTCCCCTTTTTTTTACCAAATATCTCTAAAAGTTTACCTTTATCAAATATAGGTATTTGACAGCATCAAGGGAAATTCTTGGGTCTGGTTGTCATCCTCTTTTCATGGTATAAAGAATTTTTATAAAATCTGATACTTTTATCATATCTAGGTCTATGTCTTAGGATTCCAAAAAGGTATAGCTTGTATCCTACAACTGAGTTTAAGTGCCTTTAAATGGTTCATGAAGCAACAGATGTCAGTGCAGCACTTTCCTGTATATGTCTATGGAATTTACCTTTTTGAGAGGTCAAAACTTACATTCACAAATAGAGCCTATATTAATTTTAAACCTAACACCTTAAGCTAAGTTACCATAGAAGGAAAATCTTCAATTTATTACCTTAAGCATAACTTATGCCTCATTCTTTCTGCCCTATTTATTCTGTCAAAAATTCAGGTTCATCACTTTAATTTGTTTGTACGTTTTGGAAGGGTTATACTCATCTATAAATTTCAAGGTTGGATGGGTTAGAAACTAGACATCCTAAAGTTAATGGTAGGCTCAAGAATCGGTTCATTTGACCATGTTTAGGTCGAGTTATGGTCTTGAAAACACAGAACATGAATCTGCCAGAAAGTGTTTTACATGTTTTGTTACTTTTTAAACTTTGTTAGAGCACTTTTGGGATGAGTCAGTGAACATGAACACATCATGGTGATGTATGGAAGATTAAAAACAAGGTGCTAACCTTAAACAAGCAAGGAGAAGAGATGGTAGTCTTGAAATGCAAGGAAAAGAAGGTTTGATCCTTTGAACTAAGAAAACCCAACAAGAAAAGGTGAAGAAGATGTTGTAGGATGTTTGGGAGCTTCAAAACTCACTTGATCTTCAATAATGGCACTTGACTCACCCAAGATTTGTGGAAAATGAGTTGAAAATAAAATGAAATGGTGGAGGTGGTGTCTTGGCCGAATTTGGAGAGAAGGAAAGAAGGAGAAGAGTGTGTTGGTGATTTGTGTGGATGAAGTGTGTGAATGTTGCTTATATTTGTAAGCTCTACAACTCCTAACTTTGTCTCTTGGTCAACCATAGGGAAAGGAGCTTCACACATATGGAAAGGAATCATGTAGCTTTGTTCATAACCTTTTCCTTAACACTAAAATGGCAAATCTTGAGCTTCACAAAAGACAACTTGTCTTGTAAGGATTTGACAAGGGAAGAAGACTAAAATAAAAGTGAGGGGAGGGGGGTAAGGGGACGGTTATGGGGGGTGGGAAATGGGTTGATTTTTCAATTTTATGTAGTATTGGGTATTTGGGTGGTATTTGTTGCATTATAGTAATTTATATATATATATATTCAATATTTTTACTCCTTACTTTTTAAAATACATTAGAATTGTATAAGTACTTGTATAATATCATATATATATAAATATATATAAATATTGATGGTATGCTAATGATGTATCATGTAGTTAGTAGATCCGTTAAAAGGATTCGTTCCGGGTAAAATATTAATTTACGCGATTAGGTGTATTTATAAAGTCAAGCTTTTCCAATGCATTTGGTTTGGAATCTAAAATACTTTGAACCATCTTAATGAATTTATTAGTACATGTATATGAATTATGACCAATGTTCATGTGTGCCGGTTGTATCGCGTGTAAAAATGGTAATTACGTCGAATCACCGATGCATGAAATGTAATGCGTGAAATTTTGCAATGCATAAAACGGTTTCAATAATTGGAATTCAATTGAAAATCAAGTATTATAGGGGTAATTATAACCAAGTCAAGGTCGGGTATTGACCTGAAATTGCCGGTTGTCACACTTTTAGATGCTTCAAATTAGATTTGTATGCAAACTCTTGTATGACATTTTGCTAATCAATTGTTTGAAATTGATGTGTTTGTTTGGATTATGTTTGATTTATGTTAACTTGTATTTTGTATGGCATTTTGAATTATTATAATTTGGCTATTTTTATTAATTACACAACACTAGTTAAATTCAAACTCTATTAAACAACGGGGCAATAATGTTATTTTTATCATTCAGCAGAGTCAGTCAGCTACTAAATCAAACAGCCAAGTTTCAGTCAGATGCAGACTCAGTCAGAACCTCTTACTGGGTCAGCTTCTTACTCAGTTAGATCTTACTCAGTCAACGCAATCAAACAGCTCCTAAGTTCGTATTAAATCAATAATATAAAAAACATTTTTTATTAAATAAAAACTAAATACTTTGATTAAAAAAAGGCATTTTCAAAAACAAAATTTTTCTAAAACTATGATTTTTTTAAAACAACGAGACTTTTAATAATAATGAAATTATTTTAAAATCATTCTTTTTATATATAAAATAATTTTACAAAACAAACCTGAAATCTTTAAATGACAAGATATAAAATGAAATTTTTATCAAAACAATATTTTTTTATAACGAAAGTTTTAGAAATAATATAAATATTTTATCAATTAATCAAAGTAATTACTTTTACATAATTTCAATTATATCCTATATCAAAATAATGTTTTATATTTCTTTATTATTCATTAATAACTATTTAATTTTTTTTATTTAACTCGTGTAATACACAAGATATTTTAATTAATTTAGAAGAGTGAGTAGAATATAAAACACAAATCACTACAAAGAAAACCGTTGCCACAAGAACAGTTTAAATTCACAAGGTTAATCTAAGATAATAAACTTGTAACATAAAGACTGTCAGGACCTCAACCATCATTTAACACAATGGTTAACAACCAAGGCTCTCTTGTAAAATAGTACCACAAGGATACTTTTCAAATAAACAATAAAATCCACAAAGCTACTCAACAATAGAACCCCTGTTCCATCAAGAAAACAGAGACTACTTTACAAATAAATTGCCCACTTGAATCTCCACCACTCCTATGCAACTTACTAAAGATCGCAAGAAATTGTGAGATTTCACTTCTAATCAACAAAATTGCGAGCAAAAGCATCAATCACCCTAATCAAATCTACCCACAAGAAGAAAAAACCCCTTCTTGATAATCAAATCCAACCACTCATCTTCGCGAATGCGTCTCAGCAAGAGGCTTCGAACACAAATCACAGTCTAATGTACAACAATCACTACAAATAACTAACACCAAGAAACTTTCAACCACACAAAAGCAACTTCTTTTGTCATCTGCTGCTCCCATCTTCTTGGATATAAGATGAGTTGTCAACTTTCTCAGGGTTCTCGTGACTTCCGACAAGATCACTGTACATCTTTAATGACACTTTTGAGAACTCTATTGAAGCCTCGAAAACCCGACAAAACCCAGTTTGGAATCCATTCAATGTGATTCTTTGAGTTTCTTGCATACAACTTTGATGTTTTCCTCTCTCCAGTTCCACTTTTGCTCTAAACTCATCTAAATATTCTTTCCTTTCTTTCAAATAATCTGCTCTGTGGTCAACCTCCAGTTCACAAAGCTCGAGACTCGGGATCTTTGTTTCAAAAACTCTGCTTTCAGTTTTCTGAAAAGCAAGAATCTTGCGATCGAGTTCTTTAGACAAGCTATCAACTTTTCTCTTCTGTTCTTGTTCTTTTCCTTGTTGAATCCACAAAGAGTGCAAATCCTTTGAGAAGCTTCTCATGGCAACATAAACTGACTTGTCAGGCAATTTGTCCATAAAATTAAACCAATCTTGACATATCATGAGCAGTGGGGGGCCTTTCATTGTCTGCAAAGGTTGAGATGTGTTCCTGCTTTTGGAGTAGAATTCAACTTCAGGGACTATGAACTTTGATAGCCAACTATAAAGGGCTCCAACATATTGTTTTTGTGCTGTGAGATATTCTCGAAAACACAACCGCCAGTTCTGAAATTCCGCCTCCAACTGCAGGGTTGCAAGGCGGTGTGTGTTGTTTGAGAATTTTCCATATGTTGGACATGTAAACAGTTTGACTTCAGACATGATTTTGTTTTGTATTTCATGTGATTCCAACATAACCTTCCACATGTTCATCATGCTGCACAAAACATATGACACGGTTATGATTTACCACTGTTATTGCATACAGTACAAGTGGATGAAGCACAGGGATGCTGAGTTGTACATGTAGTTATTGCAGTATTTGATGCTTACCCATGCAAAAGTTCAATGATTTGAGGCTGCAATTCTTGATCTCTGAGTTTCTCTATTTTTTCTGAAATTGATTCTGCGCTTCGAATTGCAACCAAGATCCGGCTGTACAAATCCTTAACTGCAGCCCTTGTTTTGTCTATTGTACCTCCCTCATCTCCCTTGACATCTTGGTTCCTCAATTGGCTGCATTTTCTCTCGTATAGTTTCCGAGTGTTGTCTCCAGCCTAAGAAATATGCAAATTCCTCATTAATTACTTTAAGTACACAAACATATAAGCATAATACCAATAAGGAGGTTGATTTGCATTATATTTTATCTCTTAACAGGTTATATGGGTTATGCTAAGAGATTAAATAAACAGAAAAAAGGCCAAACAAGTTGGAAGTCATCTAAAGGGTATTTAAAGGCATAAAGCATCCAAAATCACTTTGTCACAAAATATTACATATTTCCATATTAAATGGAGCCACGTCCCTGTACTTTTGGTGTTAGAAAACCCTCATACTTTCACATCAAACGTGATTGAGTTCCTAAATGTTGTTAAGTTCCTTGTATGTTTGGATAAGACAAACATAGTTTAATGACTTCATATAGTGACTCATCAACATTTTATGCAAAAAAATGTCGGTTTCCTTTGATGATTCACCTGAAAAGTATATTATTATTATTGCAATAGTGTAGTGTATGTTACTAAATGTAGCACACTTTATAGGATGGTTTCTCTAGCACTCTTACAAGGTTAAATGAGGTTACAAATATCTCTTCATAGTTTGAAGATCAGTATCATTTTTAATATAGAAGTTCTTTCGCTTTTGACCAGAAAAGTCAAACTACATTCCATTTGAATGACATTATATTACAAAAGATTGACAGGAATTACCTTAACTTCTTCATATAACTTCTTTTCCCAAGCATAGAGTCTTCCTAATGTTAAAGAATGACTTCCTGAATTCATCCCTCCACCATCATCAAAGAGATCATTATTGAATTCTGTCCACGTGGAAGCCGTTTTAGAATTCGATGCTACAAGACTCTTACATGTTGTTGAGCGATAAGATGTTGACCGTGATGCAATTGCTTGGATGAGCTTAGTTGAATTTTCTGCATCATTACAAGACAACTTTTAGTATCTTGAAAGTAAAAAAAATATAAGATTTAACTCTCAAAAGTCAATTGTATCTAGATTCTTGAACAAAATGAGTTATTACATAAATAAGAATAAGTGGATAACCAAGTCAAACTTAAAGCTTGAATGGATGCAAGAACGATACAGGAACAGCAAGCTTTTTTAAGTTCACACGGCCTTTGAATTCAAGAACATGGTAGGTTTGACTCCTAAAAGTCAAAATGCTCTGATATTTCTTGAAAAGAAAGGTAGCCATTGGCCAGAACTATAATGGGGAGTGAAAATGATATCTGATAAGGTAAGACAAATTACAAATCTAAATGATGTAGACAATGCAGCAAATATTGAAACTTTAAAATTCTCATTGATGGAGGGAGTACTTATTAAGGGAGAGGGTACTATGGGCATTTTGCACATTGATCTTCTATTTGCAAGTCTACCATCATCAACCTGGGCCTCATGAAACAGGACCCACAAACTGAAAACTCATGATAGCAAAAGTGTCTAAAACAAGGAAACCAGATTGATCAAGAACCCTTTTAAACTTTTACACAGCATAATAAAGAATAAAGAGATACTTTATCAGTGTTCATGATTTAAACTCAAACACAAAATCAAGTTGGTCAACAAATGAACTAATATATATATTTGACTGGAAATCAAGTATAGCATGTCTGAAATGACTAAAAAGCCCTTTCCTTTCATCAGTCAAACCAAGCAAGAATTCAATACTTCCGTAAAAGTTTTATCTTTTGGTATTTGTAGAGTGCTTCTTATATGATGTATATATAAATCATGTGAAGATAAGAATGATTTATGTTCTTTTGAAAAGGAGTAAAAGTGGTTCAATTGACTCTAAAGCTTTAATCTTTTATTTGGGAAAATGGCATATAACATAAAAAGGTTTGATGGGAGGGAAAGACCAACTCACATCAGAAAACAAATCAAAGTTATGAAGAACAGAAGAAGTAATCTAGTACAAGAAATTTGATTGACAAGAGATCTAGTATGATTGTGTGTGTGTGTGTTATTGATATGCAAAATGACCAAAAAGTCCCTACCTTTTATTTCTTCCAAACCAGATTGTAACTGGATCCTGTTAGATTCCAACATCTTGGATACATCTTTCCCAGAATCATAAATCCTAATAAAATAGTCTTCAACATCTTTCAATGTTTCCAACAACTCTCTCCCTCTTTCAGGTGTATCTATGACTGTCAAACCCTTGTGTGTCTCCCCCTGGCTCACGTTAGCACAACCCACTGTCCCCAAGGCTGCTTCAGCCCCACAACTTTCCTCTTGCTTCCCACACTCTTTCTTCTCTTCACCACTCACCACCACCTTCTTTTTTACTTCTTCCACTCTCTCAACTTCTTCTTCCAGTTCTGGTATCCCCTCTTCTTCCCTAACTACCCTCAAATCTTCATCAGAATAACGATTATACCCTCCCATCACCTCTGGTCTCATTGTCACAAAAGGGTCAAAAAAGTCCCACCCAAACTCCCTCTGTGGTGATGGTATACTTGAAGCTTGAGGACCCATTCCCATTCCCATACCCATTCCCATACCCATACCCATTCCCATACCCATTCCCATACCCATGTAATAATACCCACAACCATCTTCTTGTTCTCTTTCCGTCTTCACCTCTTTCTCACTCTTCAAGTTGTTTGCCCTCTCTTCATCTTCTTCTGAAGAGGTAAAGAAGATGAGCAAGAGCATGAACCACATGCATTGTCATCTTTGCTCTTTTGAGTTGGTTCTTGAGAAGGGTTTTGTTGAAGAAACAAAGGGTTTGAAACAATCTTGTTTTCCTTAGGGGGAGATGGTGGTGGGAGAGTGATGAGAAATGGTGAAGAAGATGAAGAATGTCTAGCAACAAACAGTTTTATTGCTGCTGAAACACCATACACTGATTGACAATACCTGAAGTGAGCTTCTGCAAGACCATACCTTTTTTCAACTGCTAGCTTCAAGAAATGTTTTCTTTCTCTGCAGATAGTCACCACCTCCTCTTCTTCTTCCAACTTTGTAGCAACACACCCCATTTCAAATCAAACCCACCCAAAAATAAGTATAAAAGAATGATTTTTTGAAGGAAAAATGGAGTTTTTTACAGGTTTTTGGTAGAAATGAAATGGCTTAGTGTGAAAAAAGGAATCTTTTTGGAGGTTCAAGAAAGTGCAGATTTTTAAGCAAACACAAACCCATTTTGCTTTTGAAGATTTGGGTGAGTTTTAGCTAACAAGATTCTTGTTTGATGAACCCTAATCATTCAACCAAATTCATTTTCTGAAGAAAAATGGAGTTTTTGAGACAGAGATGGTGGTGGGTTTACAGAGAAGAAACAAAGGAGAAATAATAAAGTTGGGTTTATTCTGAAAATGGCTTGTCAAACATAAGTGTGTGTGTGTGTGTGAGAGAGAGAGAGAGAGAGAGAGAGAGAGAGAGAGCGCTTAGGAGGCGCTGTGAGTGTTTTATTATTAAATTTCAAATGCAGGTAAGGAAACTGTAGTGATTTGTACATTAAGCAGTAACAATTGTACATAGTGCATAGAGAATTGTATACTCACCTTGGTTTTAGGATTTTTGACTAGGGTGAAAGGAGTAAATTTGGTTTAGATTATGTTTTATATTGCAGGAATAAACTGTTGCTATATGGAATTTAGCTGTTGAAATACAAAAGAAATATTTTTTATTTATTTATTCAAGGTCATGTCTCTTTTTTTAAGACCTCTACCTTTTAACAGTAATATGAGAAAAATAATTTATGGGCTTATGAATTATCAACTATAAGTGTATAAAAAAATAAAGAAAGAAAATATACGTTTATATACGTTTGTAAGGATGTTTATTTATTTTTTTTGGGAAATATACGTTTGTAAGGAAATATACGTTTGTAAGAAAATAAGAAAATATACATTTAAGGAAAAAAAATTATATATAATATATCAAGTATTAAATGGATTAAACAATACGTGTTTTAAGTTGATGCATTTAAATATATCCGTCATAAAACATTAAAGCCTACATGCCCTTTTATAAATTGTTTTTATAATTTCTAATATGATATCTTATATATTTTTATGGTTTACCTTTTACAAAATAATTTAATAACTAGGTTTTCATCCTAGTTCATGCACCACGGTCTCATCACAATTTCAAATATTAAAATACATATACAAAACACGTAACAACAACTATCATTCTCATGTAAAAAACCCTAAAGCATTCTCCGTCGTAAGATACTCATATTCTCAATACTGTTTACTCAATTCTATGTGTTTCGTCAAGTACTTAATCTATAACGACAATCCCTATAGCTAAGACACAAAAATACTCGCTTTTAATATGACTCTATTTTCAAAAGAAAATATTTCAAAATGTTTACATAAAAAGTAAAAAAAAAAGTCTAGCATTTCATTTCTCTAAAAAATTAAATAACAAAAGTTATTACCGAAGACCGAGACTATTAGGAAATCAAACGGATTAAAAGTGTTGATATGTGTAAAGTTTATATAGATTTTTTGTAAAAAGTTTCACACAATTAAGTTTTAATTAAAAAAAACAATTATTACCCTTAAACCAACTATACACAATAAACAAGTGCACCTATCGTATACTAGTATAGTTTTAGACAATAATCGGGTATCGATTCATGTACACAATGATTCTCAATATAAAATTATCATCACTATTTAACTAGTGGAAGTAGCTTAAAACCCCATCAAGTATATCTAAACATGTAACTCTTTGAAAATATATAACGATAAACACATAATAGCCATCCAAAGTTACGCAATAAGAAACAAATGATACATTTATGTCGATGTGAAAGATGAAGTAAATTCTCTTCAGAGTTATCTAACTCCACAAATATTTGGATACTTGACACGATAAATGCATGACCAACACCGCAACTTGCGTAAAATAGACAAAACTAAAATTACCCTTCAACTTATACACATAATACCATGATTAAAACAATTCATAACCAATGAAGAGAGATTCATGACGTACACTATTGTTTTTTCAAACATAAACATAAGGATGCACATTTGATCAATTTTACTTAAATTCAACCTTCATTCACTATTTCTAGTCAAATATTATAAATTACATATAAAAATACAATCATATGTATACGTGTTGTAAAAGACATGAGGTTTTCCAACATAACACGCTTACAATACTTAAAAATTAGAACATTACATCAAACTAGAACAAACATACATATATTATTGAAGAATAACCAATCTTTATCATACCGTCAACATAAACAACACCAAGAATCATGTACAAGTTATTAAAACATGCTAGGTTTCATCTAATCCAATTGATAATAACAGTTTAGCCATGACACTTACAAAAACCACACCCAAATTCAAAAACATGAAAAAACTTATAGTAGATCTAGAGAAATTCAAACAAAATCAAGTGAAAATGAGTTAGATGATGTTAGTCCCTCCTTGTAAGTGCTCGATCTTTAAGCTTAGCCTTAAATTTTCAAAGATTTGCCCAAAATCACCCAAGAGATTTGAGAGAAGTAGGGTTTGTCGTATAAAGGTGAATAATCTTCAGATGGGGGAGAATTGTGTATACATCACGATTTTTGGTCAAGCATTGACATGTTTTGCATCAAGTCAACAAAAAATAAATTTTAGCTTTTCAAGTTGAGTATGTTGATTTTAGACATTGGCATCTCAGAATGTTTTTCTCCTTAAATCTTTCACTAAATCATAAGTTTTTCACAAAAATCATAAACCTCACTTTGAAAACCTAAAACATTTAGTTTAAACATAATAAGTGTATAATTGAATGATCCACAACAAAAAAGGCTCAAAATGGGTATAAAGACATATTATTTCTATGTGTTATTATTAACATATCAAGTCAACAAATAAATAAATTTTAGCTTTTCAACTTGAGTATGTGATTTAAACATGGGCATGTCAGAATGTTTTTCTCCTTAAATCTTTCACTAAATCATGATTTTTTCACAAAAATCATCAACCTCACTTTGAAAACCTAAAACACCGTTTAAACATAATAAGTGTATAATTGAATGATCCACAACAAAAAAGGCTCAAAATGTGATAAAGACATATTATTTCTCTGTGATTATTAACATATCAAGTTAACAAAAAAAAATTAGCTTTTCAACTTAAGTATGTTGATTTTAGACATGGCATGTTAGAATGTTTTTCTCCTAAATCTTTCACTAATCATGAGTTTTCACAAAAATCATCAACCTCACTTTAAAAACCTAAAAAGCTCGAAATGGTATAAAGACATTATTTATATATGTTATATTAATATATCTAGAATATATTATGATATTTATAAGAGCCGAAGATGGAAATTGGAATAAAAAAAGTTAGAAGTGCACATTGCATTAATGACCAAATTCAACCTAAGAAGTTAGTTACAAAATCGAGTTCGGTAAAATTTACGTAGAACTTTAGTTGCTAATATAATATATATAGATATATATATATATATATATATATATATATATATATATATTTATATATATAAGCGTGTATATATATATATATTCGAGGGTTCAAGTGAGAAAGGCTTTTTTAGACACGTAGGAACCAATCTCAAATATAGTTTTCAATGACAAAATTGTAATTAACAAAAAAAAATATTTAAAAAATTATAAATAAAAAAATAACATTAAAATAAAAAATTAAAAACATTAAAAATGTTCCCCAACTTTCCCTCTTTCACTAAAAAATATAAAATTTTTTATAAAAAATAAAAAAATTTCACGTTTTTTTAACGAACGAAATTAGTTTTAACAGGTGTAATATCGGATTTATACATGTGTACTTCCAGTACTACACATTTGATAACTAGATTTACACATATGTAAACAACAAAATGTATGATTTTTAGAAGTATATCAATATGATAGGCCGTTGGAAAGATAAAAAAACTACGAAATTTTATGGTGAATTTTTTTGAAAAAATGATGTGGTGAAAAAAGATTACAAAAGTTTAAGAAATAGGGGGGGGGGGTGTAAGGATTCCTGAAGTCTGATGCAACCCAAAACTGCCTAAGTGTTTCAGCAACATGCACTAAGTACTGAAGTGAAGAATGCTTCGGAAGAATTACACAAAGCATTAGAAAATACTCTAAGTGTAATATCTTCCGAAGCCAAGACCAATATCTTCCGAAGCCTAACATGAAGTCTTCCGAAGCTTGAAGAGACAAAGTCTTCCGAAGCTTCAACCTATGAAGACAGATTTCTTCCGAAGACTTTTAGTACACATGCTTTATCTGATGTACTGTTCCATAAAGCACCTTTTCCGCTGCGTCTCTGATAAGTCACCAACTTACAGGAGTTGGTGAAAAGGTCCATGCTTTTGGTAACTGTACATTGAGGTCTTGAGTCTGAAACTTTCCACTTTATGTACTTTATCCTTTTTAATGTATAAGGATGTGAGCTATGGCATGTCATAGTCACAAGGTCAAAAGGCAGATATGCCTTTTGATCCTACAATTGATTTTGTTAGTGTCTAGTCAATTGTATCCAGCTGGCTTTCATAGTATAGCCGGCTGTAGGTTGTAGTATAAGTATTCCAAGTTCTTGTATCTTTCTTAATGCTTTGTAACACTTGTAAAAGAACTTGAGAAAGCAATATACTGCTACCTTGAAAACTATACTCTCTTGTTCTTCTCTTGCTTTACTTGTGTTCTCTGCATCACCTTTGGTTACCTAGTTCACTGTTTGATTAACGTTTAGTTAATCTCCTCATTGTGTTGTTGTGTTGTAATTGTGTTCAAGCCCTTGAACGATCCTGCAATTGGTATCAGAGCATTCAGGCTCGTGATATAAGATCTAACCATCTTAAGATCCCTCACACACACAAAAACTAAACTTTTTCAAATGGCTTCCATCTCAAAGACTGATATGGAGACTGGAACCATGAACAAATCCCCATTGATCACTCTTGATGACTTCGACACCTGGTGCATGAGGATGGAAGGCTTCATCAGGTCTCTTGACTCAAGAATGTGGGAATCTGTTGAATATGGACCTTTCATACCTAGCACCCCCTCTGCTACCGGTGCTGGTATGATTCCTAAAGATGTGGCCAACTACTCAGATGAAGATAGGAAAAGAGTAGAGATTGACAGGAAGGCCATGACTGCTCTTCAGACTGCTATCCCAAACTCTGTGTACAGAGGTTTTAAGAAGTGCAAAACAGCTAAACAGCTGTGGGATGCACTGAAGCTGATGTATGAAGGCTCCTCTGAAGCCAAGGAGAACAAGAAAGATCTTCTGAAGCAGCAGTTTGAAAATTTCACCTTTAAAACAGGTGAAACCATGACCCAACAATACTTCAGGTATGTTGAGATTGTGGATACCCTTGTGGATGGAGGAGTTCCTCTTGAGAACAGAGACATTGTAAGGAAGTTCATGTCCTCACTTCCTAGGCAATGGACACACTATTGTGTGGTAATCAAGAGGACTGAGAACCTTAAAACTCTTACTCTGACAGAGTTATATGGGATTCTCAGTGGATACCAGATGGAATGAACTTACAAGGTTCATCTGGCAACTCTAACAATCAAATGGGTTCAGCCCTTCATGTGGTTGAAAGGGACAGCATAGAACCCCAACATCATCTCCTATGCTACCCTGACAACTCACAAAAGGGTCCTTTCATCACCTTCCCGGAGACACCAAGGGAGAACTTTACTCAAGGAAGCCCATTCCAAGAGACAAGTTCTTCTCAAGCCTTTGTGTGCAGATGAAAGCTGTGGAAATTATCTCTTCACTCTTGAAGATCTAGACTGTATCCATCCAGATGACCTGGAATACATGGAGATAGTTCAGCAGATGGCTCTTCTCACTCACAGAGCCAAGAAGTTCTACAAGAGGACAGGAAGAAAATTCCAAGCAATGCTACCAGTGGTAAGTTTGGCTGGATAAAAGCAAAGTTAAGTGTTACAATTGTAACCTTATGGGTCACTTCGCAGGGAGTGTAAGGCACCCAGAGCAAATGGGGGTCAAACACAACTCAGACCAAACTACACAACAATACCCCTCAGGCTGAGAAGACAAAGCAACATGCTGCGGTTGCTGTTGAAGAGGGAGGATTTGACTGGAGTTTTCAGGTGGAGGATGCTTCTCCAAACCAAGCATTGATGGCTGATCATGATGAAGCCAAGGTATTAGAACATCTTTGCTCCCCTGAATGCATTGCTAAAGTAAATAGATACAGGTCCTACAACCTAGAGATGAGATCTGATCTTGAGTCATTAAACATATTAAAATCTGACTTTAGAAAGTCTGAAAATGATTACAAGTTAAAGATAGAAGACTTGGAGAAAACTATTTCAGTACTAAAACATGAACATACAGATTTTAGAACTCAGATCCAAGATCTCATCACTAAGTTGACTAAGTGCCAGGCTGAGCTTGTGATCAGCAAAGCCCTGGCAGAGAAAAGTGTTCTTGAAGAAGAGACCTTCAAGAACATGATATCCTCATCCCTACACATAAGGTTTGTTATCAAAATAGACAGGGACTGGGATCAAATGAGATAGCTCCTCCACACACAATCTTGTCTGTAAGATCTCCTAGGTGTGGAACTTGTGAAGATGAGCTTCCTCTCATAGATCCAGTAAGTGAGGATGATGAAGAAGTGATAGTGAGGAATCCCTCTGAGAAGAGTGAAGAAGAGGATTCCTCCAAGGGCCACTATCCTTCTGAGGAGAAGAAATTAACTGTGATGACCAAGTCCAAGAGAAAGAACTTGATCAGGAAGAGCAAAAGGAAAGCAAAGAAGGCTCAAGAAATCAAGGCTACCTTTGATGCTAAGCAGAAACAAGTGTTCATCTCTGCAGGTTTCAAAGCAATAAGGACTGAAGACATCCACCAAAGCCTCTTATCCAAGAGTTCTGGTTCATGTTCAAATCATCTCAGTACAAAGAAGAAGACTGAGCTGCTGTGTACCACTGCTGCACAGCCTGGACCATCAAATTCCAAGAACAGTTCACAGCCCAAGGAACTGTATCTGAATCTACCAAGATGAAGGTGAAAAAGGGATGTGACCAAGCCAGTCTTGCTCTCAAAAGGAGATTTCTTTGAAGAAGAAAATGCTGTGTGTTATGTGTGAAAGTACTTCTCATATTGCCAAGGATTGTCCATACAATCCTAAAAGTACTATCCACATGACCAATACAAAGACTTCAAAGAATCTCAAGAAGTCTCAAGCTTCGGAAGGAAAGTCTGTTTCCTTCGGAAGCTCCAAATCAAAGAAGAAGGTAAATGGAAAATTACCTTCGGAAGCAAAGTTGGTCTCGGAAGAAAGGAGTTCTTCCGAAGTACTAAAGTCTACTGCAGTGACTGTAGATTCTTCCGAAGTATCAGTCATTAAAACTTGTGAAGCTCCAAAAGCTTCTAAGGTTTTGAAGGTCAAGTCCAAGACTCCAAGGTGGTGTGGAAGTCTAAGAAAGACCAAATGACTGAGGTTTCTCCATCAACAACAGCCGAAGATCCCCTCTGTACAACCATAGGATCTATTACTGTTGCATTACCTTCTATTACACTTACTGAACCCAAGACAAGTAAGGCTTGGGTTTCCAAATGTAACTAATCATTTTCTTTGTGCAGGAACAGCTCAAGACAAACAAGAATGTCTGGAATTGACAGTGGCTGTTCCAGGCACATGACAGGCGATAGGTCTTTACTTCATAATTTTGAGAGAATTGATGGAGGACCAGTTGCTTTTGGAGGAAATGAAGGTGGTTACATTTATGGAAGGGGCAAGGTCACAAATGGTAAGCTCAGCATTGAGAAGGTAAACTTTGTTAAGGAGCTTGGGTACAATCTTCTGAGTGTATCTCAATTTTGTGATCAGAGTCATAACATGCTCTTCACTGAGCATGAGTGCATTGTTCTCAAACCTGGAGTGGTCATTCCTCATGAGCATATTCTGCTCAGAGCCCCCAGGAAAGGGAACATGTACAAGATGGATTTGCAAGAAACATCTCCCTCTGGAGAAGTTTCATGCTTTCTATCTAAAGCAAATAGTGATGAGTCTTTCCTATGGCATAAAAGAATGTGCCATGTAAACTTTAAGAATATGAATAAATTAATCAAACATGATCTGGTAACTGGAATGCCAAAGAAAGAGTTTACAAGTGATGATCATTGTGTTGCATGCCTGAAAGGGAAGCAACACAAGGTATCTCACAAGCCTAAGGAAAAGAACTCCATCACTACTCCCCTACACTTATTACATATGGATCTCTTTGGCCCCACCAGTGTAATGAGTTTAGGAAGGACCTTATACTGTCTAGTGATCACAGATGATTTTACAAGATTCACTTGGGTTTTCTTTCTTAGAACTAAAGATGAGACTCCTGAGATTCTAAAGAATTTCATCTTAAAGATTGAGAATCAATGTGATCACAAGGTCAAAACCATAAGATGTGATCAAGGAACTGAATTCAAGAACCAAATCCTTGATACATTTTGTGATGAAAAGGGTATTACAAGACAATACAGTGCTCCCAGGACTCCTCAGCAAAACGGAGTTGCTGAGAGGAGAAGGAGAAAGAAACCGGACACTTATTGAAGCTGCAAGAACTATGTTGTCTGACTCTTAAACTGCCTATCACCTTCTGGGCAGAGGCAGTGGCAGTACTACTCTGCATGGATACTCTTCTCAAGCTAAAGCTTATAGAGTATACAATCTCAGAACTAGAATCATTGAGGAGTCAGCCAATGTGACTTTCAATGAGCACACTCCCAGTGTGGCTGGTTCTGGTCCGGATTGGCTATTTGATCTTGATTTAGTTACCAACTGTTTTAATAAATCTTGTGAGCATGTTTCAGGATCTGCAGAAAATTTAAATACAGGTGATCCTGATCCAAGATTTGAGCTTGGAAGACCTTCAGCTCCAGTTGAAACTACTTCAGCAAATGAGGTTTCTATCAGCACAACAATGACAAATCCAGCTGATACATCTGGCATGCCTTCAAATTCCAGTTCAGAGGCCTCTCAACCAGATAAAGACATCTCAATTGCAGAAGATAACAATGGTGATGGTGAAAGTGATCAAGAATCTCTTGATGCTAATAACCATACCATAGATGATAACATCAATGATGTCACACACTCATTGGATCAAGTTAATCTTGATAAGTGTGATAATGTGGAGGATCAATCTTCAAGACCAGATCTAAATTTCTCAAATTTGGATCTATCTCAGCAACTTGCTGTGATCCCTCAGCTAAGGATCCACAAGTCTCATCCTACTACAAACATCATTGGAGATGTTATCTCCGGGGTAAAGACAAGAGGGCAAACCCATGAAGCAAATGTTTGTCTTCACTCTTGTTTTCTATCCCAGTTAGAGCCAAAGAAAGTTGAGGAGGCTCTAAAGGATGGAAGTTGGGTTGAAGCTATGCAACAAGAGCTGCTTCAATTCAAAAGACAGAAAGTTTGGAACCTTTGTCCTCTTCCTCATGGGAAGACTACCATTGGAACCAAATGGGTTTTTAGGAATAAAAGGATGATAGAGGAATCATCATCAAGAACAAGGCTAGACTAGTTGTTCAAGGATACACACAAGAAGAAGGGATTGACTACACTGATGTCTTTGCTCCTGTAGCTAGACTAGAAGCTGTTAGGATATTCCTGGCATTTGCTGCATCCAAGAACTTCAAGGTCTACCAACTTGATGTAAAGTGTGCTTTCTTATATGGAGTGATTGATGAGGAGGTTTATGTCAAACAACCACCTGGTTTTGTAGATCCTGATCATCCTGATTATGTCTGCAAGCTTGACAAAGCTCTCTATGGGCTGCATCAGGCACCCAGGAAGTGGTATGAGACACTGTCTGAGTATCTCTGTAAACATGGTTACAGAGGTACTATAGATGGAACTCTCTTCATCAAAGGACAAGGAAACGACATTCTGCTAGTTCAAGTATATGTGGATGACATCATCTTTGGCTCAACCAATTCAAGGCTCTGCAAAGACTTTGAAAAGCTGATGAAAGATAGATTTGAAATGAGTTCAATGGAGAACTTAATTTCTTTCTGGGAATTCAAGTGAAGCAGGTTGAAGATGGCATTTTCATAAGTCAGTCAAAGTATATTCAAGATATACTCAAGAGGTTCAACATGACTGATTGTAAGACTGCTAAGACACCCATAGCCAGAAACCACTCTCTTGGTCCAGATCTTGAGGGGGAGTGTGTAGATGAGCACTTATACAGGGCTATGATTGGGTCTCTTATGTATCTTACAGCTAGCAGGCCTGATATCATGTTTGCTACATGTATTTGTGCAAGATATCAAGCTAATCCTAAGATGTCTCACTTAATCACTGTGAAAAGGATTTTAAGATACCTCAAAGGTGCTTCAACACTTGGTTTATGGTATCCAAAGAATTCTAATTTCAATCTGTATGCCTATACAGACAGTGATTATGGTGGTTGCAACATGACTGCAAAGTCTACATCTGGGGGATGTCAATTCCTTGGTGGAAGGGTTGTCTCATGGCAATGCAAGAAACAAACCTGTGTGTCTGCATCAACTGCTGAGGCTGAATACATTGCTGCTGCAAGCTGCTGTGCTCAAGTGCTTTGGATTCAAAATCAGATGCTAGACTACGGATTTAACTTCAAAGAGACTCCTATCCACATAGACAACAACAGTGCTATCTCTATCACTGAGAACCCTGTGCAGCACTCAAGGACCAAACACATCAACATCAGGTATCATTTAATAAGAGATAACTATGAAAAGGGGTTAATTAAACTAGTCAAAGTTCACACAGATGAACAATATGCTGATCTGTTCACAAAAGCTTTTGATGAACAGAGATTTAAGTATCTGATATCAGCTATTGGGATGATTAACTTTGAGTAGATTTTTTTTTAAAACTAATTCTAATTATTTCTTCTTAAAATATGTGTGTCCTAAGTTGTCTAGTTCATCACTTTCATAAGCTCATTTTCTTTGAATGAAAAACTCTTTTTGAAGACTTTCCTTGGATTCTTGAAAATTTTCTGACACTTCGGAAGATAACATTTTACCTTCGGAAGAAAAATATGTCTTCAAAATAAATGACTGTCTAAGAAATTTTACCTTCGAAGAAGTCAAAATTTATCTTCCGAAGCTTAAAATTCTCAACTTAGACACTTATTCATTTTAAGGACTTTTTCCTTCCGAAGCAAAAATTACTTTCGGAAGCTTTGTTCATTCTTATACAAAGCATCCAAAAGTTTATTTCTCTTCCGAAGCATAAATCTTTAAGACTCTCAGGAAAATTCTTCCGAAGTCACTTTAGCTTCGGAAGCTTTTTCAATCAAACTTCCGAAGACAAATTACTTTCGGAAGCTTTTCGAATTCCAAGAAAACTACTTTTTGAGCAAAAAGGTAAACTACTTTTTCAGAGGTGGGACCGACATACGGATTTCAAAGTTTATCCTCTTTCATTAAACTTTATCTGAAATCCTTCTCTCTCATATAAACCAACGGTTTCCCCCTCTTCTATCATCTGCTTTTCTTCCATACCTAAAACCAAAGCTTTCTCTCTGAAATTTCCTTCCCATTCTTTTCTCTTCATCTCTGAGCTACCTCACAATGGCTGACCTTACACACAGAAATGATCCTCACTTTGCCATGCAGCTACACAGACAACACAATCAGGTTGCTCTGTTATGCTCTGACAAAGATCCTCATTTCTCAGAGGTTTGCCGTTTCTTGTCTTTGTCTCACTACTTCACCTCCCTAACCATTGATCCTCTATATGAGGATCATTTGCTTGAATTCTGGAAGACCTGCCAAGAGGTCATTATGGATGGGGAGAAGGCACTGTCTGCCACAGTGCAGGGGAGAACAATTTTCATCACTCCGGCCATCATCAACCGACATCTTCAGCTGGATGATGAAGCAGGTGAAGTGTTCTTCCAAAAGAAGCGGTTAATCATTCCTTCGAGCAGATGGGCTATGAAGGAGATTTCTCTGTAAAGACCTTCAGGAAAGGGAAGGTCTCATCCCAGTGGAAATACCTGCTCCATGTGGTTATCCACAGCTTATCAAACAAGCATGGTGGATGGGACCAGATTCCTGAGGATCTCTCCTTTATAGTTCATGGGATGGTTCAGGGGGTCAAGTTCAGGTATTCACAATTTGTTTATACTAATTTACTTGCAAACTTAGACTCCTTAGAATATTACATGTTTCCTAGATATGTTCAACACATTCTTAACTGTGAACTGGGCTCACAGTTGAGGGAAACAGGCAATATTCTTAAACTGGGACAGATGAAGCCCGGCATCTTTAAAATTATGAAGAAGCCAACTGTAGGCTTCTCAGGGGTAGAAACAGCCCTAGTCCCAAAAATGTTAGAGCTCATTGCTCAAGGTGACAACATAGCAGTCCAAGCTAGTGTTGAACCACACCTACTGCTCTCCTACCCTCTTCACAACCTCCAATATTCATCACCTACAAAAGAAAATCCCAACGAACCCCTGCTCAGGCTATTGAGTCTGTGCAGGCCCCCAAATACTCAACCTTACAGGAAGAAGTGGACTCCAGAGCTCCCACTTCTCCTGAGGAGCAAACCACTCCCATTACTTTACCTATCAGGGCTGAGGTTCCTCAAGCTCAACCTGATGAGCTCATTAGCCCAACAACTGTAAGCCTTCACTCTGAGTCTCAACACTCAAGTGAACAACCTTCAGGGGACAGCTACCATCCCCAGCCTTTGGATCTAAACCAACCATTCCCAACCTATCCTTTTACACTGATGAAGACTTAGGATTCAGTGAGTACCATGAGTCTCTCTTCTCCTCCTACTCAAAGAGAGATGAGTACCTCTGACTCTCCTCAGTCTATCCCTCATCAGTCACCTATTACTGAGGTGGACACATCTGAACCTGTTCAGGATGTCCATATGGAAGAGGCTCTCACTTTTGAAAGTGATTACATCATTAAGACCTCAACCATGGCAACTCAGCCCATTGGCATCTTAACTGAGGTTGCCAGTGAGCAGAGGAAAACCAGCAGCCAAGAAACTCAAGCTGGTGGTGAGAGAAGGGACTTTGGTCCAATCCTCTCATCCCCCAGTGATTCTTCTGATGAAGATGAGGGGAATTTGAGACTAAAGGTACAACAATTGTCACAAACATGCACCTATCTAGTCTCTAAGGTTAGTCACTTGGAATCTCAGGTGACTACCCTGCAAAACAGGGTCAATGATCAGCAACTCCAGATTTCATATCTGCAGGAAAAACTAGCTGAGAGACCTTTAAGGAGAGCTCAACCAGGAACACAAGAACCTGTGGAAGTGACTGATTTATCCTCCAGCTCACCTATGCAAGTGGGTGATGCTACCAAAAAGGGGGAGAAAGTTATCACAACCACAGAACCTGGGAGTTCTTCAAAGAGAATGGACATAGGACTCACCATCCTCACTTGCTGTTGTGCATTCTCAGCAACTTCCTCAAGTTCACATTAATGTGGACTCTATAGACTCTCTCATCAGGAGTCTCTTTGAGGAAGGTATACCAAGGGCTGTCTCATCTCCACCACATGGAACTGGCAACTACATCATCAGATGGAGGTATGATGATGACAGAAGAGCCCTCATACTTCACAGAGTTCAAGGTCAACAAGAAGTCTTTCAGTTCCAAAGCCTGAGCTTCTATGAAGGACTGGATTTAGTCAACATGCCACTTGTCAATCCAAGCAAATCTAGACAAGCTGACAGGCTGGCTCAAGAATCCAAGACAGGATCCTTGCAGAGTTCTCTCTAAGAAGGAGACTTAGGCAATCAGGCAATGTCATCGGTCAACTGGATGTTGAGGTGGACCCTAAGATTAGTTTCATAGGGGAAACCTTGGCTGAAGGCCCAGTGGCAGAACCTGAGACCCTTGTCTCACCATCAACAACTGCTGCAGAGGTCCAAACTCCATCTGAGACACCTGCTGGTGAAGGTGTCTCTCAGCCTCTCTCTGGCCAGAGCATGGAAGCTACACCAAGCAATGAAGGCCAAGCCTCAATCCACCCTGAGTCAAAGGTCTGTTGGTGACAAAGGGAAAAGGATAATGACTCCTGAGGAAATTGAGGAGGAAGAGAGAGAGAGGAAAAGGAGGCTAAGGGGAGAAAGTTCTTCTGGGTCATCAAAATTCATGCAAGCTGCAATCAGGGCTGCCCCCAGACCAAATACTCAAAATGATGAACAAAGGGCAGTCAGGATTAATTATTTACAGACCAGGAACTATGATGTTGATGAAATCATCTCCCTCCCCTTAGAAGAGTTGAATGAACTGGCTGACATGGAAGTGTCAAGAGAGATAAAGGAGAAAGAGGATGCAAGGTTACTTCTCCAATTCAAAGAGGAGAGGAGACAGAAAAGACTTCACAAGCATACTCCCACTCTCTCTCCAGTTCAAGAAAGTCCTGCACAGGAAGATGTGGCTCCACAAGAACCTCAGGTAGATAAAGAAGAGGATAGAATCAAAATGATAAACTACCTGAGTGCCACAGGCTTCTATCAGGCAAATACACTTCTTCCCTTGTCCTATGACTTCATTGAGTTCGAGTACTTAAAGCAACTTGAGCTTGAGTTAGTCAAAGAAAGAAAAACAACCAAAAGGAAGCTAAGGGAAGAAGCTGCAAAGTCAAGAGCCATCATTCAAAAGAATGCAAAGAAGTCTGCTGACAGACAAAGAATGATGAGCTTCTTGAAGTCATATGGATTCTCCGGAAGGAGACTTGGTCCCATGTCTATCTACAATGGATGAGCATATAAGGGTAATCAAGCAGAAGATTAAAAGTGGTGAACTCATTGATTGCACTCTCTTCCAAGTCAAGTCCCACCTGAAGTGGAGGTCAAGTTTGAACAACCAGAGACACCTGAACCAGAACCTCCAGCTGAGCCTCAGCAAACTTCATCTTCTGATCCAAGACAGGGTCAAACTCCCTCTCCTTCTGAACCTGTGAGGGAGGAACACCCAACTGAGAAAGACACTGATGATCAACATGGTGCTGCAGACCAGTCTTCTCAGTTAAAGACATTAAAGAGGAAGAAGAAAATGGCTCTAAACCAAAGACTAAAAAGAAGAAGCCAAAGTCATCTACCTCTACACCCCAGGCTGAATCAGATCAACCTGAGGAAGTGCATGATGAGGCAGCCCAATCAACTCCTATGCAAGTGGCTCCTCTAGCAACGAGACACCCATCTTATCCTGGACTTACTCTACCAATCCAGAAAGATGGAATGTTATCAGAGATCAAGGTGTTGAAAATGTCTACTCATGGCAAGACATAATCAACTTACCTCTGCATGATCTCTTTGAAATGAGAAGATACTATGAGAGTCTTGATGATCCTGACCATCAAATGAAGAAAGGATGGTCTTGATTATTCTGAAGACTACAAACATTAAAGATCTCTAAGTGTTTTGGTAGCATCAGCCTAGGGGGAGTTTGTAAGGATTCCTGAAGTCTGATGCAACCCAAAACTGCCTAAGTGTTTCAGCAACATGCACTAAGTACTGAAGTGAAGAATGCTTCGGAAGAATTACACAAAGCATTAGAAAATACTCTAAGTGTAATATCTTCCGAAGCCAAGACCAATATCTTCCGAAGCCTAACATGAAGTCTTCCGAAGCTTGAAGAGACAAAGTCTTCCGAAGCTTCAACCTATGAAGACAGATTTCTTCCGAAGACTTTTAGTACACATGCTTTATCTGATGTACTGTTCCATAAAGCACCTTTTCCGCTGCGTCTCTGATAAGTCACCAACTTACAAGAGTTGGTGAAAAGGTCCATGCTTTTGGTAACTGTACATTGAGGTCTTGAGTCTGAAACTTTCCACTTTATGTACTTTATCCTTTTTGTAATGTATAAGGATGTGAGCTATGGCATGTCATAGTCACAAGGTCAAAAGGCAGATATGCCTTTTGATCCTACAATTGATTTTGTTAGTGTCTAGTCAATTGTATCCAGCTGGCTTTCATAGTATAGCCGGCTGTAGGTTGTAGTATAAGTATTCCAAGTTCTTGTATCTTTCTAAATGCTTTGTAACACTTGTAAAAGAACTTGAGAAAGCAATATACTGCTACCTTGAAAACTATACTCTCTTGTTCTGTCTCTTGCTTTACTTGTGTTCTCTGCATCACCTTTGGTTACCAGTTCACTGTTTGATTAACGTTTAGTTAATCTCCTCATTGTGTTGTTGTGTTGTAATTGTGTTCAAGCCCTTGAACGATCCTGCAATTGGTATCAGAGCATTCTGGCTCGTGATATAAGATCTAAACATCTTGATCCCCTCACACAACAAAAACTAAACTTTTTCAATGGCTTCCATTCAAGACTGATATGGAGACTGGAAAAGAACAAATCCCCAATTGATCACTCTAGATGACTTCGAACACCTGGTGCTGAGGATGGAAGGCTTCATCAGGTCTCTTGACTCAAGAATGTTGGGAATCGTTGAATATGGACCTTTCATGACCTATCCACCCTCTGCTACGGTGTAATGGTATGATTCCTTAAAGATGTGGCAATCCAGATGAAGATAGAAAAGAGTAGAGATTGACAGGAAGGCCATGACGATCTCTTCAGAATGCTATCCCAAACTCTGTTTGTACAGAGAGGTTTTAAGAAGTGCAAAAAGCTAAACAGCTGTTGGGATGCACGAAGCTGATGTATGAAGGCTCCTCTGAAGCCAAGGAGAACAAGAAAGATCTTGAAGCAGCAGTTGAATTTCACCTTAAAACAGGTGAAACCATGACCAACAATACTTAGGTAGTTGGATTGTGGATACCCTTGTGGATGGAGGAGTCCTCTGGAACAGAGACATTGTAAGGAAGTTCATGTCCTCACTTCCTAGGCATGGACACACTATTGTGTGGTAATCAAGAGGACTGAGAACCTTAAAACTCTTACCTGACAGAGTTATATGGGATTCTCAGTGGATACCAGATGGAATGAACTTACAAGGTTCATCTGGCAACTCTAACAATCAAATGGGTTCAGCCCTTCATGTGGTTGAAAGGGACAGCATAGAACCCAAACATCATCTTCTATGCTACCCTGACAACTCACAAAAGGGTCCTTTCATCACCTTCCCGGAGACACCAAGGGAGAACTTTACTCAAGGAAGCCCATTCCAAGAGACAAGTCTTCTCAAGCCTTTGTGTCTGCAGATGAAAGCTGTGGAAATTATCTCTTCACTCTTGAAGATCTAGACTGTATCCATCCAGATGACCTGGAATACATGGAGATAGTTCAGCAGATGGCTCTTCTCACTCACAGAGCCAAGAAGTTCTACAAGAGGACAGGAAGAAAATTTCCAAGCAATGCTACCAGTGGTAAGTTTGGGCTGGATAAAAGCAAAGTTAAGTGTTACAATTGTAACCTTATGGGTCACTTCGCCAGGGAGTGTAAGGCACCCAGAGCAAATGGGGGTCAAACACAACTCAGACCAAACTACACCAACAATACCCCTCAGGCTGAGAAGACAAAGCAACATGCTGCGGTTGCTGTTGAAGAGGGAGGATTTGACTGGAGTTTTCAGGGGAGGATGCTTCTCCAAACCAAGCATTGATGGCTGACCATGATGAAGCCAAGGTATTAGAACATCTTTGCTCCCCTGAATGCATTGCTAAAGTAAATAGATACAGGTCCTACAACTAGAGATGAGATCTGATCTTGAGTCATTAAACATATTAAAATCTGACTTTAGAAAGTCTGAAAATGATTACAAGTTAAAGATAGAAGACTTGGAGAAAACTATTTCAGTACTAAAACATGAACATACAGATTTTAAAACTCAGATCCAAGATCTCATCACTAAGTTGACTAAGTGCCAGGCTGAGCTTGTGATCAGCAAAGCCCTGGCAGAGAAAAGTGTTCTTGAAGAAGAGACCTTCAAGAACATGATATCCTCATCCCTACACAATAAGGTTTGTTATCAAAATAGACAGGGACTGGGATCAAATGAGATAGCTCCCCACACACAATCTTGTCTGTAAGATCTCCTAGGTGTGGAACTTGTGAAGATGAGCTTCCTCTCATAGATCCAGTAAGTGAGGATGATGAAGAAGTGATAGTGAGGAATCCCTCTGAGAAGAGTGAAAGAAGGATTCCTCCAAGGGCCACTATCCTTCTGAGGAGAGAAGAAATTAATGATGACCAAGTCCAAGAGAAAGAACTTGATCAGGAAGAGCAAAAGGAAAGCAAAGAAGGCTCAGAAATCAAGGCTACCTTTGATGCTAAGCAGAAACAAGTGTTCATCTCTGCAGGTTTCAAAGCAATAAGGACTGAAGACATCCACCAAAGCCTCTTATCCAAGAGTTCTGGTTCATGTTCAAATCATCTCAGTACAAAGAAGAAGACAGCTGTGTGTACCACTGCTGCACAGCCTGGACCATCAAATTCCAAGAACAGTTCACAGCCCAAGGGAATGTATCTGAATCTACCAAGATGAAGGTGAAAAAGGGATGTGACCAAGGCCAGTCTTGCTCTCAAAAGGAGATTTCTTTGAAGAAGAAAATGCTGTGTGTTATGTGTGAAAGTACTTCTCATATTGCCAAGGATTGTCCATACAATCCTAAAAGTACTATCCACATGACCAATACAAGACTTCAAAGAATCTCAAGAAGTCTCAAGCTTCGGAAGGAAAGTCTGTTTCCTTCGGAAGCCCAAATCAAAGAAGAAGGTAATGGAAAATTACCTTCGGAAGCAAAGTTGGTCTCGGAAGAAAGGAATTCTTCCGAAGTACTAAAGTCTACTGCAGTGACTGTAGATTCTTCCGAAGTATCAGTCATTAAAACTTGTGAGCTCCAAAAGCTTCTAAGGTTTTGAAGGTCAAGTCCAAGACTCCAAAGGTGGTGTGGAAGTCTAAGAAAGACCAATGACTGAGGTTTCTCCATCAACAACAGCCGAAGATCCCCTCTGTACAACCATAGGATCTATTACTGTTGCATTACCTTCTATTACACTTACTGAACCCAAGACAAGTAAGGCTTGGGTTTCCAAATGTAACTAATCATTTTCTTTGTGCAGGAACAGCTCAAGACAAACAAGAATGTCTGGATAATTGACAGTGGCTGTTCCAGGCACATGACAGGCGATAGGTCTTTACTTCATAATTTGAGAAATTGATGGAGGACCTGTTGCTTTTGGAGGAAATGAAGGTGGTTACATTTATGGAAGGGGCAAGGTCACAAATGGTAAGCTCAGCATTGAGAAGGTAAACTTTGTTAAGGAGCTTGGGTACAATCTTCTGAGTGTATCTCAATTTTGTGATCAGAGTCATAACATGCTCTTCACTGAGCATGAGTGCATTGTTCTCAACCTGGAGTGGTCATTCCTCATGAGCATATTCTGCTCAGAGCCCCCAGGAAAGGGAACATGTACAAGATGGATTTGCAAGAAACATCTCCCTCTGGAGAAGTTCATGCTTTCTATCTAAAGCAAATAGTGATGAGTCTTTCCTATGGCATAAAAAATGTGCCATGTAAACTTTAAGAATATGAATAAATTAATCAAACATGATCTGGTAACTGGAATGCCAAAGAAAGAGTTTACAAGTGATGATCATTGTGTTGCATGCCTGAAAGGGAAGCAACACAAGGTATCTCACAAGCCTAAGGAAAAGAACTCCATCACTACTCCCCTACACTTATTACATATGGATCTCTTTGGCCCCACCAGTGTAATGAGTTTAGGAAGGACCTTATACTGTCTAATGATCACAGATGATTTTACAAGATTCACTTGGGTTTTCTTTCTTAGAACTAAAGATGAGACTCCTGAGATTCTAAAGATTTCATCTTAAAGATTGAGAATCAATGTGATCAAAAGTCAAAACCATAAGATGTGATCAAGGAACTGAATTCAAGAACCAAATCCTTGATACATTTTGTGATGAAAAGGGTATTACACGACAATACAGTGCTCCCAGGACTCCTCAGCAAAACGGAGTTGCTGAGAGGAGAAACAGGACACTTATTGAAGCTGCAAGAACTATGTTGTCTGACTCTAAACTGCCTATCACCTTCTGGGCAGAGGCAGTTAATACTCTGCATTGGATACTCTTCTCAAGCTAAAGATTATAGAGTATACAATCTCAGAACTAGAATCATTGAGGAGTCAGCCAATGTGACTTTCAATGAGCACACTCCCAGGTGGCTGGTTCTGGTCCGGATTGGCTATTTGATTTGATTTAGTTACCAACTGTTTTAATAAATCTTGTGAGCATGTTTCAGGATCTGCAGAAAATTAAATACAGGTGATCCTGATCCAAGATTTGAGCTAGGAAGACCTTCAGCTCCAGTTGAAACTACTTCAGCAAATGAGGTTTCTATCAGCACAACAATGACAAATCCAGCTGATACATCTGGCATGCCTTCAAATTCCAGTTCAGAGGCCTCTCAACCAGATAAAGACACCTCAATTGCAGAAGATAACAATGGTGATGGTGAAAGTGATCAAGAATTCTTGATGCTAATACCATACCATAGATGATAACATCAATGATGTCACACACTCATTGGATCAAGTTAATCTCAAAGTCATGACTACTTATTCACTAGCGATTCTTCAAAGTCAAGATCAAATTGTGAGCTTCATCCTTAAAGGTAAGAATCTATCATACGCGTGAAATATATAGAAATTAATTATACACTACTATCCATTTTTTTGAAATAGTTATAAGCTTATCATGTATATAGCAGTTTCATTTTGCTCAATCCCATATCACAATTCTTATATAATCTCTTTAATGTTATAGTGAAATGTCATCCTAGGAAGGTTTATATGAAAACGTAACCCTATCAGTATTCTATCGAAAACCAAATAGAGCAATGGTTAATGAAGTTGATGTTGATTAAGAAGGTAATACCGCTATTGTCATGAAAACGTTAACCCTATCAGTTTCATGAACTGAGGAGGAAGTGTTTTTGTCGCTATTGTCATGTTTCAGTTACTAAGATGCTAGGAATTGTCCTTTTAAACAATAGTAGTTTCTTAATTTTAAGATGATGTTGGAACTTTGATCATAAAAATGAAATTTATATATTTTAATTTACTGGTGTTGTGGCTATAATCTATACACCTTAGTATATGTACTAGTTTTGTTGTTGTTCATTTAATAACTATTAGATTCATGTTAAGATTGTTGACTTTAAAGTTGAATGTTGGACCCTAAAAGGATTATACATGCCAATTCAAGTGCTGGATTGATGATTTGTTCTGCTGAAATCCCACAAGTCCAAGAAGATATGCGGATGAAGAATCTGCAACAAGAATAGAAGACAAGTATTGGCTATCCACATTTGTTATGCGGATGATCAACAGAACAAATGCTGACAAGTGTTGTTCTTCTACATTAACAAATGTGGACAACCGAACAAACGGTGACAAGGAATTGTTCTTCCGCATTAACTAATGCGGATGCTCAGTAACAATGCGCCAAGTGTTTGTTAATCCGCATTTGTCAATACTGATGACCAAACACTAAATGCCATAGAAGAAAACAAATGCTGATGAAGGTTAACTCATCCGCATTAGTTAATGCGGTTGAACAAAGACAAATGCTAATGAAGACTTTTTGTACTTAGATTAGATTATAGTACATGGGTAATTTAGTCTTTTTGTAAAGGCATCTTGTCAGCTTATAAATAGAATAGAAATCCTCGTATGTAGGTGACTATTGACAAACATTGGTCAATCAGAATATTTTATTTAGTCTTATGTTCAGAAGGAGTATTGTTATTATTTAATGCTCAAACCCTAGCATTCATTGTAACCATTCCTTCCAATTAATACAAAGAGCATTTATGAGTTATTCTTGCATTTAATGTTGTGTGGTTGTATGATTCCGCCATATAATCACCGACTCAATCATCATATTCTATCCTAGTTGAATTATTTCAACAGAGAATATCATTCTCACACCCAGTCAATTGGTATTAGAGCTTCGATTCTTGTTTCATCTTCAGATCTGCTCAGATCCGAATTGAAATCGATTGATTTTGTGATTGAGTTGCTGTTGGAGTGTTCGACCACCTCTAAACAGTATACATGCTGAAACTCTGCTGAAAAACCTCGACAGTCACTGTTCACCCGTAACCATTATCAAGAACAAATCTGTGAACAATTTGCTCAACCATAAAATCAGAACAAAAAATTCATTAACTTCTTATTATTCACACATTAAACCAACAAAAGGGTTACTGAAGAAGTTTCAACATAAAATTAGTTCATAGTTATCAGATGTGTTCACATAAGACTGTTTTGGACTATTTGGAATTAAAAATAAATTTTATTATTCCAACAAGTTAAAAACAAGCTTATTAAAATGGACTTTTTAATTTTCTAAACTTGGTCATACACCTAAACCTCCTATGCTAAAACACAATATGAGTTTAAACAATAGAAAATCAGGTTTATGATTTATATATAGATCCGGATTATAGGATATCCATATGCAAAGGACCTCACATCCCTATGACACTCTCAGCTGATCAAGCTGCTTTGTACAAGACATCAAGAATACCCATTGAAGATCTCCCTCTTGATGATGATGATTAAAGAAGATAAAGATTGACCTTAAAGCATACTCCATTCTCACACAAGCCTTGAAAATGGATGTTCTAAAAAGACTTGAGAAATATGGAACAACAAAAACTATTTGGGATGCACTGCTGATTATATGTGTCACACCCCCAACCACGGCGGTTTCCCGCGGGGCGTGAACGTCATGGAGACCATAGTCATTGATCGACCACTACATGGTTTAGTAAACATACGATGCAAATAAGTTTAAAAATACATAATTGCTTCAGAGTTAAATTGCGGAAGCAGTAGAGCTAATGTAATTGTTTTCAAAACATGAAAAATACAACAATAAATGTCCCAACAGCATGAATGGCCCTAAATGCGACGTGGACCAAGCTAGCTTAACTTGACGCAAATGTCAAATACCTGAGAAAACATGCATGAAAATATGTTAACATAAAGTTGGTGAGTTCGCAGGTTTTAAGGTAATAGTAAACAGTGTAATGGACCACAAGTCTTTCCATGATTTGATTGTTGATCATACAATACTATAATTTATATAAGCACCGCAACCGAAGCTAAACTATAACTGTAACAAATTGCCCCTACCCATGCCTACCGTAAGCATGAGTGAGACAGGCTAATAATGCACCCGTTTAGACCTCCAGTCAAGGTTAGGGTAATTAATCCGGGTGGGGGTAGTCAAACCCAATAGTACTATCCATGACTACCTCGCTTTGGGAAATAAACTAATGGTCTGATAACAGGGGACTTTATATGGTAAGTAAACAACTTATATGACATGTGAATCATTAACAAGTAAATGTGTCCAAGAAAATAGTAATTTGCATATAATCTCCCCCAAAAGAAAAATAAGTAAAATGGGGCTGTGAAACTCACCTGTAATGCACGCGTGAATTCTAGCAATAGTCTGTACGTATGATTGGTCTAGGAATCTCCCAAACAAAATCACATATATTCATGCGGTCATCATTACTTACCCTAGATGGTCATGCATAACTCATCCACAAAGTTAGTTTTGAAAATGTCACTTGACTAGTTAAACACGTTGAACCGTTAATGTTTTATTTAGATTCTTGTTTTCATAGTTATCTTCATAAAAATACATAATGTATTGGATGGGTTTTATATTAAGTATAATAGCATTATACTTTTCATATGTATGAGTTTCTTTTCATCAAATACCTCCAAAAGTGTACTTTATATAATATGAACATTGGACAGAAACAAGAGGATTTTTAGGTCCGGTTGACATCCTCTTTTCATGGTACAAAGAATTTTTATAAAATCTGATATTTTTACCACATCTAGATCTATGTCTTAGGTTTCCAAAAAGTATATCTTGTAGTATGTAACTAAGTTTAAGTGCCTCGAAATAGGTCATGAACCGATGTCAGTGCAGCATTTTTCTGTACATGTCCATGGATTTCACCTTTTTGAGGGGTCAAACCCTACATTCACAAATAGAACCTATAGTACTTTTAAACCTAACACTTTAAGCTAAGTTATCATAGAAGGAAAATCTCCATTTGATTACTTTAAGCATAACTTATGCCTCAATCTTTCTACCCTATCTATTCTGCCAAAAATTCAGGTTCAACACTTTAATCATGTTTGTACGTTTTGGATATGTTATACTCATCTAAAAATTTTAAGGTTGGATGAGTTAAAAACTATACATCCTAAAGTTAATGTTAGGCTAAAGAAACTGTTCATTTGACCATTTTTAGGTCGACTTATTGTGTCGAAAACACAGAACATGAATCTGCCAGAAATGGGCTTACATGTTTTGTTACTTTTTAAACTTTGCTAGAGCACTTTTGGATGAGTTAGTGAACATGAACACATCATGGTGATGTATAGAAGATTAGAAACAAGGTGGTAACCTTAAACAAGCAAGGAGAAAGAGATGGTAGTCTTGAAATACAAGGAAAAAGAAGACTTGATCCTTTGAACTAAGAACCAACCAAGGAAAAGTAGAGAAGATGTTGTAGGATGCTTGGAAGCTTCAAGAATTGTTTGATCTTCACCCAAGAGCACTCGAAACACTTAGATTTGTAGAAGATGAGTTTTGAAAGATGGTGATACTTGGTCGAAAATTTAAAGGGAGAAAGAAGGAGAAGAGTGTGTTGGTGTTGTTGGTGGATTGTGGAGGTTACTTGTATTAGTAACCCTTACATGTTCTTGGAAATCACTACCGTGTGTACATTAGTCAACATAGATGGAAGAGATTTGCAAACATGGATGGTAGTCAAGCCACTTTTGTTCATATACTTTTCCCTTATCACTAAAATGGCAAGTTTAGAGCCTCCCAAAAAGCAACTTGTGTTGGGGATTTGACAAGGGAGGAAGAAGAAAAGAAGGGTGAGGGGGAGGGGGGGGGGCAGCCAAAGAGAGGGGGGGGGGGGTTTTGTTTTCAAAATTTTCTTTTTTGTATGTATTTGAGTGGTATTTCTTGTATTATGGTCATTTTATATATACTTTCATATTTTTACTTGTTACTTACTTTTTTTTAATATATAAAAATTATTATAATAAATACGTAACATCTTGTATTTTTGGTTAACTAATAGTTAACCTTGTTTATTCTTGTAAGGACTATTTATGCCTCTTTATGAAATTTGTGTTTTCTTATGCTTATTTGTTTGTTGGTCATTAAGTATTTAATATAAAACTTAATAACATAACTATTAAATTGAAAAATAATAATTATAATATAACTCTAATAACAATGTCTATAATAATAATAAATAATAATAATAATAAAGTTATAATAATAATAATAATAATAATAATAATAATAATAATAATAATAATAAGTTAACAAATGGAACTATGTGAAACTTAAAGTTTAATTAAGGTCAAGGGGGCCTTATTGTCATTTTATAAACATTAAATAAAAGGTTTTTGCATAAAATAATAAAGATGGAAATCTTTAGGGACCATATGTGTAAATTCTTTAAAACCAACCCAACCCTTTTTAATCGCCCGTATTTCCGGCCACCTTTCCGGCGGAGATCCGACGATCTCCGGCGACGTCTAATAACACTATATTTTGACCGGTTATGAATCCTAAACCGTTCCAAACCCTTCGTGTACATGATTCGACATTGAATGAACGAATCAATGGTGTTTAAACCACCGGTTACAAGTCCAATCGATCAAGTAACCGGTGACATAAAGCCCATGACCGTTCGAATATTTACTACTAATAATAACCTAATTAAACGAATCTAAACAAGCATCTAACTATCTTTAATCGAATACAACGCTCAATTGCACCTGAAACAAACACAATCATCAAATCCCGTCGACCTCTTGCATCGCGACCTGCAACTATTCGAGCACTATCATCAAGGTTTCAAAACTCGAAATAAATAGAGGGCTTTTTATCTCAGTGATCATTTGAAGCTACCTGTGTAACGAATAAGATTATCGTAAGCGTTTGATCATTGATTGGGCACAAGAAGTTCGCGACCTGTTCTTCGTGTTGAATACCTTTGATTCGTCATCAACCGGGTAATTAATCACATGAACACACTCGTTTAATCATGGGTAACAAAAGCCCCATGATTGTAAGTGTTAACAGAATCATCTGAGGTTGAATTGGATCGAAGATTGATTCTAGGGTTTATGTAATTTGGGGGTTTCTGGAGATTATATTTTTATGTTTTCAAAACCAAAGTAAACCGTGGCCAATGCCTTGGTTTACTGGTTACCCACTCGTTTGTCAATCTAGAGGTCCCGGTTCAAACCCGGGCACCCTCAACATATTTTTTAGGCTTTTTCAGCCTTTAAAAAATATAGAAAATTTTCTAAAATTATAAAAAGTAGTTTTGTAAACTTTATTTTTAAAGTTATCCTATTAATTTTTACAAATTTATTACCATAAATACCTTAAAAATTCTCTTATAAAATAATATTAACAAATATCATGCTTAGTTTAATCATATAAAAATATTATATATATATATATATATACATATATATATATATATACATATATATATATTTTAAATCATTTCATTTGGACACTAAACATTTTGTATTGATGGATTAATCATGTTTATTATGGAATTTATATATTTATAAGTTAACTTCACAAAATTGTTATAAAGGACTTAATTCCTTTAAAATTTCATATATGATATCTTCTTGGACTAAAATATATATAAGATCTCACTAGCTAACATTATCTAAATGTTAAAACCCCCAAATTCCCATCAAACCCTAGATCATGATAAATCATAATCTTATTAACCTAAATCTTGTAATATATTCATACTTAGGCCCTTGTGAAGAACTTCGTTGGAATTATTGCTTATTATTTCTTATTTATTCATCAACTATATACTTATTGATCATGTGAGTATTTCTATACCCTTTTTATATTTTCACACTTTTTGGGTGAAACATGTTACATTATAGACTTTGCACTTGTAAACACGTTTGATCCTTGTAAACTTATGGCAATTCACTTGTATGTTATGGTTAGTTGATCTTTGTAGCTACCATGTAATGTCAAATATATGTACAATCATTAACTATTGCTAGCCTGGCGACGTCATAGATCTATGGACCTGACAAGCCTGCTTGGTTGATCCAAGTACACTTAGCTAATCATATATGCTTGTAAACGTTTGAGACTTGTAAAACTTTGTCAAGGTTTGATTGTGCATTCTGTCTTACATCCCTAGTTACTTTGCTCTCTAACTTATAACATGAATTGCCATCTTTTATATATCTATGTACTACAAACTATGGAAATCTCACCAACATTATTGTTGACATTTTATTTTTTAACATGTTTCAGGAAATACTCAAGCTTGATTTCTACTCTTTGAAGCTTACACATCTAGGAATGGACCTAGCTAAATAAATAAAATAAAATGAGTTGTTACATCCTATGTTATGCTTTTTTTTTAAATTTCTTTGAGACTTATGATTGTAATGGTACAATTGGAATTTATGATTAATATATATTTGGGATTGTTAATAGCGTTATGTGGCTGTGAACGATCTTAACTCTCACTCCTTGACGTTTCCGCCGTCAAGGTTGGGGTGTGACAAATAATCTAAGGTCACATATTACAATATGATAATATGTAAATAATAACTCGTGTAAGTAGTAGTGCGTTATACGCGTTTTATCCGGGTAAATATTAGTTTACGCGTTAAGGTTTATTTTAAGTTTTTCTAATGTATTTAATTTGGAGTCTAAAATACTTTGAAACAATAGAATCTAAAATACTTTGAAACAATTTAAAGTATTTATTAGTACACATATATTAATTATCACCAATGTTCGTGTGTGCCGGTTGTATCGCGTGTAAAAATGGTAATTACGCCGAATCACCGATGCATGAAATGTAATGCATGAAATTTTGCAATGCATAAAATGACTTCAATGAAGGAATGTAATTGAAATCGAGCATTATTGGTTTAATTATAACCAAGCCAAGGTCGGGTATTGACCTGAAATTACCAATTGTCATATACTCCCCGTGTTAGAAAGAATTTCGTCCCGAAATTCAGTTAGGGTTGTCTGTAGATGCCAGGGTTTCAAACAAGTGAGGGTAGTTGAGCTTCATTTGGTCTTCGCGTTCCCAAGTAAATTTGGGTCCTCGTCTGGAATTCTATCGGACCTTCACTATGGGAATGCGGCTTTGTTTCATCTTCTTTACCTCTCGATCTAGGATCTCCACGGGTTTCTCAATAAAGTGAAGTTGTTCATCAATCTGAACCTCATCGAGCGGTATAACTAGAGTTTCATCTGATAGGCACTTCTTCAGATTTGATACGTGGAAAGTGTCATGAACACTACTATGTTCTTGAGGAAGTTTGAGCTTGTAAGCTACAGGACCAATCCTGGCTAGGATTTCAAATGGTCCAATGTATCTAGGTTTTAGCTTACCACGTTTGCCAAAACGAATGATCCTTTCCAAGGTGAGACTTTGAGTAGAACCTTATCTCCCACTTGGAATTCCAATGGTTTACGTCTCACGTCAACATAGCTTTTCTGACGATCACGCGCGGCTTTGAGTCCGTTTTGAATATCGGTGATCTTTTCCGTGGTCTCGTGTATGATCTCAGGACCAGTGAGTTGACTATCACCAACTTCTGTCCAACACAGTGGTGATCGACACTTCCTTCCGTACAATGCTTCAAAAGGTGCAACATTGATACTGGTGTGATAACTATTATTGTAAGAAAACTCAGCTAAGGTAAATGAGTATCCCAACAGTTTCCAAAGTTTATCATGCAAGCTCTAAGCATGTCTTCCAATGTCTTATTAGTCCATTCGCTCTGACCATCTGTTTGAGGGTGGTATGCGGTACTCATATCCAACCGTGTACCCAAGGTCTTTTGTAATGATTGCCAAAATCTCAAGGTAAATCGACTGTCTCGATAAGAGATAATGGAGATCGGTACTCCATGTCATGAAACAACCTCTTTGAGATAAACTCTTGTCAACCTTTCCATTTTATCAGTCTCCTCAATTGGTAGAAAGTGAGCAGACTTTGTTAGTCGATCCACAATTACCCAAATCGTATCACACCCGGTGGATGTCTTGGGTAGTTTTGTGATGAAGTCCATGTAAATCTACTCCCATTTCCATTGTGGAATCTCCGGTTGGTGCAGTAATCCATATGGTTTCTGATACTCTGCCTTAACCTTCGAACACATGAGGCACTTGCTAACATAAATGGCTATGTCAGCTTTCATGTTCGGCCACCAGTATAACTTCTTTAGATCTTGATACATCTTATCAGAGCCCGGGTGGATGGAGTATCTTGATTTATGTGCCTCGTTCATCACAAGTTCCCGTAAGTTCCCACAATTTGCACCCAAATTCGATTCATAAAGTATCGAGCTCCATCAGACTTGATCTCAAATTGCTTACCAACGATACGCACGACTCCCAGGACAAGTTCCTCTGGGAGATCGGCACGAATCTCGGGTGTACACGCCCACCAATAAGTTCCTGGAGGAGGAGGAGGTAGTCTGGAGAACCGAGTCGAGGATAATGCCTCCAAGATGTTAGGTGTGGGGTCAGGAGTAGGTTCGGTGACAAGGACAACAGGTGGCGTAGGGGTCTCGGTTTCAGTAGCACCAGTCGGCTGAATCAAAGCATCAAGAGTAGAAGTTGGGAGGACATATGTGGATCCTGCAGAAGAGGTTGGAGATATGGGCTCGTACTCCTCTTCCGAATCAAAAATGTAAATCGGCATCGATGCTAAAGACATCTCTATGACAAGGCAATACACAAGTACAATTGTTATAAGTGAAGTTAATATATGAAGCGATAAAGATATGTAATAAACTACAGTTATAGTCTAGGTCTGTCACACCCCTAACCACGGCGGTTTTCCGCGGGGCGTGAACGTCATGGAGACCATAGTCATTGATCGACCACTACATGGTTTAGTAAACATACGATGCAAATAAGTATAAAATACATAATTGCTTCAGAGTTGAATTGTGGAAGCAGTAGAGCTAATGTAATTGTTTTCAAAACATGACAAATACAACAATAAATGTCCCAACAGCATGAATGGCCCTAAATGCGACGTAGACCAAGCTAGCTTAACTTGACGCAAATGTCAAATACCTGAGAAAACATGCATGAAAATATGTCAACATAAAGTTGGTGAGTTCGTAGGTTTTAAGGTAATAGTAAATAGTGTAATGGACCACAAGTCTTTCCATGATTTGATTGTTGATCATACAATACTATAATATTATATAAGCACCGCAACCGAAGCTAAACTATAACTGTAACAAATTGCCCCTACCCATGCCTACCGTAAGCATGAGTGAGAACAGGCTAATAATGCACCCGTTTAGACCTCCAGTCAAGGTTAGGGTAATTAATCCGGGTGGGGGTAGTCAAACCCAATAGTACTATCCATGACTACCTCGCTTTGGGAAATAAACTAATGGTCTGATAACAGGGGACTTTATATGGTAAGTAAACAACTTATATAACATGTGAAATCATTAACAAGTAAATGTGTCCAAGAAAATAGTAATTTTCATATAATCTCCCCCAAAAGGAAAATAAGTAAAATGGGGCTGTGAAACTCACCTGTAATGCACGCGTGAATTCTAGAAATCTATTCATGAGGTCATGATTACCTACCCTAGATGGTCATGCATAACTCATCCACAAAATTAGTTTTGAAAATGTCACTTGACTAGTTAGACACGTTGAGCCATTAATTTTTTATTTAGATTTTTGTTTTCATAGTTATCTTCATAAAAACACATAATGTATTGTATGGGTTTTATATTAAGTATAATAGCATTATACTTTTCATATGTATGAGTTTCTTTTCATCAAATACCTCCAAAAGTGTACTTTATATAAATATGGACATTGGATAGAAACAAGAGGATTTTTAGGTCCGGTTGACATCCTCTTTTCATGGTACAAGAATTTTTATAAAATCTGATATTTTTACCACATCCAGATCTATGTCTTAGGTTTCCAAAAAAAGTATATCTTGTAGTATGTAACTAAGTTTAAGTGCCTCGAAATGGGTCATGAAGCGATGTCAGTGCAACATTTTTCTTTACATGTCCATGGATTTCACCTTTTTGAGGGGTCAAACCCTACATTCACAAATAGAACCTGTAGTACTTTTAAACCTAACACCTTAAGCTAAGTTACCACAGAAGGAAAATCTCCATTTGTTTACTTTAAGCATAACTTATGCCTCAATCTTTCTGTCCTATCTATTCTGCCAAAAATTCAGGTTCAACACTTTAATCATGTTTGTACGTTTTGGATAGGTTATACTCATCTAAAAATTTTAAGGTTGGTTGAGTTAAAAACTAGACATCCTAAAGTTAATGTTAGGCTCAAGAACTGTTCATTTGACCATGTTTAGATCGAGTTATGGTGTCGAAAACACAAAACATGAATCTGCCAGAAATTGTCTTACATGTTTTATCACTTTTTAAACTTTGCTAGAGCACTTTTGGATGAGTTAGTGAACATGAACACATCATGGTGATGTATAGAAGATTAGAAACAAGGTGCTAACCTTAAACAAGCAAGGAGAAAGAGATGGTAGTCTTGAAATGCAAGAAAAAAAAGACTTGATCCTTTGAACTATGAACCAACCAAGGAAAAGTAGAGAAGATGTTGTAGGATGATTGGAAGCTTCAAGAATTGTTTGATCTTCACCCAAGAGCACTTGAAATACTTTGATTTGTAGAAGATGAGTTTTGAAAGATGGTGAAGTGAGAATGGTGATACTTGGCCAAAAATTTAAAGAGAAAGAAGGAGAAGTGTGTTGGGTGGTGTTGGTGGATTGTGGAGGTTACTTGTATTAGTAACCCTTACATGTTCTTGGAAATCACTACCTTGTGTACGTTAGTCAACATAGATGGAAGAGATTTGCAAACATGGATGGGAGTCAAGCCACTTTTGTTCATATGCTTTTCCTTATCACTAAAATGGCAAGTTTAGAGCCTCCCAAAAAGCAACTTGTCTTGGGAGGATTTGACAAGGGAGGAAGAGAAAAGAAGGGTGAGAGGGGGGGGGGGGGGGACGACCAAAGAGGGGGGGGGGGGGGGGGGGGACGGCCAAAGAGAGGGGGGGGGGGGCGGCCAAAGAGAGGGGGGGGTTTGGTTTTCAAAATTTTCTTTTTTGTATGTATTTGAGTGGTATTTCTTGTATCATGGTCATTTTATATAATTTTCATATTTTTACTTGTTACTTACTTTTTTTTAAATATACAAAAATTATAATAAATAATCTAAGGTCACATATTATAATATTGATAATATGTAAATAATAACTCGTGTAAGTAGTAGTGCGTTATACGCGTTTTGTCCGGGTAAATATTAATTTACGCGTTAAGGTTTATTTTAAAATTTTCTATTGTATTTATTTGGAGTCTAAAATACTTTGAAATAATAGAATCTAAAATACTTTGAAACACTTTAAAGTATTTATTAGTACACATATATTAATTATCACCAATGTTCGTGCGTGCCGGTTGTATCACGTGTAAAAATGGTAATTACGCAGAATACCGATGCGTGAATGTAATGCATGAAATTTTGAAATGCATGAAACGACTTCAATGAAGGAAAGTAAATTGAAATCAAGCATTATAGGTTTAATTATAACCAAGTCAAGGTCAGGTATTGTCCTGAAATTGCCGGTTGTCACAATATGTGAAGGCAGTAGTGAAGTAGCAGAAATTAACAAAGATAAGTTGGTCAATCAGTATGAAACCTTCCATAACTCCAAGGGGAGTCAATCTCTAAACAACTGCATGGATTTATGCAGCTGGTTAATGATCTTGAGATTATAGGGTTTACATATAAATCAAGGAATTGAACAAGAAAATGTTACATAGTTTACCTGAAAGTTGGAAACAAAATGTGACCATGCTGAAAAACACTCTTGATCTGGAAAGCACCACCTTGGATATTATGATTGCTAAAATTAAAGCTCTTGAACTTGATAAAAGGAGCAGAAACCTTGGTGGACCTCAAGTCAATTAAGCGTATAAATTTCCATTAGATACTCATTAGGGTGAAAAATGCATTCATTACTAAAGATGATGATTTTCTCTCATTAAGAGATCAAGTAAAATCAATAGGATTCATTATTACTCCTCAACAAACAAGCCTTCGACATCATCTCAACCAACTGGTTTACTGCCACTCCCACAAGTATACCTGAAGACCAGAGATCTGAAGAGCAAAAGGCTACTTACAATGCCTTTGTTGCAAGCTTTGAAGCTTACTTGGGAGGAAGACTCACTTCTGCTCACTTAATTTAAGAAGACTTAGAAGAAATGGATCCAGATGATATAGAAGAAATGGATCTGCAGTGGAAAATGCCTATGATAGCAATAAGAGCCAAAATGTTTTTCAAAAAAGGAAGAAAGCTTAATTTGAATGAGAATACCAAACTTGGATATGACAAATCCAAAGTTAAATACTTCAACTATGGTATGATTGGCCATTTCTTAAGAGAATGCAATGCTCCAAGAAGAAACAACAACAGTTTCCAAAGGAATTCTCAAGGTCAATCATCATCATAACAAAGCTCAAGCTTCCAATCCAACAATCAGTATCATCATCAACAACAACATCAATAACCACACCAAAGTCAGCCACAACTAGCCTATGGTATGTGGACAGTGAGTGCTCCTGACACATGACTGGAGATCGTTCCCTCCTTCATGAGTTCAAGCATATTCAAGGAACTACTGTAGCATTTAGTGGAGATTTACAAGGTGGTAGAATCCCTGGTGAAAGATCTGTGACAAATGGGATGTTGAGCTTTGATAGAGTGTACTACTGTGAATAATTGAACTTCAATCTGCTCAGGGTGTCTCAGATCTATGACAAGAAATATTTCACTCACTTCACTAACACTCATTGTTACATTCTAAAACCAGGATATCAAAACTCTAAAGAATGGGTTGTTTTGAAGACTTCAAGGAAGAATAAAACCTATGTCTTAAACCTTAATTCTTCTTTACCAAAAGAAGAAACATGTCATCTGTCAAAAGCATCTTTTGATGAGTCACAGCTTTGGCACAGACGTTTGGGGCACAAAAATTTCAAAACATGAATAGATTGGTCAAGGAAATCATGCCATTAGTTTATCCCATAAAGAATTTCATTTCATTGATCATTATCCAATGTATCTCAAAGGGAAACAACATCGGTCTTCCCACAAGCCAAAACTTGTGAATACAAACATTCTCCATTGAAGTTACTTCATATGAATCTTTTTGGACCAACTCGTGTTATGAGCTTTGGAAAGAATAACATTGTTTGGTGATCATAGATGACTTTTCCAGATTTACATGGGTCTTATTCTTACTACATAAAAACGAAACGTCCCAATTGATAAAAGATTTCATCACTAAAATGGAAAATTAACTTTATCATAAAGTCAAAACAAGTAGAAGTGATAATGGGACATAATTAAAAAAATGAAGACATGAGTTCATTTTGTGCAACCAAAGGCATTGCTCATTAATTTAGTGTAGCTAAAACTCCTCAACAAAATGGGGTAGCTGAAAGGCGAAATAGAACACTAATTGAATCAGTACGAACTATGCTTGCCGATGCTAAAATACCAATTACCTTTTGGGCAGAAGCAGTTACACATCGTGCTTTGTACAAAATAGAACTTTGATTGTTAAAGAAAGCAAAAAGACTCTTATGAACTTCTCTTTCACAGAAAACCATTTATTGGATCTTTCAAGTCATTTGGTAGTCTTGTCTTAATATTAAACACCCGAGACCATTTAGGAAAGTTTTCATCAAAGTCTGATGAAGGGTTCTTTATAGGTTATTCTTCTGTCTCAAAGGCTTATAGTGTTTAATCCTAGATTAAACATTATTTATGAATCAACAATGTTCATTTCAAGGAACATTCATTTCCTAAATCAACAAATGATCCTGATTGGTTGTTTGATATTGACTCATTTATAAAATCTTTTGATCAATTTCAATTGTCTGATACAGAAACCTACATTCAATAGAATCTTCTTCATTAGTAGAAAGAATGGTTGATTTTCCAATGGTTCTTCCAACTTTTACTAAGCAACTGAATGAAGATGTCCCACTACAAGCTGATCTTATTAGACAACCATTTCAAAATCAAAGTGTTTCAACTAAGGCTGGTCCTAGCATACTACCATCTCCTTCAGAAGAACCATAAACTAAAGTTAGAAATCAAGATCATGCTACACCACTAGTTGAAACTGAAAGAACCTCAAATGATGGAAGTAATCAAAGTGCTGCTGATGCTGAAGCAGGAACTAGGATAGTCTTTGATTATTTTCAATACTCTCCCACAGTACAAGATGAAGGTGCCTCTCACAAGATGATCTGAATGTCTCCAATCTTGATGTAACCATTGTTGGTGACTCAATTCCAACCACCAGAATACATAAGAATCATCAAGTGGAAAACATCATTGGTGAACTTAATAAACAGGTGACAACAAGCAAGTCAAGCATAGCAAACCTCTGTTTGTTTTCTTTCTTTCTATGTCAAACAATACCCAAAATATCAAAGAGCCTCTTGAAGAAAATAGTTGGATTGAGGTAATACAGGAAGAGTTGCTACAATTCAAGAAACAAGAAGTATGGAAACCGGTAGATCTTCCCACAAGACAATACCCTATCGGTACCAGGTGGCTATATAGGAACAAAACTGATGACCGGGGAATTGTCATTAAAAATAAAGCAAGATTAATGGCTCAGGGCTATACACAAGAAGAAGGAATTGATTATGATGAAATATTTTCTCCTGTAGCCAGATTAGAAGCAATAAGACTCTTTCTAGCATATTCACCATCCATGAAATTCACTTTTTATCAAATGGATGAGAAATGTATGTTTCTGTATGAAAAGATTGCTAAAGAAGTCTATGTGAGTCAACCTACTGGATTTGAAGACCCCAATTTTTCAAACAAGGTATACAAGCTTGGTAAAGCCGTGTATGGTCTTCATCATGCTCGAAGGAAGTGATACAAGACTCTGTCATCTTTCCTTCTTGAACATGGATATGAAAGAGGAAAAATGATCAAACTCTCTTTAGAAAGAGAAAAGGAAAAGACATGTTGTTAGTCCAGATATATGTGGATGATATCATCTTTGGCTCAACAAACACGCTACTCTGTAAAGACTTTGAAGACCTTATGCATTCAAAATTCTAAATGAGTGCTATAGGGTAACTCATATTCTTTCTAGGAGTGCAAGTCCAACAAACAACAGATGGGATCTTTATCAATCAATCAAAATACGTGGAAACCATGTTGAAGAAATTCAAGTTTGCTGACTGCCAGTCCATCAAAACTCTAGTTGACACTAAAGTGAAGATAAGTCCAGATCAAAAAGGCAAATCAGTGGATCAGACTTACTATCGATCTATGATAGATTCACTTATGTATCTAACAGCCAGTAGGCCTGACATTATGTTTGGTGTTTATGTGTGTGCCAAATATCAAGCAGATCCCAAGGAATCTCATGTGAATGTTGTCAAGAGATATTTAGATATCTTAAGGGCAAGCCTGCTCTTAGATTGTGGTATCCAAAGGGAGGAGATTTCAATCTCTATGTTTACACTAATAGTGATTATGGGGGATGCAACTTCAACAGAAAGTACACTTTTGGCGCTTTTCAATATTTTGGTCCTAGACTGGTCTCATGGCAATGCAAAAAGCAGACCAATGTGTTTGTTTCAATAATAGAAGCTGAGTATATAGCAACATCAGCTTGTTGCTCTCAAGTTCTCTGGATTCAAAATAGATGCTTGACTATGGTTTTATCTTCTTACACACTTTAATTAACATTAACAACATAGCTATAATGTTTATAACTAATAATCTAGTTTAATATTAAAATACATATTGATATTGGACATCACTTTTATAGAGATTGTGCTGAAAAAGGGTTAATCAAATTGATTCAAGTTCATACTGACAATCAATTGGCTGATTTATTTACCAAAGCATTTGAACCTAGTAGGTTTGAATTCCTAGTTTAATCAATTGGCATGATTAACCTTGAGTAAAATTCAAAATTACAAAAACATTCAAATGAACACAAATACAAAAAGAAGTCATTTTAATGAAGTTTGTGTCTTATACTTTTGGGAAATGATATAATACAGTCGTTATCATTCACTATTCTTATTTCAAAATTTCAAAAGACTGACATGACTTACTTGATATGTTGGTAGGCTCAACTTAGAAAAAAGATACATGTTGTGATGAACTAAAACTCATATTCAACCATGAAGCACTCATCTCAGAGAGTACTGGTAAGTATTGGCTTATCTAAGTGTTTACGTGTGTAGCAACCAAACACCCAGGTAATGATGAATTATGACTATTTCACCTACATCAGTTTCTTCTCTATTTTGCTGAGTAAAGACCTAGAGAAACAAGCACATAGTGCTGATGTCATGATCCAAAAGATTCCTAATATGGACACCTCCATATCGGATGACTTAAGAAAAGAATATGCAAAAATAATCCTTTTATGGATCACCTTACAAAGTGAAGTGCAAAAGAATCCTAATGTGGATCAAATCATTAAAAGGATCAAAGTAAAAGAATCCTAATGAGGATAAGTGAAAATGAGATTTCATACTTTAAGTGACCTAGTCAAGTAAGTTGTAAAAAAGTTCTACCATGCATTACATGAGGATGGTTGATCAAACCATGCTTTTGTGTGTGAGGTACATGTTGAATATTCAATTAATCAAAACATGATAACTATGACATATATATAACCAGGTATGAGTTTAAGAAGACAAACATACCTTCAATCAATAAGATCATAACATGTCTATTTTACTAACAAAGATTACACTTGTGTAATGTAAGATTGATATGATCCCAAGAAAAGTATACTTCTGCTTCATGTACAGATAAGAAAACCAAAATCATTACAAAAAGATTTTAAATCTTTAAAGTTTCTAAGTATGGATATAAACTTTAGGAGGAGTAATTTAAAATTTTGATCAGTTTGTACAAGTATTTTATTTCTTAAAATTATAAAAACAAAACAGAGATATATCGACTATTTGGTGCAGAAGTTATACTATAGTACTCAGTCTGTGCAGATATCTTAAAGCATAAAAGTCCAAGATCAGTCAAACACTAGGAAACTTGTATCACATTTGATATACAAGTCAATCAAAGCAAGAATTGACAATCTCAACAACAGTCAAAACTCCATAAGAAACTAGACAGTTCTTCGTAACAGCCAATAGATCAGTAGAAAACATAAAATATTTCACCCTACAAAATATTAATTTTGATTAAGCTCAAATATTAATGCGGGTAAGTGCATTGGTTAATGTGGGTGAAGGTAACCCAGGCATAACCAATGCGCGTAACTATTTTTATGTCATTAAAACACAAAGTGAAGCTAATGCGAACAAGTTAACTCTACCACATTTGTTTCAAAGATGTATACATAAAAGTTTGAAGTGTTGAAAATCTATGCGGACAAAATTATTCAACCACATTTGTGTATGTGGTAAACTTTTGTTCTGCCACATTTCTTTTTACTCATCCGCATTTCTTAAATATGGGTGATATCACATTAAAAACTACTTTGTGTATCAAAATGAATAAATAATATGCTTAATCTCTTCTGTCATGATGATGCTTAAAAGTCAAAAAATGCGGACATTCTTTTGGTCTTCCATATTTGTTGAAGTTTATGTGATCTAAGGAATTTGCTCTATCGCATTTGCTATAGTTAATAAATGTTGTTAAGTTTTAAACTTCCGCATTTCCAACAGTAAACAAATACCGATAAACTTTTGTTACATTTGCTACAATGAACAAATGAAGTTAAGTTTTTACACTTCCATATTTGTAACAGTACACAAATTCTGATGAACAAGTTTCTTACCGCATTTGCTACAGTGATGTTCTAAATTTACCCGTATTTGTTTTAAAACTTGTGAAATTTGTGAAAGCCATTAAATCAACTATTTAAACCCACATCAAAAAATCATTTAATACTTTTCAAATTGAGAGACTTAAAAGTGCAACGAGCGGTCATCACTGTTCTTCATCCATCATCATCACCATCACCAAAATCAAAACCTGTGTTCTTGATTCATTCACCCTAACATTTCTTAGTCTCGATTCTTTACATCAATAGTATCGAAGAAAAGGTGAATATCTTGAAAGTTCATAACCTAAAAACCGTCGAACATCTAAACCCAATTTGAACTTAGAACCCTAGGTTAAGAAATAATCGCCAAAATTAACACAAACTAAGGTTTGAGAGACATTTTCGAGTGCAATGAACTTCACTAACAAGTAGTTAACAACATATAAGTGATTTGCAAAAACCTAGTTCATGTGAAAGAATAGGGGTTAGCTGAAACTGTAATATGTTGATGTTAAATCTTGGTATTAATGATTAAAGGTGTTAAAATCAAAAGAATAATCTTCATAAACTTGAACAACAACATAAAAAGTGATTATCATAACAAAATCAAGTTGGGTATCAAAAGTCAAACTAAGTACCTACGAACACTTAGTTTTGACCATCAAAAGTCAAACTAAGAAAACAGTACTTGATTTATGATATACAACCTGTCAATTTTAGTCAAACTTTCAAATTCAGATGCCTATAATATAGGTTACAATGGCTAATCTTACATGGAGTAAACTCCATAATGTTAGTGGTTATCTTGACTCTGATGTATGTGAGGCAGAAGGACTTAGGGACATGATTAGATTTATATCCACTACTAGAGTTGCTCAAGCTATTATAGTGAGACCGATCGTTTATGAGAGATTCATAAGGTCACTTTGGAGCACTGCTGAGGTGATAGAGATAGATGGTTTAAGGACGCTGTCTGGGAGAATCATAGATGATCACACTTTGGCAACTATAGAAGAAAGTGTGAGACAGTGTCTAAAGTTTGGTGATGATGCCAACACTCTCATGGAAATAGAAGATGATGAATCATAACTTTATTTGCAAACATTGGTTATGAAGGAGGTTATGAGGGAAGCAGATTGTGTTCTTTGCAAAAATTTCAAACACCTACCCCAAACTCAAACATCACAAACCTCATCCTACTTCTATAATGTGTTCTTTACATACAAATTGAAACATATCTGAGTCAAAAAATAAAATTACTCTATAATGGTTACCGAAACTCAATTACTTGTTGCATAACTACACGTAATCCACAATCCAATCATTAAATTCTATTAGGTTATAAGGGCAAAACTAACAGTCGACGCTTCTTCACACCTTCACTCGTCATCGTTAATGGTTAAGGGTATCAGAAGGACTGTAGATGTTTGGTTCTTTGTATTTGAGCCTTGAAATTGATTTTGATTTACAGTGGATTACACGGGATCATTCTCCAAAAATAGTAGGTTTCCATAAGCAAGAATATGCAATTTTACATCTCTACCCTTTGATTTATGATTTTAATTAATAAATATTTTTTATTACTTTAATACTATTTTCAATCTCTTCCATTGATTAATATTATCAATGGTTACTAATGATTCTTTTAGTTCCCATTTAAGGGGAGTCCTGTAAAGAACCGGACCCTATATATATGTATGCATGTATGTGTGTATGTATATATATATATATGTAGGAATTGGATATTTTGCTAACTCATAAACATTATAAGAACCCTATAACTCAGTTAGAGCCATTAGATTAAACATTAAAAATATGTTATTCAATTTATTGATATAGATTAATTAAAGACAAAAATGTAATTTTGCCCTTATGTACTTTTGGTCGACTTTTTCTTTTTATCAGATCTTATGTTCCCCGTATCCATAAAATCAATATTTTACCCACAAAAGTAATAATCATTTTTCTCGCAAACAACATTTTTTTTTGATTTTATGTTTGAATTAAACCACCACCATTTCAACCAAATCGACTTCAACCACCACCACATCGTTGTCGCCACCGCACGCCACCCTTGTGTGTCATATTTGTCACCAATGCCACCTTTATCATGGTCATTTTTGTCACCACCACCATTGCGGTTCATATCTAGGTTATCTTTGTCACCACCATTGTGTTCAGATTACCACACCATCTAGAATGATATTAGCCACCACTACATCCCCGCCACCATTTCCAACATCTTTTTCACCATCACCATCTCAGTTTGTCGGATCAAGTAAGGCTGGTGCAACCGAAACAAACACTTAGAACATTTTTGGTGCAACTAAGAAAGAGCTTCTAAAGGCAAAAGCTAAGCTTATAAGGCAAAACCTAAGCTTCCGAAGGTCAAGGCTGAAAGAGTTTCCGTAGAGTAACTCTAACTTCCGAAGACAAAGTCTTCATTCTTTTAAAGTTCAACACTTAGAAGATTCCAAGACAATAACTTTCGAAGTATGAAGTCTTGAATATCATCACAAGCCTCGGAAGAGGTAGACTCTTCCGAAGTATAGGTGGCTTTGGAAGAACTTGTTTTTCCAAAGCCAATTAACATTCGAAAGAATCTACTATGAACTAGTGGACATAAGTATGGTCCTTCTGACCAAACCGCTACAACCTCTAAGATACTGCATGGCGCTTTCCCATGCCTATGTAGTTGATCATACTTTATTCCATTGTTTATTCCTTATTAGTTAGACGGTTACCAAATTTAGTTGGTGATAAAAGGTAATTCATGGACATGTCATGACTATCAAATCTTAGATAGTATTTTATCTAAGATACCTTACCTCTAGCAATGTAGTATACACTTTAGTTGTAAGTTTCTAGCTGGTATCAAAGTATAACTGGGTGTAGATAGTAGTATATATAGTTTCTCATTGTAACTCATTTAGCATGCTTGGAAGAGTCTTGTAATACTTTGAGTTGAGATGTAATATATACAAGTATCTTGAAAAACCTATCTTCTTATGTTTTTTACTTAGTATATTATTATCAGCTCATAAGGGATTCTGCATCATCAAACCAAATGTGACTTAGTGAGTTTGAGAGATAACATTTGTGTTGAGTAACAAAACTCGATCTTGCAATTGGTATCAGAGCTTTCTAGGCTCTTGATTGTGAGATTTTACCATCCAAATGAACCTTTTTCTTCACTCATACACTCACCTCACTCAAAATGGCCCTCAACCAAAAATCATCTGAAGGTGAAATGGGGATGATGTCAAAAGCACCCATCATCGCCCCTGAGAACTTCAGATCTTGGAGCAAATGCATTGAAGGCTTCACTAGGTACGCAGACAACATGATGTGGAAGTCTATTATCAATGTTCGTTACAAGCTAAAGGTTGCAGCACCAGCTGGAACGGTGCTATAATAGAGAAGGCTATTGAAGACTATTCTGACGAAGACCACAAGCAGCTAGAGACCGATAGGAAAGCAATGACTGTTCTTATGACTGCCATACCAAACTCCATCATGGTAGGATTCGAGCATCACCAGTCAACCAAAGAACTCTTTGATGCTTTATCTCAGATGTACGTTGTGACAACCGACCTCTAGGTCATAACTCTAACCTAACCGACCCGCATCTTTTCCCATTCTACTAATATTATTGCTACTATCATTTATACTATTCTCTCCTCCAAGCTAATTGATTTTTATACTTTTGTCTTAAATGATCCTTTTGGAGATAATGCCTAGGCTGACCGCATTTGTTAATGCAGATGACGTGTTCATCATCCGCATTTCCTCTGTGTTCAACCGCATTTGTTAATGCGGATGGGGACTATCAGCCGCATTTGGTAATGCGGACGAGTAATGTCGGCCGCATTTGGTAAATGCGGATAAACATTATCGACCGCATTTGATAAATGCGGATGGGCATTTTTGGCCGCATTTCACCTTGTTATGATTTTTTTCTTTTCCGACTTATGTTTTATGACGATTTTGTGTTTTCAAGCTTTAGCTTAGGAAACTTAGTGTTCTGGGAAGGTCAATTAGTTACCCTTGCAAAACTTAATCATAGTTGAAACAATTAAAAGTGTGCATACACACTTAATTTTCGGTTAATGCATGCATGTTCATGCATAATAATTAGCAACTAACTAAATTATACCATCTAAAATACCACCCCATACTACAAATAATACTATACAATCTTAGATACCGATTAAAAATTAAATTTAAACCCCCACTAGTGTCCAAGTTCGGCCGCCCCCCTCTCCTCCACTCCCCTCTCTTCTACACCACCACCAATTCCACCACTCCCTATTCATGCAATACCACCCACACCCTCTTTTCTCTCACTCTCCCCTCTCATTTTCGGATCCCTCTCCAGAAAAAAAAAACACACACACACACACACTCATAGTTTTTGCTTCACTCCAACTTGTTTTCAAAGAAACACAACAACACACAATCGGCCAAGCTCAAAAACCGCAAGAAGGTGAAGGTTTGTGTGCTTTTGGGTGCATGGTTCCCACGAGTTTGACCTTCTCCAGCCTTTTTCAAGATTCTCCAGCCTTGTCCAAGGGTTTCCAGGCCATCTTTGACTAGCTACACACTACAAACTGTGAACTACACCAAGTGTAAGCTTCATGTCACCCGGTTCGGCCATTTCATGTGTTTGTCTTCATTTTTCACTCAAAATCTTACCATTTTCATATCTAACAGAAACTTGCTGCCAAAACCTTTTTCATAAGGAGCTTGTCACGCCTTGAAGGTATCTTACTCGTCAAGTATGTCATTCTATAGGTGTAACACGGTTTACACCTAGAAAACCCTCTTTTTGGGTATATTTACACCATCCAACTTGCACAACTTGTAATCTTTCGGAACTAATATTGTAGCCTGCTCAAAGTGAGTCTCCTAACCTTATAATAACCTGATTTCAAAGTTTCAAAGGGTTTGGGTAATATATAAACTCAAAATTATAATGTTTTACACAAATGTAACGGATGAAAATGGTGTAAACCTAAAGTTTCCATCTTGTTAATATTTGTTGGTTGAACCCGTGAATTAAACATGATATTTCAGAAAGTTTTGGCTGATTTTGGTTATATGAAGTGATTTTAATGGCTGAAAATACAAAGGTAATAGACTTATAAGGAATTTGGATATATTTGGGGACCCGAAAAGTGGTAGAATGACTTAAAAACAAGAAAACATGGATTTTAACCATCTTAAAAAGTATTCCAGGCTCTAAAAGGGTTAACAAGGTATTTGGTTCGGATTTGTTGAGTAAAAGGTCAAAGAATGAGTTAAATGGAATTTTTTTAGTTAAAAATGTGTTTAATGGGCAAAACTTCAAATGTAGACTTTCACCTAAAAGGAGCTTGTAATACATCTTTAGCAGATTAAAAACTTACAAAAAGTCATTAAATGCAAGAAATCAAACTTTGGGGTAAAAATTGTAAATTTTGAAAACTTGGAGGACTAAACTGTAAATTTTGCTAAACTTCAACAAACCGACCCCTTGAACCAAGAATCATTTAAAAGACTCAAATTAACTTATATAGGTGATTTAACATGGCAGATCATGTACTCTTTCCTAAGAAACCCTAGCTTTCTATAATAAGAAACTTTTTATATAAGACTTAGCACTTAAAACTTAATGGTAGGATGCTAGACTGAGACTTTTGCCGGCATACGAAGAGACCCTTTTGCTTGAAATTTTAAGGCGAGTTCAAGTGTTTTCCTTTTTACTATTGTTTTAGGATGAAGTATGCTCTGTTTAAACTAAACTATTCTATGCTATATTGTGATGCTATATGTTGTGGTTGTGTTGCGACCTGCTGATACTTGTATCACAGTCATTAATTCTTTTGTGAACCGCTTGTTTATATGGGTAGATCTACTTGGGGAATCCCTCACACACAGTGCCTTTCATGGTGAACGAAAGGGTACCACACCGAGATCCTACGGGGTCGTTTGTGGCATGTAATAGGATTTATAAGACACTATGGTGGACCATTCAGCAGGTACGGTCTGCTGGTTTGACGCTCAGTTCTCCCCAAGGGGATTTAATCGATAACATAATTTTTGAAGAGGCTAGCCGGGGCTGAGTGAAGGGTTGATTATGATCCCCACAATGATGATACTATGATTTTTTTATAAAGTGCAGATTCTAATGAATCCTTGTTTTTTTAAACTTTAAGCACTTGAATTTACCAACTTTTTAGTTGACACAATTTCTTTTTGAGCATGTTTCAGGTAATCCATTAAGGGACTCTAGCTATTGTTGAAGACCTTGACCTAGCAACGTTACCATGGCATTGGCATATCTGATTTTTAAAACAATCTGAACAATTTTTAATTATTGTTAATCTATACATTTTGTCCTTATGTTGGATGTACAATGTTATTTGAGGGCTAAATCTGTTTCTAGCCGGGTTGGTTTTAAACTTTTAAATTCCATGTGATGTTCTCTCTTTTTGTGCTCTTATGATAGTTTGTTTCTGCTGCCATATATATTGCTAGTCTATGACGTCCCACCCTACCTGGGCCCGGGGTATGACAGATTGGTATCAGAGCCAAAGGTTGTAGAGAAGTCGGGAATACCATAGTAGACCCTAGGCTACAACCCTGATACCTTAGGACCACCAATATGGAAAGTGTTGGGATGATCGGGTTGGGTAAATTGATGATTACACTTGATCAACGTAATCATGAATTTACTGGATGCGTAAATTCCAGCATGGACCTTAGGTCGTGTTTGGACCCTTTTCTATTTAAAATTTATGATTTCTAAAATTTTCTTTGTGTGGGCTAAGAGTTTTCTTAAAAGAACCATTCTAATTGTTGTCATTCGACGAGACTATTGATTTTTGATACTATTATTGACACTGTTGATCACTGATTCTACTGCCATCACTGCTATAAGTACTGTTACCATTACTTGTACTATTACTAACATGAGCTATGAGAAACCAAATTACTCATGATAATTTTACAGGTTATTTGAGACTATGGCAGGAAAAGGTAAGTCACCAAGTCACCCAGTCCACAAGACTACTTCGATCGGGAGCAGCTTAAGGATCACTCCTCAAACGGAATACGAGGCTTACCTCAGCAGGTGTGGACACCCTGGGTTTCTATCCGCAACTTCGGACGACTTAGAGCCATCAGAAGACTCCACTTCGACATCCCCAACCAGGAGCCGAACGCACTCCAACTCCCCGTATGTCATCACACCCACTCACTCACCTCTCCCTCCTATCGGGGACAGGGGTGCACGAATTGTTAACCACCCCCGAAAGAGTGTTAGGCCAGAAACTTTAGTTTCTTTCAGGATGCCTCCTCCTCCGCCTCGACAAGTTAAGAGACCGATACCGGCCCCACAGCCATTTGACCCACTCTGACACCACCCGCGTGACGAGCACTGGATGCCACCTAGGCACAACATGTATGACGACCCTAGTGTACTAGATGGTGACCGGTACTCCCAGTCTAGCCGTCGGGCAAGTGATACAGGTCCCTTCGACACTGCACTGGACGAGATTTGGAAGACCGTCCGTCGTCATGAGCTGACTCTTTAGCATGCCACTCGGACCACACAATCTGCCCAGTTTCAGCCCATGATGGCTTCACATGGGGTATAATGGTTGGAGCAAGAGCAGAAAAAGAAGAACTTAGGGTGGCTAGGATGGTTGAAAAAGAAATGGATGTGAAGGCCTGGTGGGGAAATAGGATTATCTGTCTTTGAGACAGTTGAAGGAAACAATTTCTATTATTAACTGATACTATTATTATTTATTATAGGGGTAACAGTACCTTCCAAGTTGTAAACCATGACATATTTTATTTTAATCTCTATGATGGATGATCTTATGGTTGTTTAAGATACTATTGCTATCCGATACTAACCTTGCAGGGTGAATTGGTATGGAGTATGTAACTCCATCAGCTTGAGGAAAACAATCCGGTTGCTCGGGAATAAACTCCCCAAACATGCTTAATGAAACTATCAATTATGTCATGTTGTTCATATACTATGATTTCTATGTAATTGTTGGCGTGACCTTTAGGGCAATCAATGTGTTGGGATAATCGAAACCTATTATATCATGCTAAATGAGTTGCTTGTCTTGAAATTAGAATGCTACCAAGAAGAGGGGCTCGTGTGGATAGGAGAGGAACAAGTAGAGGCCCCCGTGAGGAGCCTGGACGAGAAGGGAATCAACCACCAACCCCGCCAATAATCAATAACCCGGGAAGTGATGAAAGAATTGCAAAAATTGTGGCGCAACAAATCGCTAATGCCATACCCACCATCATTGCCTAGATCAATTCGGATCGGGACAATGCCACCGGAAATGGGGAAGATCACCAGGATGATACCAATGGAATCCGGACCGAGTGTACATACAAGACGTTTATGGCTTGCAAACCAAAGATTTCTATGGCACCGAGGGTGCTATCAAGACTTACGCTGGATAGACGAGATCGAGGCGGTAATAGACATAAGCGGGTGCAAGATGGAGCACATGGTGCGATTCGCCTCCCAATCTCTAAAGGGATCAGCGCTTGAATGGTGGAAAACCATCATTCAGCCCCGAGGAAGAAATCCTACAGGCCATATGAGTTAGGCCGAGTTCAAAGAATTGATGATCAACAAGTACTGTCCGATCAACCAACTGGAGAAACTGGAATCTAAGTTCTTAGGCCTAGATATGAAAGGGCCAAAGTACGCCGAGTACATCAACTGGTTCCTAGCCCTGTTTAGACTGGTGCCCTACTTAGTGACACCAGAAGCGAAAGGTGTAGCCCGATTTATCTGGGGGTTACATCCTAGGGTTCGAGGGATGGTCCGATCTTCCAGGCCTACGACCCTACAATCCGCGGTGGATTTCACTAGCAGCCTAACTGATGATCTGATTAGGGCTGGATGGAAAGAACATGGAAGAACTGAGGAAAGGAAGAGAAAATGGGTTGATGCCAAGAAGGCGATGGGGAACAGTAGTGGTTCGAACAGGAAAGCAGGTGAAGGTGTGAGGTGTGACGATCAAGGTGGAAGGGCATGAAGACTATATGTAGGCACAAACCCTTATTGCAACAAGTGCAAATTGCACCATCAAGGGGAGTGCAACCCAATGCCCTGTTTTAGGTGCAAGCGAACCTGCCACTTTATCAAGGATTGCACATTCACGCCAGGTAAGCAGTGTTATTGTAGATACATGTGTACCTAGTTTATGAGCTTAAATATAAAAGTCTTTCATTTCTTACATATGTGTAATTTGATAATGTAATGAATTATGATATATGCCTTTTTGTTTATTTATCTTTAGTTCATATGTATGACTTCTTATATAGGTTTGAGGTTGTTGTGCATAGTTCTTAGTCAATAACGACTGAGTATTATGTTTAACCTAGTCGGATGAGTATTCATGCTAATGGCCCGTACTTATGGACCATACGCATGAATACATCATGCTTATGGACCAGTCGCACGACTGAACCAAGAGACTAGATCAGTCGTATGATTGAGACATAAGATTGACTCAGTCGCATGACTGAACCATCAGTCGTGCGTATGACTCAATCACATGATTCGGTCGCACGACTGAACCATGCTAATGGTTCAGTCGTACGAATGGAAACCCCTAACCTATAAATACCACCTAATTAGTGGAAAAACAAACACTTGAAGGGATATTACGCATACACATAAACCCTAGCCTTCCAGAACGTCCCAAACAGCTTGTCCAAGTTCATAGTTTGTTCCTGATTGATTCCTACTCATTCTTAATGTTTAGTTTCAATCTTATATCAATCGGGTAATCGTTCTCACTGATTGGATCACCAATCAAATAGGATTCCGCACTATTTGATCCAGTATATCGCAGAATAAGTTAGTACTTCATATGTACACAGTCCCTAACAAGTGGTATTAGAGCTTTGGCTCTTGATTTTGCGTTTGATTCAATTAGGTTTGGTGTCAAAACCTGTGTTTTAATCAAAAGAGTCACCACCTTTGCTTCAACAGATGTTTTTGACGTTTTCAGGCATTAAAGTTTCAATTTTTCACTATACGGTAGATTAGGGTTCTTAGAAAAATCATATTTTGTGTCTAAGTGTCAAAATCTTCGATTTTGCAAAAACAGCAGCCTTCAGTCGCACGACTAGCTCATTCGTACGATTGAACTCATTCATTCACTCCATTTGCACAACTGAACTCAGTCGCATTGTCCATTCGCATGACTGAACAACTTCAGTCGTTGGACTCCATTAGGCTTGTTCATACGCACGACTGAATCCAATAACATGATTGAATTCATTTGTACTCTTCATTCGCACGAGTGATCCATACTCATAGTTCATTCACACGAGTGATCCATACTTATTGTCCATTCTCAGGATTGAAGCTGTCCTGTTCTCCAAGTACAAAGTTTATAGAAATGGAAGATCAGTTTGCTACGTTTACTGCAGGAAGGACTCGCGCATCCAGAACCTACTTCTTCTGGAAAACGAGATTGATAATCACAATAAACCGCCAAGCTGTTAATGTTAGACGAATATCCTCAGTGGAAACAGCGGTTTGAGATTTACTTAAATGGAGTTGATCCCAACTTTGGACTTCCATAGAGACTGGTTACACGGTACCAGTCAGTGCAAATGGAGTCAAGTTGACCTTGAGCGGAATGAGCGAAGCTCAGAAGATACTCTTCAATGCTGAAAAGAAGTTTATGCCCTGTTGACTTAGTCAATACCGAAAGACATCTTTCATAAGTTTTATGAGAACAAGCAGGCCAAAAAGCTATGGGAAGCTCTGGAGAAGAGGTATGATGGAAACGCGACGTTAAAGGCACTGAAGGCTAAGGCTCTCAAGAAAGAGTTCGATAACTTCTCTTTGATAGGGAATGAGAGCTTAGATGATATTATTGACAGATTTTATCATTTGATGAGTGAGCTGCACACTCATGGCGTAACCGCATCTATGGAAGACAAATTTTCAAGCTTTGTTGATGGTTTGCCTGAGAAATGGGACTCATTTATGTCTAACCTGAGACAGAACGACATTCTTGCGACATTAGACATAATGACTTCATCTAAGAGAGGAAGAACTAAGAATGAAGTACAAGTCGAAGAAAGGATCCTACATTCAGAATCCTTCACTCTACAACTCAGTTCAAACTCCAACTGGTTTTGGAGCACCACTACAAACAGCATTTGTGTCCAGATCTGCGGCTCCTTCCCAAACCACTGCTTCAGGACCAAAAACGTCAGGGTCATCTGGGAACCAATACATAGTGCCTGAAGCCAATACTACGAAGTTGAAGACCGAGAATCTCGGTAATATCACAGTGGAAGTTGTAAAGGAGCATATGGATCTTCTAACAGCAGTGGTTTAATCGTATGATGGTTTAGTTGCTGGGAAGATCAGAAATTGTTATCTTGCAGATGAAGACTACGACCAAGTTGACGAGAACAAGCTGGAAAGAATGGACATCATGTGGGCTCTAGCAAGTGCAGTTAGAAGAGCTAAAAAGTTTGTCAAGAAAACGGGGCAGAATCTAGTAGCCACAAAAGATACGACCTTGGTTTTGACAAAACCAGGTCACCTGCTTCAATTGTGGTGAGAAAGGGCATTTTTAACATGAATGTGTGAAGCCCAAGAAAACTAGAAATGGTAACCCATTTCCTACTTTCAACCGTCAATATAAAGAAGTGATTGGAACTAGTACTTCAAGTAAAAAGACAAAGGCACTAATTGTTAAAGGTTATGAAGGACAAGATTGGTCCTTCCGATTTGTTTCTCCTGGAGAATCAATATAGCCTTTGTCGAAGCACTAGATGATGGATCTGCTAGTGAAGGTGAGATTGCAGCTGAGCAAGCGATGTCAGATACAGAAGAAGTTGTGAACGTGGTAAATCACTTGGTTGAGGAAGAGCTCAGAGCGACAAGTTCAGAATCTCCAATAACAAAAGAGTCTAACTCTGCTTTGATGGCTGATTCAACTGACTCCTCATACGTAAGTCCTTTAGAACAATTATTTGCAAAACATGCTTGTTCTGAATGTGAAAAATTTAGGGAAAGCATTGATCTGAAATTTGCTAGGTTATTAGAACACAATGATAACTTAGTAAATGACTTACAACTTTGCACTGAAGCTAATCGTATATTAAAACAAAATGAGTGCAGTTTTAAAGAAAAGATAGAACATTTAGGGAAACAACTAAGGGAAACCAAGGTTGTTGCTCTAAATCAATCAAATGATATAAAGTTTTATTTAAATTCTTTGGAAGAAACCTAGAAGGAAAAAGCAGGTTTGGAAGTCAAGGTTAATTCTTTAAAACAAAAACTGCATAGTTGGGCTAGTTCTTCTCACATAGTTCAAAACTTAGTGAAAGAACGAAATAATGGGGAAGGTTTGGGTTACAAAGTAGTTTCACCACCACATGAGATCCTTTTGAATACTAAATGTAGACCTATTAATAATAACCCAGTAAAGGATCATGTGGTGTCCACTCCTTTGGTTAGTGATCCTGATTCCACTGATAATCCGGTGAAATCTGGCACTAAACAAAAGGAGTCTACTTTGAAATCAAAAGGCAAAATGCCAGTTGAGATTTGGATGATGCATTTAAAAGAGTTAATGTAAGTTCAGGTTCACCAACGTCCATTTCAGAACCAAAAATTACTAAGCCAGTTAACCAAAAACGTATAAATCATCAAAGTCCAAACAAAGTGCAAGTTAAAGATGTTCAAAACGTTAAAAAAATTTAATTTTGTGAACAAGGCTGAAACATCTAAAAGAGAAGTGATAAAACCCAACAATACTCACCTCACACATTCACCAAACTCAACATCACATAAAAATTTTCTTCAATCTGTAGAAGCAAGATCTTGCTATAGTTGTGGAAAACGAGAGCATATCTCTGCTAATTCTCCTTATTATCAGATGCCAAGAAAGAAAATTGAACTTTATGATACAAAACCAAGTTTTTCTAAAATAAGATCTATCACTCCACCTAAGAGTGTTAGTGAACTTAAAGTTCAAACCATAAGTCAGTCGTCTGTTTATCACAAATAGGCCTTACACGAAACTAGATTATGGAAAGAAAAATCAAGTATAGTGTCTGATAGTGAGGACAAGAAGAAGATAAATATGCCCTCAGCCTCTAAACGACAATGGGTTGAGTTTATGATGTGTGATTCCTCTGGGTCACCCAAGCCAATTAAGGCTTGGGTTCCAAATCTGAACTAACTAGTTTCTGTGAATGTGTAGGGTGTCTGCTACAGCGCTATTACTAATACCTGGATTATTGATAGTGGGGCGTCTAGGCAGATGACAGGGAATTCGTCCTTCCTTTTCAATGTCAAACAAATCAAAGGGGGACATGTTTCATTTGCTGGGAACAAAGGAGGTTACATCACCGCACAACATGAAGTGGGAAACGAGAAAGTAAAGTTTGACAAGGTCAACTACGTACAACAACTACAAAACAACTTACTTTCAGTCTCCCAGATCTGTGATAAAGGATTTAAAGTTGTATTTGACAACAAGAAGTGCTACTGTTGAACAAGGACTATGTGAAAGAGGAATTGTTCATCAATTCACCTCTGCCTACACTGCACAGATGAACGGTGTAGCTGAAAGAAAGAATTAGAGCTTGATAAAGATAACTAGGACAATGCTAGCTGACTCAAAACTGCCTATTCAATTCTAGCATGAGGCAGTGGCTAATGCTTTTTACACGTTCAATCGAGTCTTAGTGGTCAAACGACATGGGAAAACACGTTATGAGCTACTCCAGTGACGTAAACCTAACTTGGAGTATCTAGAATTGTTTGGCGCACCATGAATATTGTTGAAGAAGATGCAGACTGGGAAGTTCAGTGAGAAGGCAGAAGAAGGTATCTCTCTCGGATACATCATACCAGACAAGAGAGTTTACAACAACTCAACGGGTCAGGTAGAAGTGTGGTGCAATGTTGACATTCAAAGATACACCACCCCTTGCTGGGAAAGGACCCCCATTTTTCTTCAACTATGATGGATTCTTTAAATCCTTCAATCTGCCGCCTTCTCATATTGATGACGAGCTTTCTTCTAGGATGATGTACGTTGTTCTAAACACTCCTTCACCAGACTCGACATCAACTGATCAATTCAACTGATCCATTAGATGATCCTTCTAGACCTTCTGGGGGAGACCTTGAAGTAAGTGAGTCTTCATCTGATGATGAGGCAATTGAGACTGGTAATGTGAACCAGGAGGGACAGGTTCCCACCAATGAAAGTACAATGTCATTAGGCATGTTCTATTCCTGGATCTCGGATAATGAGGTAGCTGTACTAACGACTCCTGGATCTCGGATATATGTTTATCATCCCTTGGACAATGTCATTGGGGATGTTCGATCGGGAGTACAGACAAGAAATCAGCTATACTCAGCTGATTATGCCTCGGTAATGGAAAAGGGATATCTTCACGATGGTGCTTATCGATGTTTTGTATCTCAATTTGAGCCAATATATGTGAGTGAAGCCTTAAACGATCAGGCATGGGTCAGTGCAATGCAAGAAGAACTCCTACAGTTCAAGAAGTTAGGAGTATGGATCCTTGTGGACAAACCAAAAGGTGCTAAAGTGATTGGCACTAAATGGGTGCTGAAGTGCAAGAAAGATGACCAAGGGGTCATAATCAGGAATAAGGCTCGACTTGTAGTTCAAGGATTTTGACAAGTCGAAGGCATAGATTATAATGAAGTTTTTGCATCGGTGGAAAGGATGGAAGCAATACGTATATTTCTAGCCTATGCATCCTACATGAAGTTTAAAGTTATCACTAGATATGAAGAGTGCATTCCTTCATGGTGAAATCCGTGAGACAGTCTTTGTCCGTCAACCCAAAGGAGTTGAGGATCCTTATCATCAAGATAGAGTTTACAAGCTGGGCAAGGCTCTTTACAGGCTCCATCAAGCCCTAGAGCTTGGTATGAGAAACTCTCAACTCATCTTGTGAAACACGGTTTTTGCAGAGGAGTGATTGGCTGTACATTGTTCATCAAAGAAAAAGATGGAGATTTACTACTGGTATAGATCTATGTGGATGACATAATCTAAGGTTCCAAAAACGAAAAATTATGTAAAGAATTCGAATCTGTAATGAAAGTAGAGTTTGAGATGAGTGCCATGGGTGAGATGAAGTTTTTTCTCGAATACAGGTGGATCAGACACCAAAGGGAATCTTCCTACATCAGACCAAATATGTAGGAAATATCCTTAGTCGATTCGAAATGGAGAATGCTTCAGCAGCTGGAACTCCACTGGCCACGAACCATGATGTGGCAGCCAATGAAAATGGTGATCTGGTTGATGCCACCATGTACAAAGGAATGATCGGATCTCTAATGTATCTCACAGCCTCGCGTCCTGATATCATGCACGCCACGTGTCTTTGCTCTAGATTTCAGGTGAAACCAAAAGTAAGTCATCTCATCGGGGTTAAAAGGATCTTTCGTTATTTGAAGGGTACTCCAATACTCGGGTTGTGGTATTCTCATGAGGATGACTTTGAGCTTACATCATATAGTGACTCGGACTATGGTGGTTGGGAAATGAATTACAAGTCAACATCTACGGGATGTCAATTCTTTGGTAGACGGTTAGTCACCTAGTAGTGTAAGAAGCAGACCTTAGTTGCTCTGTCAACATGTGAAGCTAAATACATGCTGCTCGCAAATCATTTGGATTCAACAGCAAATGCGCGACTACGGTTTGCAATTTTCTAACACCCCTATTTTTGTTGATAATATTCTGCTGCAATTGCTGTAAACAAAAACCTGGTCCAACATCCTAAAACAAAACACATCGGTATTAAATATCACTTTATACATGCTCTAACAAGAAGATAGGTTGTGTGTGTGACACCCTACACATATCTCACATCAGCCGTGGACATGAGAGATTTCTGATTCATAAGGAATGTCTGGCCTTTAACATTAACAACGCGTTTTGGGCGCATTGGCTGTGGATGAGAGGAGAACTCCACAGTTAAGCGTGCTTAGGTGGGAGTAATCTAGGGATGGGTGACCTCCCTGGGAAGTTTTCACCCGGGCAACCAAAAGCAATTTCGTGAGCTCCTCGGGGGCAAAGCGGATAATATTGTTGATGCGAGGGGCCGGGTGTTACAGAATGGTATCAGAGCCACTCCTGTGTCGTTCGGGATGTGGGACATACCTCACCAAGGATGGTGACTTCTTGGGCTCATCGAGGATGACGAGTCCAAACAGGGAGTGCTTGTGACACCCTACACATATCCCACATCGGCCATGGACAGGAGAGATTCCTAGTTCATAAGGAATGTCAGGCCTTTAACATCAACAATACGTTTTGGGCGCATTGGCTGTGGATGAGAGGAGAAATTCATAGTTAAGCATGCTCAAGTGGGAGTAATCTAGGGATGGGTGACCTCCCTGGGAAGTTTTCAACCGGGCAACCAAATGCAAATCCGTGAGCTCCTCAGGAGCAAAGCGGACAATATTGTTGATGCGAGGGGCCGGGTGTTACAGTGTGCCTCTTTGCTGTGCGATGGCACTGACATGAGGATAAGCATAACCTAAATATTCTAGAATTCATTGTTGTTTGCGCCTCTTTGTTGTGCGATGGCATTGACCTGAGGCTTGGCATCTCTTTGAAAGCTCTTAGAATAGTCTCTTCTTGTCCAATACCCGTAGACTGCTCAAAAATTTCCTGAGGAATGTTGATTACCATATAAGTGTGAGATCCACAAATGCTTGTTGAAATAATTAAACCTAATTCATCACCAATGTAAGTCAAAAATCTGTGTATGGATTTAAGTGGACAAACATACTGAAAATCATCATGGCTGCAATTCTTGAAATTCAAAATCATTATGTGCATCTTATAGCTCTAGTATGATTTCTTGAAAGTGCTAGTGACTCCCAGAAAAAACAAAAATCTAGCATTAAAGTGCATACTAAAAGGGGTTCCCAAATGATTCTGATATACCTGTATGATTCCATAATGAATCGTTCCAGAAATGATCAAATTAACTTGAAGATGTTCTGCTCAAACCCAAAACAACAAAAATATGTATTGTTTTTCATTTAAATTTCTAAGTTATTTAGTATTATCTAGTCTTTTGTAGCGTAGATGTAGGACTATCCAACAGGATGTAATCTATGAATCACTCACTAAAAGTGGTCACGTTTGAGGTGACCAATCTGGTTTTAAATTAAAAGGATCACGTCTGAGGTGATCAAATGGTTTTAAATTAAAAAGATCACGTCTGAGGTGACCAAACGGTTTTTCAATTAAAAAGGTCATGTCTGAGATGATCGGTGTTCGTAATGTTATAATCAATAGTTAAAATGTTAAGTGTTCGAAAGTGCATGAGGTCGAACTCATAAGGATGAGCCAATCGTATGAATGAATCATAAGGATGAGCCAATCACACGATTGAACCATAAGTATGAGCCAGTCATACGATTGGACCATGAGTATGGGATAACCATGCGATTGGCCTACAAGACTGAACCAATCGTACGAATGGATGAAGGAGTATGAGCTAGTTGCATGACTGAATCCCAGTCGCATGACTGAAGCATGAGTATGGACCCAGTCGCATGACCGGAGCATGAGTATGGGTCTAGTCGCACAACTGAAATTTAAAAGTGTATAAATAAGGGGGTCAGTCAGTCGTAACCCTTACCACACTTCAAATCCTCTAAAATCGCTCATACGAACATACTTTGCCCAAATTTCATTTGCCTGTTCTTACATACTGATTGTGATCCTAACTGATTTCTCATTCATCACAAGTATTGTGAGACTGAAATAGACCCTAATGACCGGTTATTCGAACCTAAGGGCCGATTATGTTGAAATCAAGAACCAAGACCAAATCCTAATAATAGACCACTTAACTAGACATAATCGTTGATATAAAGGAAATTAAGTGATATTTCGAGTCCCAACGTATCCAATGAGTCTAAACACGAAGTCTAATTTAATGATTTGATAAATATTCAAATTAGGAGTGTCGAATAGAGCAATATACGAATGGACAATCCGTATGAACCTCAGTCGCACGATTCAATCGAACGGATGAATCAATCGGTGACTCAGTTGCACGACTGACTCATCCGCATAGCTTAACATACGACTAAGTTTAGTCGCAGGCTCAATCGCACGACTAAACTCAGATGCAGGCTCAATCGCACGACTGAACTCAGTCGTATGGTTCAATCGCACGATTGAACTAGGGTGATCTAAAACAATTTAGGTTTCAACTGTCTTTTGTTATGCATAAATCTAACATATATGTTTCTTGTGTTGCAGCAACATGGCTGATAGATGGACTATGAGCACGAAGCACAATATATGTGCTCATCTCGATGCTACTTCCAGGAATGCCTCTGAGTTCGCTGGGATTATAGCCTTTCTATGTAGGTCGAGGATCTACAAGGCTATCTCTGCTCCTTGCACACCCTACAGGTCTATACAGCAGGCGTTTTGGGAAGGTGCTTCAGTTGACCGATCTGTTGAGTCTCACTGCATTAGGAGCTCAATCTTTGAGTAGGAGATTATTATTACAGTTGACGATCTAAGGCGAGTCCTAGATTTGGGTGAGAATGGTGACCACGCAACCAAGCTACACCCTCTGATCGTTCGTGGATGTTTTCTGCGGATGAAGTACACTGGGGACATCAATGCAGGTGTGCTTAACAACAACAACCTGTGCCCCCAGTTTAAGTACTTAGCTCACATCATCCTCAAGTGCATTGCGTCGAGGAGAGGAGGATTTGAGGAGATGTCAGATCAAATCCAAAATGCATATGTTGCTGTGGTGCTAAACCACCGTTCAGTTTCTCCCACATGCTTTTCATATATATGATCGAGAACATAGAGGCAAAAGGGAAGGAAGGGTTCTACATGTACCCAAGATCTCTACAGATGATCATTGATTAGAAGCTTCCTTCACTGCCTAAAGAGAGGGGGGATGTAGTTGTTTTAGAGGTTATGGATGATACGACTTTGGGTAGGATGAAGGTCTACCGGGGGAAGCAAGTAAAGCCCTTGTTGAGGAGACTGTTTGGTCATTTGGCCAACACGGAGTACGTAGCACCATCTCGTAAGAAGTGGCGTCACAATGTCAGTGACTCCGATGTTGAGCCCATCATGGCACCCATAGATGAAGAAGACGACGACGACGATGATCAAGGTCAAGGTGGTGAGGCACCTGGTGGAACAGAAAGGGCTGCTTTCCACCAAGAGTTCTTGGTCGATGAAAATGCGGAGTCGGATGATGAGCCGTTAGTGAGGACTGTCCGGAGCAGGATTGTGGCCACTGAGAAGGGTAAAGAGGCGGTGGGTGGACGCTCAGCTGGTTCTGTAGGTGATGATACTGATGTCATCGACCCTACTTACACCCCATACCAGCCACACAGCTTAGGGGGAGCTTCGGTCTCCAAGGGCTCAAGGAAAAAGAGAATGGCCCATCCTCATAGGAAGAAGAGTAAGAGGCCGAGGTTTACTTTGATTACTTCTTCTACTGCTACTGCCACAACCACACCTACTGCCACAGCGACCAGTACTGCCACAGCCACCACCACTGCCACTACCACCACCACCACCATAACTACTACTACTACCACTACTCCTCCCACTAACACTATCACTCCTCCCACCACCACTACCATAGCCACTCAACCACATCCCACTCCCATTCCACCTCCCATCTTCACCACATCCACCACCACCATAACTACTCACTAGGCTGGACCCTCCACCCAATCCACAGTTACACCTAGATTCACTCTACTAAATGTCGCGTTAGAGGAACATCTTGCTAACCTCAATCGCATTATGCTGAGGCTGATTGCCATCGATAAGCTAAGGGCTACACAGCTACACAAGATGATGGAGGTGAATGCAGCTCAGGCAAAGCAGATGGTACAACTGAGTGAGAAGAACACTTAGTACAAAAGAGCTCTAAGCCGAGCCCACCAAGCACTTATGAGTCAAAATGAGTTGGTGTTGGAATCGGTGAAAAGGATAGAGGATCTCAAGAAGAAGAATAAGAAGATATTCCTAAGCTTAAGGGATCGAAGAACGAGCCATTAAAGATTAAGGATGGTGATGACGACAACGATGATGATGATGATGATGATGATGATGATGAGGATGAAGATTAATCTGATGAAGATGAATCTGATGAAGAAGAAGATGTTGAGGAAGGAGGACCGAGCAAAAAGATCAAGAGGATGATGATGATCAGAAAGGTGATGCATCTGCGTCAGCCTTAAATCCTCAAGCTTAGGACATGCGCACTAAAAGAAGCCAAGATCAAGGAGCCTCGTCCTCAGCTCCTCCAGCTGAAGAACCAACAGATCAAGACAAAAGTAATTATTAGATGTCTTTGAATTTAAAAACTTTTATACTTGAATTATATATTACATTAATGTAATTAATGATCATTCATGTTTGTTTATGTTTTAATATTTTATATAATGACTTATGTGTGACGTGCTTAATGTTTAATCAAACAGATGAAGCTTAACAGACAGACGAGTATAATGTCGAACCCCTTCAACAAGTCAAGCCTCAACTTACCATGATTCTTGACTTGCAAGGGATAGTCAGGAGATCTATGAGCTACACTCCAGAAGAGGGAGAGATTATTCATGAATTGACGGACGAACAACTCGCTGAAATGTTAGACTAAATCCTGACGAGCTTGTAAAAGATGCTCCAGAAGTTGATGTAGCGAGTGATGATGAGCTGAATGATGTTGATGAGATTGAGATAGAGGATGTTACTACTGGGCATTATCCTGAGTACACTGACCACGAAGGCAATGTTATCCCCAACTCGGGTGATACTTTTGGCAATGCTACGTTTGAGAAACTTTAGGAAATGGAAAAGAGAAAGAGAAAGAAAAAAGCACAGCCCAAGCTTCGGATGATAATGTTGATATCAAGAAAGCTGAATGGGCAGCTTGTTTTGCAGAGATGAAAGTCCAACGCTCGGCCCCAAAGTAGAATGCCTACATAAAGCTTTATAGTGTCAAACGACATCAGAAAGTGTTAGGCAAGATTATAACATGGGCGTATTTTGAAGACTTAGAGGTCTATGGTGTGAAAATGGAGAGAGGAATTGAGTACTTCAGATATCCTCATGATCTGAAGACTCTTCTTGGTTTTGAGCTCAAGCGTTTTGCATGTTTAGATCTTCTATATGCAAATCCGAGGAAGATTTCAGGATGGTTCGAGGCTGCGTTAAAAAAGGAATACCACACCAGGTGGGTAAACTTGAGACCTCAACAACCGAAGAGGTACATCCGTAATTCTGAAGTGGACCCTATATCTGGAAAGCCTAAAATAGTGCTGAAGTGGAGTCCCCCGTGCACAATGTCAAAGATTCCCTTACGGGAAATGCCTCAGGACTTCACTCCACACTTCAAATGGTGGTATTATGATTGGCGGACATGGGAAGCGATCATAGTTTTGAACAGAGATGGAAAAATAGAGACAATTAGGGTATTTGACCCACTGTGGCTCACTAACTTGTTGGCTGAAGATGTCTATACATTATACAAGTGGCCACTGTTCTATGACACGTAGGATATTGTACAAGCTCTACACTTCCAACATGTGATAAGACTCTGCTTTGCATTTGAAATACATGCTGGAGTCACAACAGAGGAGAAGTACAAGAAATTCCAAGAACATGTTAAGAATATTAGACGATAGAGGAAACTAGGTCCAAGGGGGAGTTTGTAGATACATGTGTACCTAGTTTATAAGCTTAAATGTAAAATTCTTTCATTTCTTACATATGTGTAATTTGACGATGTAATGAAATATGATATATGCTTTGATGTTTGTTTATCTTTAATTCATATGTATGACTTCTTATATAGGTTTGAGGTTGTTGTGCATAGTGCTTAGTCAATAATGATTGAGCATTATGTTCAACCTAGTAGGATGAGTATTCATGCTAATGGCCTATACTTATGGACCATACGCATGAATACATCATGCTTATGGACCAGTTACACGACTGAACCAGGAGACTGGATCAGTCATATGATTGAGACATAAAATTGACTTAGTCGCACGACGTATGACTCGATCGCATGATTCAGTCGCACGACTGAACCATACTAATGGTTCAGTCATACGAATGGAAACCCCTAACCTATAAATACCACCTAATTTGTGGAAAAAAAGAACACTTGAAGAGATATTACGCATACACATAAACCCTAGCCATCCAGAATGTCCCAAACAGCCTGTCCAAGTTCATAGTTCGATCCTGATCGATTCCTACTTGTTCTTAACGTTTAGTTTCAATCTTAAATCGATCGGGTAATCGCTCTCACTGATTGGATCACCAATCAAATAGGATTCCACACTATTTGATCCGATATAACGCAGAATCAGTTAGTACTCCGTACGTACACGGTCCCTGACAGTTATGAATGTGGAGACCCAGGGCACATGGGGAACAAGTGCCCCAAGTTGGCAAGAGACAAGGATGCGAGTCCTAACAAGCTTAAGGGAAACACATTTGTGATGGGACCAGCTGATGCTCGCAAGGAACCCTATGTGGTCAATGGTACGTTCCTTATAAACAACCATCCTGCTACCATACTCTTTGATACTGGAGCAACTGCTAGTTTTGTCTCTAGTGCTTTTAGGCCTTTGGTTGACTTGAATGTGTGTATCATGACTGATCCATTTATCATAGCATTAGCCGATGGTAGCATTATAGAAACTAACAAAGTCATCAAGTACTGTTCAATGAATCTAAAAGGTAGCACATTTAAGATAAACATGATGCCTATTAAGCTAGGAGGATTCGATGTGGTTGTTGGTATGGATTGGCTGACTAAGCATAGAATCGAAATCGTATGTGAGAAACGCCTGCTTAGGATACCATTGAGCGATAGGAGAGTACTACTGATTTGTGGCGAAGGAAGTGACACACTATGCCCTATGATATCCCATCTGAAAGCTACCAAGAGCCTTGAGAAGGGACGTCTAGCTTTCATGGTCTACGTAATGAAAGCAAGAGAGGAGAAGAAGATTAAGGATATTCTAGTAGTTTCTGAATATCTAGAGGTGTTTCCCGAAGATCTACCGGGATTCCCTCTGAACTGACAAGTTGAGTTTCAGATAAACCTATTGCCTGGTGCTGCACCAGTAGCTAAGGCATCGTATCGACTCGCCCCTCCGAGATGAAGGAACTAATGCTATAGATCCAAGAACTACTCGAAAAGGGATTTATTTGATCGAATGTTTCTCCATAGAGTGCATCAATCTTATTTGTGAAAAAGAAGGATGGAACCCTACGGATGTGCATTGATTACCAGGAGCTAAACAAGCTGACGAGAAAGAATCATTGTCCTCTCCCAAGGATTTTTGAGCTATTCGATCAATTGCAGGGAGCTAGCTACTTTTCTAAAATAGATTTAAGATTGGGATACCATCAGCTGAAGATAAGGGAAGAAGACATACCCAAAACGGCTTTCAGGATGAGATACAGACATTATGAGTATCTAGTAATGCCCTTGGGACTGACTAACGCACCCTCGGCGTTTATGGATCTCATGAACCATGTATGTCGCCCGTATCTTGACAAGTTTGTGATTGTGTTTATTGACGACATCTTGATCTACTCCCATAGTAAAGAAGAGCACGAGAAACACCTCAGGCTAATTCTCGAGCTGCTAAAAATGAACAATTATATGCCAAGTTCTCCAGATGTGAAATTTGGATGCGGGAGATCCAATTTTTAGGGCATGTGGTAAATGAGAAGGGGATTCAAGTTGACCCTTCTAAGATTGAGGCGATTAAGGACTAGAAAATTCCTGAAACTCCTACCGAGATAAGATAATTTCTCAGGTTGGCTGGGTACTACTGAAGGTTTATCAAAGACTTCTCGCGCATTGTGCAACCATTGACTGCTCTGACAAAGAAGAACATAAGCTTTGTCTGGGAACGAGAGCAGAATGAAGCGTTCGAAACACTCAAGGAGAAGTTATGTAGTGCACCTATCCTCGCTCTCCTAGAAGGAATTGAGGATTTTGTGGTCTATTGTGACGCTTCACGCCAAGGACTAGGATGCGTGCTAATGCAATGCAACAAAGTAATCACTTATGCATCGAGACTACTAAACGATCATGAGAAGAACTACACAACGCATGATTTAGAATTGGGTGCCGTGGTGTTTGCACTCAAAAGATGGAGACATTATCTCTATGGCACAAAGTGCATAATTTACACCGACCATAGGAATTTGCAACACATTTTGGATCAAAACATGCTGAACATGCACCAACAAAGATGGGTCGACTTACTGAATGACTACGAATGTGAGATACGCTACCATCCTGGTAAGGCCAATGTAGTGGCGGATGCCTTGAGCTGGAAAGAAAGGGAAAAACCTTTACGCGTCCGTGCCTTAAGGATGGGTGTGTACACTGACCTTATCGCAAGACTAAAGAAAGCACAAGGTGAAGCGCTAAAGGAAGATAAGCTAGCGGGGGAAATGCTGACAGGAATGGAGAAGCGTTTAGGGCTGAACAGTGATGGTATATATAAATGTGAAGGAGAACGTGGGTACCAAAGCACGTGGGGATTAGAGAGGTGATCCTCGACGAAGCCCACAAGTCTAGGTACTTGGTTCACCCCGGAAGTGACAAGATGTACCATGATCTAAAGGCCCTTTTCTGGTGGTGGGATCAAGAAATCCATCACCATTTATATGAGCAAGTGTTTGACGTGTGCCATGGTGAAGGCTGAAAACCAGAAACCACCAGGAATGTTACAATAGCCCAAAATTCTAGAATGGAAATGGGATAAAGTCATAATGGATTTCATCACAAAGCTACCCAGAACCTTTAGAGGTCATGATGCCATTTGGGTAATAGTGGACAGGTTAACCAAATCAGCTCACATCTTGCCGATTAGGGTAGACTACGACCTAACGAAACTAGCTCAGTTGTATATTGATGAAATAGTTACCAAGCATGGTGTGCCATTGTCAATCATCTCCGACCGTGATAGCCATTTCACCTCATGTTTCTGGAGATCACTCCAGCAAGAGTTAGGAACCCGTTCAGATTTAAGCACTGCATACCACCCACAAACTGATGGCCAGAGCAAAAGAACTAAACCCTGGAAGATATTCTAAGAGCTTGCGTGATTGACGTTGGTAGGAACTGAGACAACCATCTTCCCTTGGTAGAGTTCTCCTATAATAATAGTTACCACATAAGTATAAAGGTAGCTCCGTATGAGGCCCTGTATGGTAGGAAACGCCGATCACCATTGAATTGGAATGAGATTGGTGACAGCCAAGTAATGGGACCCGACATCATGTTGGAAACCACTGACAAGATATTTAAAATTAAGGAGCGCTTAAGAGCAGCCAGGGAGCATCAAAAGAAATACGCTGACAGAAGACGAAAACCTTTAGAGTTTCAAGTGGGGGATAAGGTAATGCTGAAAGTGGCACCATGGAAGGGTACCATGACGTTTGGAAGAGAAGAAAACTAAGCCCAAAATACATTGGACCATTCAAGATACTAGCACGAGTTGGACTCGTGGCATATAAATTAAAGCTGCCGCAAGAGTTGATCTACATACATGACACCTTCCATGTGTCAAAGCCGAAGAAGTGCCTGGTAGACAAGACCTTGGAGATACCATTGAGGGAAGTTAGGATAACCGATAAGTTGAACTTCGTGGAAGAACCCATAGAGATCACTGAACGACTAGTCATGAAACTTAGACGAAGTCAGATACCAAAGGTCAAGGTAAGATGGAATTCTAAGTGAGGACTTGAATTCACTTGGGAGCGAGAAGATGAAAAGAGAAAGAGTTATCCGCATCTCTTCAAACCCACCCGTACCGAATTTGGGCGAAGCTAAAATTTCGGGACGAAATTTCCTAAACAGTGGGAGAATGTGACAACCGACCTCTAGGTCATAACTCTAACCTAACCGACCTGCATCTTTTCCCATTCTACTAATATTATTGCTACTATCATTTATACTATTCTCTCCTCCAAGCTAATTGATTTTTATACTTTTGTCTTAAATGATCCTTTTGGAGATAATGCCTAGGCTGACCGCATTTGTTAATTTGGATGACGTGTTCATCATCCGCATTTCCTCCGTGTTCAACCGCATTTGTTAATGCGGATGGGGACTATCAGCCGCATTTGGTAATGTGGACGAGTAATGTCGGCCGCATTTGGTAAATGCGGATGAACATTATCGGCCGTGTTTGATAAATGCGGATGGGCATTTTCGGCCGCATTTCACCTTGTTATGATTTTTTTTCTTTTCCGACTTATGTTTTGTGATGATTTTTGTGAGTTCAAGCTTTAGCTTAGGAAACTTAGTGTTCCAGGAAGGTCAATTAGTCACCCTTGCAAAACTTAATCATAGTTGAAACAATTAAAAGTGTGCATACACACATAATTTTCGGTTAATGCATGCATGTTCATGCATAATAATTAGCAACTAACTAAATTATACCATCTCAAATACCACCCCAAACTACAAATAATACTACACAATCTTAGATACCAATTATAAATTAAATTAAAAACCCCCACTAGTGTCCAAGTTCGGCCGCCCCCTCTTCTCCACTCCCCTCTCTTCTACACCACCACTAATTCAACCACTCCCCATTCATGCAATACCACCCACACCCTCTTTTCTCTCACTCTTCCCTCTCATTTTCGGATCCCTCTCCAGAAAACACACACACACTCACGGTTTTCTCTCCACTCCAGCTTGTTTTCGAAGAAACACAACAACACACAATCGGCCAAGCTCAAAAACCGCAAGAAGGTGAAGATTTGTGTGCTTTTAGGTGCACGGTTCCCACGAGTTCGACCTTTTCTAGCCTTTTGAGATTCCCCAGCTGTGTTCAAGGGTTTCCAGGCCATCCTCGACTAGCTACACACTCCAAACCATGAACTACACCAAGTGTAAGCTTCATGTCACCCAGTTCGGCCATTTCATGTGTTTGTCTTCATTTTTCACTCAAAATCTTACCATTTTCATGTCTAACAGAAACTTGCTGCTAACACCTTGTTCCTAAGGAGCTTTTCACGTCCTTGAAGGTATCTTACTCGTCAAGTATGTCATTCTATAGGTGTAACACGGTTTACACCTAGAAAACCCTCTTTGTAGGTGTATTTACACCATCCAACTTGCACAACTTGTAATCTTTCGGAACTAATCTTGTAGCCTGCTTAAAATGAGTATCCTAACCTTATAATAACCCGATTTTAATGTTTCAAAGGGATTGGGTAATATATAAACTCAAGGTTATAATGTTTTACACAAATGTAATGGATGAAAAAGGTGTAAACCTAAAGTTTCCATCTTGTTAATATTTGTTGGTTTGTAAGGCCCCGTTCTCGGGACGTTTACAGCTGGCCAATCATCGCTCACAAAACATACAATTACATTTAACTTTCATAAAATACATCGTAGCGGAACATTTAAATAACTTTACATTTCGTAATAATTGCTTTTGCAGTTAATACAATCATTCATTACACATTTGCATTTGTTTGCATTACAATGCAAAAACATTAACAAAAGATTGCCATCCAAAATGCCAAGTAGCTGCCCCGTGCCATCCTCAGCAATGCTCACCTGCCAACCGGAAAATGCATAAAAAGTCAGCGTTGCTGAGTGAGTTCTAGTTTTATAATAAAACATACTTTACTTTCATTAAAACCGTTCTTTACTTTTACATGCGATCATACATCATACGTACACATAGATAATATCATTATTATCTTCATCATTCGTACATTAACTTTCTTTCATTCATCATACGTCATTATCATTCACATTCATTACTTTTGTTCATACGTTCATCATTACTTCTTTTCATTCCATCAAACCATGAACCTTACCCTACCATCATGCATAAAGCTGATACTGGGCCGGTACCATCATAGACCCCCCATCATGGCGCACAACAGCCTGGCCATAGTACCAAGGATAAGTTCAGGTGTACCATTGTCATATGCTATACCCTTCGTCATGCATAAAGCTGATACTGGGCCGGGGTCCATCATAAACCCCCCTTCATGGCGCATAGAAGCCTGGCTACAAGGCAAGCGACAAAGGTTCCATACATATGGTCAATCACAAAGAAAGACCCCGATATGCATCCTTCTGGGGTAGCTAACCCGCACACGTTGGACTAACACCCTACAATGGGGCGTGTCCCCACATAAAAGGCTTGCAAGACTTTCTTTACTTTCCATCGTTCATTAATGCATGCATTTATTCATCATGTTCCTCTTTCATTATCTTCCACTTTACATCACATAATACTTTCATTCATTCATTAACATCCAACGTAAAGCCATGGGAAAATAAACATACATAATAAGAAACATTATCATACACAATCATCATCATCATACAAGGCATCGTACATACATCACATACATCATACATACCATCATACATAAGCATCATACATACCATCATGCATAACAATAGGCATAAGCATCATACATACCATCATGCATAACAACAAGCATAAGCATCATACATACCATCATAACATCATGCCCATCACATCTATGACCTTAAAAGTCAGCTTACATGAACTCCCGAGAACATCCCAAATCAAAGCCTACATTCATCTTTTTCCTCAAGAAGTCAGAAAACATTCTAAGTGTTCACCCGCATTTGTCTTTTGTTTATCCGCATTTTTTTACTTCATCCGCATTTGTTTTACTTCATCCGCATTTGTTCCTATTCATCCGCATTTCCTTTCCTTTATCCGCATTTCTTTTTCCTTCATCCGCATTTCCCTTCCTACATCTGCATTTCCCTTCCTTCGTCCACATTCGTTTTACTTCATCCATATTTCCCACTACTCATCCCCATTTCTCCTAATTAGTGGAAAATGTCCATCCGCATTGACTATTCATCCACATTGACTTTCTATGCTCATCCGCATTGACTTTCTATGCTCATCCGCATTGACTTTCTATGCTCATCCGCATTGACTTTCCTTAGCAATGAATGCTCATCCGCGTTAACTATCATTCGCATTGACTTTCCTTGGCAATTAATGCTCATCCACATTAACTATCATCTGCATTGACTTTCCTTAGCAATTAATGCTCATCCGCATTAACTATCATCCGCATTGACTTTACATAGTCATCCGCATTTCTTCTGCATACTTAGGCAAATGCTTAAACTTAAACATATGTGCTCTAAACATTAGATCTCGGTTCCCAATCACCATCTATCATGTTCTAAGCTTAAATCTTACCTTCTAAGCCTTAGAAACACAATCATACATCATCAAGCATGAACATAGCCACACATTACATCATAACATCAACATACACACAATCAAACATACGGGTTGAAAACCCAGTTTAATGAAAACATACCTTCATGCATTTCTAACCCCAAAATCAGTTAAAAACTAGTAAAAGAGGGGTTCTAGAACTCACCTTTGCAGCTTTTGAGTATGGTTTCTTCCAAACTCGTTTGCAATTGAGTTCAACCGCCTAGAAACCCACAAAAGACATACCCGAACACATACAAACACACATAAGCATAAACCCGAGGATAAAGCCAGTCAAGGACATCATGAACACATGAATTCTTACCCTGAATTCAGATTTTCAGTTTGTTCTTCCTTTTACACCAAGAGTTCTCTGTTGAAATTGCTACTTTCTCTCTCTAAACATCCGAGAATTATGATGTGTGTGTCATATGGGCGGCCATACTACCTTTTACACCCACTTTTCAAACATTTTGTCCTTTTGGACACTTTTTACCCCTAGACTTGGGTCTGATTTCTTTTCCTTCTTTTTCTTCGCTTTATTCATTCTTTCTTTGTCTTTAAAATAACCGGGCGTTACAAGTCCACCCCCCTTAAATAGGTTTCATCCCCGAAACCTGTTATTCCTTAAACAATCATGGGTAATGCTATCTCATTTCTTCTTCAGTTTTCCACATAGACTCAGATCCCTTCCTGTGCTTCCACTGTACACGCACAAGGGGAACCACTTTATTCCTCAGCCTCCTCTCTTTTCGATCAATGATCGCCACTGGTTGCTCCACGTAATTGAGCCGTTCATCTACTTCGATATCCTCTGGTGGAACAATCACATCTTCATCTGCTATACACATTCTCAGACGAGATACATGGAATGTTGGGTGAATTCCACTTAATTCATCCGGTAACTCTAATTTATAGGCCACCTCTCCTACTCTACCAATGATTCGGAAATGCCCTATGTATCTCGAGCTCAACTTGCCCCGCTTTCTGAACCGAATGATACCCTTCCAAGGTGAGACCTTTAACATAACTCGGTCGCCCACCTGAAACTCAATCGGTCTACGTCGTTTATCGGCATATGAATTCTGTCTATCCTTGGCTGCCTTCATGAAGGCTTTGATCTTGTCAAGCTTCTCAGTCCTAGCCTCGATCACCTCGACACTTCCTAACTCCTTCTGGCCAATATCACCCCAACACATCGGTGTTCGGCATCTCCTACAATATAGCATCTCATAAGGGGGCATACTAATGCTGGCATGATAGCTGTTGTTATATGAGAACTCAGCTAAAGGTAAGTGATCATCCCAACTTCCTCCAAAATCAATGACGAATGCCCGAAACATATCCTCTAGCATCAAAATTGTCTGTTCCGACTGACCATCCTTTTAAGGATGATAAGCCGTGCCAATATGTAACCTCGCCCATATCACGTCGTGGAATTTCTTCCAAAAGTTTAGATGTAAACCGGGTGTCACGATCAAACACAATAGACACCGCTACACCATGACGAGTTACAATCTCCTTAATGAAAAGATCCGCCAACCTCTCGGATGAATATGTCTCGCGGATCGGTAGGTAGTGAGCACTCTTCGTCAAATGGTCAATTATCACCCATCTGGCATCATACCCTTTCGGGGTATGTGGTAGCTTCGTAATGAAATCCATGGTGATGTGCTCCCACTTCCATTCCGATATATCCAAAGGTTGGATCTTCCCATACGGCTTTTGATGCTCGGCCTTCACCTGTAGACAAGTAAGGCATTTACTCGCATACTCCACCACATCGCGTTTCATACCTGGCCACAAATAATCTTTCTTCATGTCTTGACACATCTTTATGGAACCGGGATGAATAGAGTATCGAGTTTTATGTGCTTCATCCAAAATCTTCACCCATAGACCCCCCAAACGAGGAATCCACATCCTTCCGAATCGAGTTCTATCACCAAGCGTGTTTTCACCTAATTCTGTGACCAGACCTCTCATTCTTTCATAGTTAAGATGATCCTCTTTCAACGCTTCATCTTGTAACTCCTTGACTTGCTTCATCACATCCGAGGTCATGATCAACTGATATGCTTTCACCCGAATCGGCTCGGGCCTCTCTTTTCAGCTAAGGGCATTCACCACCACATTGGCTTTGCCCAGATGGTAATGGATCTCACAATCATAATATTTTATAAGCTCCAGCCGTCATCTCTGCCTCATGTTCAGGTCCTTCTACTCGAAGAAGTACTTCAAGCTCTTGTTGTTAGTGAATATGGTGCACCTCGTCCCGTAAAGATAATGCCTCCAAATCTTTAATGCAAAGACCACGGCTGCTAGCTCCAATTCATGAGTAGGATAATTGACCTCATGAACCTTCAACTGTCGGGATGCATAGGCTATGACCTTCCCTCTCTGCATTAACACACACCCCAACCCCGAGTACGAAGCATCAGAATAAACCACCAGATCTTCACTTCCATCAGGTAATGACAGAACATGAGCTTGAGTCAACTTCGCTTTCAATTCCTTGAACGCCTTCTCTTGAGCTTGACCCCATACAAACTTTACATCTTTCCGGGTCAACTTGGTTAGTGGAGAAGCGATCTTAGAGAAGTCTTGAATGAACCTCCTGTAGTAGCCCACCAAACCCAAGAAACTACGGATCTCAAATGGCATCTTTGGAGACTTCTGTTGCATCACCGCCTCCACCTTTGCCAGATCCACCATGATCCTGTCAGGATTCACCACATGACCCAAGAATTGAACCTCGTGCAACCAGAATGTGCACTTGGAGAACTTAGCATACGCTTCTCCATTCTCAACTTCTCCAGAACCTCCAGAATGTGACCGGCATGCTCAAACTCGCTCTTCGAATAAATAAGGATATCATCAATAAACACAATAACTGATTTATCCAACATCGGCCGACACACTCGATTCATCAGAACCATAAAAGCAGCTGGCGCGTTGGTCAAACCAAATGACATGCTAAGAAACTCGTAATGACCATAACGTGTGCGAAAAGCCATTTTAGGGATATCTTGCTGCTTCACTTTCAACTGATGGTAACCAGATCGAAGGTCTATCCTTGAAAACCAACTGGCACCTTAAAGCTGATCAAACAAGTCATCATTCTTAGTAAGGGGTATCGGTTCTTTATCATCAACTTATTCAGCTCACGGTAGTCAATACACATTCTCATACTATCGTCTTTCTTCTTCACGAATAAGACCGGGGCACCCCTAGGAGAGATACTTGGTCTAATAAATCCCTTATCAAGCAACTCTTGCAACTGCTCCATCAACTCTTCATTTCAGTCGGAGCCAACCGATACGATGCCTTGGTAACAGGTTGGGCACTCGGTATCAGATCAATCTGAAACTCGATCTTACGGTCAGGTGGCACTCCTTGTAAGTCTTCTGGAACACATTTGGAAAGTCACACACAACCGGTACATTAGACAGTTGTGGTGTTGGCGTTTCCACATCCTTCACATAAGCCAAGTAGGCACTACATCCACGCCTCATGCACTTTCCCGCCACCGCCATTGAGATTACTTTCAGAATCATCATGACCTGATCACCATAAACCGTTACCGAACCCCTGTCGCTGTCAAAATAAATCATCTTCTTGCAACACACAATGTTCGCCTCATAATCCGCCAACCAATCCATCCCCAAAACCATATCAAAATCACCTAAGGTCATCACGAACGGTCTAACCGGAAACTTATGACCTTTCAATTCCACATCACATCCTTCTATCACCTCAGAAATACTGGTAGACTTACCTATGGTAGTTTCTACATCAAAGGGAGCATCTGTATTATTACTACTAATAGACAGTTTAGCATAGAAAGTAGCAGAAATGAAACTTTTACTAGCACCAGAATCGAATAACACAGAGGCTAAAGTTTGGTTACTAGAAACGTACCTGACACGACATCTGGGTCCGTCCTAGCCTCCTCCTGCGTCATTGTGAATGCTCTAGCACTCGCCCTTGGTCCATCACCTCCAGTCTTCTTCACCCCAGAACCCTCAACCCTCGGCTTCTTTCAATCCCTACTCATGTGGCCCTCCACACCATAGTTAAAACATCAGGTCGTACGACAGTCCTTTGCTACATGCCCTGTCTTCCCGCATTTTAAACATAAGTTTGATCCCAGTCTACATTCTCTAGTATGCTTCTACCCACATCTACCACACATCTTCGACCCTGAACAAGTTATGACCACACGGCGGTCATCCACCCGTGCCTTCTTGTTACTCGTCAGGGCACCACCTCGACCAAACCTTTTTCCATTCCAATTCCGATCACCACTCCCTTTCTTGCTACCTTCAGCCACCACCACCATAGCTCTCTCATCATACAACCTCCCAGCCAAATGCACCGCCGACCTAAACGTGCTAGGTCGGGCAACGATCACGTGCCTGCGAATATCTGCCGGCAAACCCTGAATGTACCTCTTAATCTTTCGTGACAAAGGCTTCACTTGGTCCGGCACCAGACGTGCCATCTCATTGAACTTGGTGGTGTACGGCTGATGTGTCATCCTCCCCGCTTCTAACTGTAGGAACTCCCTCTCAACCTTGTTCATTTCCCTATGAGGACAAAACTCCTCAATCACCAACTTCTTCAGCTCAGACCATCTCATCCTCCCAATAGCCGCTGAGTCCAAGAAAGAGTGGCAGCAAATTTCACTTTCTGATCCTCCCGGCACTCGCTGATATTCATAACAACTTCCATTTCTCTCACCAATCGTGAGTAGCAGCAGTAGTGCCATTACCTTCAAAAGTAGTGTTGGACCAAAAGAACCAATGAGCCTGATCAGAAAAACCTCTAAGTCCTACAGACATCACAACAATTGCTGAAGACTTGATCAGCTATTGTAACAAAGTCTGAAGATCAACAGTTGAAGTCTTCAGTACTTTATCACAAAATCAGACACAACTTCTTATGATGGTTCAACATCTATTGGGGAGAGTCAACCAATTAGATGCACCTGTTTTGAAACCACAGAGAAGAAAATCCATGCCAAAGGATTCTTCTTCTTCACCATCTCCATCCCCTCAAGCTATTATTCATAGCAAGTCTGTTAGTTTACCATCTATTGATATGATCAGACCCAAAACCAAAAAGGTTTGGGTCTCAAAAACTAACTATTTGTTTATGATTGTAGGGTTCTTCAACATGCCAAAGTAGCATCTGGTATGTAGACAGTGGGGGATCTATGCCTATGACAGGGAACAACTCTCTTCTTCATGACTACTCTCAAGGAAAGAAGGGGTTTGTTTCTTTTGGCAATGATGCTAAGGGTTACATCATTGGAAAAGGCTTTGTCTCCAATGGAGAAATAAAGTTTGATGATGTTAATCATGTGGAAAATCTCAAGTACAATCTCTTGAGTGTCAGTCAAATGTGTGATAAAGGCCATGTTGCTCTTTTCACCAGTCAGAACTGCAGGATTCTGTCATCCAAAGTTCTGAATTTGATTGATAAGGTGTTGGATGGTCACACTCTCCTGAGGGCCAACAGACAGGAAGAGTGTATGCCTTAGATCTTTCCAAGAAAATAGATCTCAGAGGCCATCCTTGCCTATTTTCCAAAGCCTCTCCTCAGGAATCTAAACTGTGGCACAGAAGGCTGGGTCATGTTAATTTCAAAAACATGAATCAGCTGATCCACAATAGTTTAGTGAGAGGTTTACCAATAAAGGAGTTCCACTGTGATGAAACCTGCACTGCTTGTTTAAAAGGAAAACATCACAAAGTCTCATTCCCTCCTATTGAAGAGCCTAAGTCCACTGCCTGCTTGCAATTACTGCATATGGATCTATTTGGTCCTATGAGAGTGATGAGCATGGCAAAGAAGAAATACTGTCTGGTAATTGTGGATGATTACTCTAGATTTGTATGGACTTTCTTTCTGCATTCAAAGGATGAGGTTGCTCAGAAGATTATCAACTTTGTGTTGTATGTTGAGAAGCAGTATTCCCTTTCTGTCAAGTGTATAAGGAGTGACAATGGAACTGAATTCAGAAACCATACACTTGATGAATTTTATCTTTCAAAGGGAATCAAAAGGCAGTTTAGCATCCCAAGGACTCCAGAACAAAATGGAGTAGTGTAGAGAAAGAACAGGACCCTAATTGAAGCTGCAAGGTCTATGTTGGCTGACTCTGGTTTGCCACTGACCTTTTGGGCTGAAGCCGTTAACACAGCTTGCTATGTGCAGAATAGAGCCTTAGTAAATCAGAGGTTGATGAAGACTCCATATGAAGTTCTACATCACTTGGCTCCTTTAATTTCATTTTTCAAAGCATTTGGGTGTCCTTGTTTTATTCTCAACACAAAGGATCAACTCCAAAAATTTGATCCTAAGGTGGATGCAGGGTATTTTGTTGGTTATTCATCTACTTGAAAAGCATACAGAGTCTTCAACTGCAGAACAAAGATAGTTGAAGAGACTTTTCATGTGAAGTTTAATGAATCTCCAAAGGACAAGATTCCACAAAACCCTGTGGAGTTGTTTGATTTGGACATACTGCAATATGTTCCTTATCAACCTCCAGCTGTTGCAGATCATGTGGATAAATCATCTTCGGCGGCATGTCTTCCACCTGGTGGTATTGATGATGATGATAATATCAATACTCACTTATTCAAGTTTAGTGACCAACTACCTGAGTCTGCTAAACTTGATGTTCCTGTAGCTTCAGCAGTTCCATCCACAACAAATGCTGATGAGATTTCTGATTCCTCTACGTCTTTTGACTTACCATCAATTCTTGGTTTCAAGAGTCTGCATCAACATCTGCTGCTGCTGAAGGTTCTACAAACACTTGCACATATATCATTTTTTATCAAGAGCTGAAGAATCACCAATGTCTCAAATCATTGGTGATATCAATGCTGGAGTTTCAACAAGAAGTCAATTGTCTAACTTCTGCTTCTATGCTCTCTTCATCAGTCAGCTAGAGCCAAAGAACTATCATGTTGCTTTGAGAGACAATGGATGGGTTGAAGCCATGCAGCTTGAGCTACTTCAGTGCAAGAAACAGCAAGTGTGGGAACTGGTTCCTCTACCCCCAGGTAAGTGTGCAATAGGCACTAAATAGGTGTTTAGGAATAAAACTGATGAAAATGGGCTTATTGTTAAGAACACGGCTAGACTGGTTGTACAGGGGTTTTCACAAGAAGAAGGTATTGATTATGATGAAACCTTTGCCCCTGTAGCCAGACTAGAAGCAATTAGATTGTTCTTAGCCTATGCTGCATTCCACCATCTTAAAGTTTTTCAAATGGATGTCAAAAGTGCATTTTTATATGGTAAAATAAAAGAAGAAGTTTATGTGTGTCAACCACCAGGTTTTGAGGATAATAAACATCCTGAATGGGTGTATAAACTTGATAAGGCTCTTTATGGGTTGAAACAAGCTCCTAGAGCCTGGTATGAGACACTTTCCACTTTTCTTCTTAAGAATAATTTCACTAGAGGCTCCATAGATAAAACTTTGTTTATTAAGAAGGTGGATCAGCATAAGCTACTTGTTCAAATTTATGTTGATGATATTATTTTTGCATCCTCTGATCCCCAGTTGTGTGATGATTTTACCAAATTAACGAAAAAGAGGTTTGAAATGAGTGCAATGGGAGAATTACAGTTCTTTCTAGGCTTGCAAATCAAACAAAAGGCTGATGGAACCTTCATTCATCAGTCAAAATATACAAAAGATCTTTTGAATAAGTTTGATTTACAAAATTGTAAGCCCTGTTCTACTCCCATGTGCAACACCACACAACTGGATGCAGATCAGAAAGGTAAAGCCATTGATGAAACACTTTACAGATGTATGATTGGGTCCTTGATGTATTTAACAGCTTCTAGACCAGATATCATGTTTGCTACTTGTGTCTGTGCTAGATTTTAGGCTGCTCCTAAAGAGTCTCATTTGATTGCAGTCAAGAGGATCTTTAGATATTTGCAAGGTACACAATCTCTAGGTTTATGGTATTCCACTGGACACTCTTGCAAATTAGTTGCTTTTTTAGATAGTGACTATGCAGGGTGCAAGTTAACTAGAAAATCAACTTCTGGTGGATGTCAATTCCTAGGCAACTGTTTGATTTGTTGGCAGAGTAAGAAACAAACATCTGTTGCTACATCCACTGCTGAAGCAGAGTACATTGCAGCTGCAAGTTGTACTTCTCAGGTACTCTGGCTTCAGAACCAACTTTTGGATTATGGCATTACAAAGACTAAGAATCCATTATTAATGGATAGTGCTTCAGCTCTGTGCATTGTCAAAAATCCAGTCCAGCACTCTAGGACCAACATATAGAGATCAGAAATCATTTTATTAGGGATTGTTTTGAAAAAGGTCTGATTGATCCTAAGTTTGTGCCTAGTGCTGATGAGCTTGCAGACATTTTTACTAAGCCTTTGGATAGTTCAACTTTCCAAAACCTAGTGTTACGGCTTGGTATGCTGCTGCTAGAATAAGTGATAACTACTGATGATCTCAGTAAATAAGTACTGATGATCATTAGTCACCATATCACATATAGTACTGATTCTGTTAAAACAACTGCTAAAGTTACAACTACTGATGTAGTTATAAACACTGATGTCAGTAATAACAGCTAAGTACTGATGTCCTATGAAACAACTGAAAACAACAAAAAGCTGATGAGTAAGTGTTGAGGACAATATGAAACAGCTGAAAGGCTATGAATTGACGAAAACTACTGAAGAGAACTTTCTCTTCAGTTGTTTCTACAACTGCTGTTTCATCCTAAACAACTGATGACAAAACCATGTCTTCAGTAGTTTCAACTACTGATGACTAACACCAAGTCATCAGCTGTTTACAACAGATAACAAAACCATGTCTTCAGTAGTTTCACAACTACTAATGACTAATACCAAGTTATCAGTTATTTCCAACACCTGAAGACCAAACCAAGGTTTTCAGTAGTTTCACAACTACTGATGACTAAAACCAAGTCTTCAGTTGTTTCAACTTCTGAAAGGGTAATACCATGTCATCAGTCGTTTAAAATACTGATGAATAACACCAAACCCTTCAGTCGTTTTCTAACCCTTACCCTATAGATACCCAATACCTAATCATTTAGAGCTTCATCCTCTTCAAACCTAACGTTCAAACCTCCAAAACTTCTCTCTCATTAATGGCGACCATGCAGCTCAAACCACGACATAACTGTGTTGCCTACCTCACAAAATCCCCTTTCTGGACAAAGTTCGATAACGCCATAGATCTAATGGTCCAATCTCCCTACCAAACGGCCTTTCTTCTAAACCCACCATTCATGCCGAATCATTACACCAGTTTTGGATGAACGTCACCCTTATAACTGGGGAGAACAACACCGAGTCTCTCAGTCGTTCGTTAACAACCATCAAGTGATCATCACTCCGGAAATCATTCGCCAAACCCTAAACTTGGATGATGCCACTTTCCCCGCTGGGTATCCATAGGGCACAACTGATTTATCCTTTGCCCACCATGGATATCAGGGAAACCTCAACCTCTACCATCCTGAAAAGCATTTCCATGATGCAGAACGTCTTATCTTTCACATAGTAAATGTTGCTTAGCTCCTAGACTTCCTCTTGGGATCAAATGTCTACCAGGTGGCAGCAGGTATTATTCTCTATCCTTGAGCAACAAGACTTAAACTTTTCTAAAATTATTTTTCTTGAACTTAAGGATATGGCCTCAAAACCTCTTTCTAATCGATGGATATTATATCCTCAGTTCATTATGGCCATCATAGAGAATCAGCTGAAAGTTGAGGGACTTGTTGGCCTTGGAGTCCCTGCAATGGCTGTATTGCTTGAAGTATACTCCAGGCAAAACTCTGACCAAACACTGAAACAGGCTGCCAAGCTGCGAAAACCCACGCAGTTGGAACCCACAGCCACCACCTCCAGATCCAAAGTCCCCACCAAACCCAAATCCAAAAAGCCAAAAAAGGCTACTCAGGGAGATGAGTCCCCTGAGGATGCCCCTGTACCACAAACACAGGAACACATACTGGTATTAACCCCCAGTTGTGTCAAAGACTCAACCTGCCAAAGCCGCACAGGTATCCTCTCAACAGGATCCTGTTGCAACCAATATTGGGGAACCCACACTGCTGGAACCTATCTCACTTGAGGGGTTACCATTGAAGAGCACCATTCACCCCAGGTGTAATCTGCTTCTACCCAATCACCACATGCAACCGCCCTCAAAGTCCTACATTAATTGTTGCACAAGTGCTGAGTCAGTTGCACTCCTCACCCCCTCCCCAGATACCAATCACAACTGGGATAGCTCCAACCATTAAGGGGGAGGACCAAAGTGCATCTGATAACCCACAGCACAAGGGTTACAATGTTCCATCTCCTAGTGTAGAAAAGGAGATTGGAACTTCTGGTGAGGCTTCCACTTATCCTGCTTCAGCATATGATCTGGATGTAGTTGGTAACATCACTAAGACCTTACCAGAGGCAACTGCTGATGAAGGACATTGTCCTGAGGCAGGAAGTCCCCAGTTCCAAGACAAAGGGGCACATGCTACAACTGATCTACACTCAGTGCATGTTCATCCTGATTATACCAGGAGGTCAGGTGATTCAGCAACTACTGATGATGACCTGGGCTTCTTTTACGATGTCTTAGCCCAAAACACCATCCTGGAAGAGGAGGTGAGCAGACTCAAAGAGCTGTTTGCCAAAACTTCTGAGGATCAAAGACCATCTGCCCCTCAAACCCCACAGATGGCACCTTCATCTGAAGGTCCCAAACACAGAGCCACTCCCAAATACTCAGCCACCTGCCTCTGCTTCTGGCACTATTTCTTAGGAACAGAACCCCTGAGCAAATAGCTGCTATCTTTCAAAATTCCCTACCTCTCATCACACCTATAATCACCGATATAGTGATCAAAACCATTGATGAGAGGCTTTCCTCAGTAATACAACCCTGATAGAGGAAGTTGTGGGCAAAAAGCTTTCTGACAATCAAACCCTTGCACCAATGCAACCAAAAAGGGGAGATTCAGTCAGTGAAAGCAAAAAGAAAGAGGAGTGCATAGAGGAAAGAGAAAGAGAAAGAAACAGAAGTGACAGAAGTGGAAAAGGAGAAGGAGTTGGCTGTGGAGACTGAAAAAGAGAAGGAGAAGGAAGCTGACATGGAGAAATCAAAGAAAAGAGAGAATGAAAAGGAGACTGCCTTGGAGCTGATGGTGAAAGAGGCTGATGCCAAACACAACAGATCAATGGATAACATCATTGATCAGTTGTTTAGGCAAGGCCATGACACTGAAAAACTTGACTCTGAGATCAGAAGATTAGAGATTGAAGAAATCCAAACTAGATGGGCAAGTTATGATGTGTGTTAGAAAGAGAAAGGATGGAGATCATGATCAGGTTATAGCAAAATATCTTGGAAGATCAATGATCGAAATCAAGGCTTGGTCCAGGGACAACATCTTGGCAATAACCACCAAGATCTGTTCGTCTGAAGTATACACTAAAGGATTAGTTATTGAAGCTTTGAATGAAGCTGGTGCTGGGAGTAGGACTGAACTAGCCAAGCAATCTAAAGCCACACTCACCTCCAAAATGCTAGAACAGCCTATCAACATTCCCACACCAAAACCACCAAAACAACAACCCACTAAACCAACTCCCTTACCCTCAAAACTAATAGCCGATGATGTACCCCAGAAGAAGAAGAGAAGGGTATTGAGGCTAGAAGATGATGAAGAAGATGATGATGAAAATGAAGATAGGCTGCCAATCTCAGCTGTTATTCAGTTGCCGAAGGCCACAAGTCACTCTCCAACAATTACTCCTGAAACTCAAAGACAAATTGTGAAAGTGAAGCTAGAAGAAGAAGAGCTTCACAAACAACATGATGAGGAATTGTTGAGGAGGGTTGACAAAGCATATGCTGCCACATCTTCAATCATCAACATGAAGAAGCATGCTCTCAGATTATACACTCTTAAACATACATTTCAATATCAAAAGGAGAGAGTGAGGATTTGGCCTGATCCCAGGGTGTCTCATAGGATTCACAAGAAAAACATTCCACAAAGATACATTAGCCAAGTGAAAAAGATTGTAGATGAAATGATCTCACTGGTCTTTGTAGTATCACCCTGGGAAATCCTAGATGACTTCAAGAAAGCCTATAAAGCTAACCTGACCCCACAGAAGATGCTGGAAAATAAAATGGTGAAAAAGGGGTTAGTATATAAGAGGCTTGAGGAAGTCAGAAAGAATGAGCTCCAGTTGTTCCTAGAGGGTAATCACCCTGATGAATTGCTTATAGAATAATAACAACTGTGGAGCTAAAGAATGGGAAACAGGTCAAATACCTATCTGAGTACTATGGGACAGAATCATTATTTGAAGGAGGTGCTGAAGAGCTGACCATGGAGGAACAAATTACCTTCCTTGAGGCCTATACAAGAGAGTCATACAGACTCATAGTGGGGAAGTAGATCTCATGGATGGGGTAACATCTCTGTGTCCAGTTCCCCAAGACAGAGTTCCCATTCATACTTTTCCAAACAGATCATTGAGACTTCTTCCCAGTCCTGTGCTTACAAGGGTCACTTCTGAGCTGATCTAGAAGAGAAAAAGACCAATCCTTCTGCCATAATAAGTGGGACATCTTCAATAAGTTTAGAGGTTTTGGCTGCATTGGTTCAGGGGGAGTTTGTTGGACCAAAAGAACCAATGAGCCTGATCAGAAAAACCTCTAAGTCCTACAGATATCACAACAACTACTGAAGACTTGATCAGCTATTGTAACAAAGTCTGAAGATCAACAGCTAAAGACTAAAGTACTGAAGACTTCAACAGCTGAAGACTAAAGTACTAAAGACTTCAACAGCTGAAGACTAAAGTACTGAAGACTTCAACAGCTGAAGACTAAAGTACTGAAGACTTCAACAGCTGAAGACCAAAGTCTGAAGATCAACAGTTGAAGAACAAAGTACTGAAGATCAACAGCTGAAGTACAAAGACTGAAGACATCAGCTGATGACAACAGCTGAAGTTCAAGTACAAGTACTGAAGCCTTCAGAGTTTGTTACAACAGCTGAAGAAGCATTCTTCAGTTGTTGTGATGGTTTCCTTTCAGTAGTTTTCTTTTTGTTTCAGTATTTGTAAAACAACTGAAGAGCATGTTCTTCAGTCGTTATAGTTTCAGTAGTTTCTTTTCAGTAGTTGCAGTGACAGTTGACACTTAGTATTTTTGTAAGAAGATGTCAGCTGTTTTGACATCTTCAGTAGTTGTGTTAACTATCAGTAGTTTGAATACATTCTGTTAGATGTCACTATCAAGTGACATCAGCAGACGTCACATCTCTTATATAAGAGGTGTTGACCTAATTGTATGTGTGACATTCTGTTACCACGAAAGCGAATATTGAATGAAATATCTTTTGCAGAATTCTCTCTGTCTATAACCGTTTGTTCTTACCTTGAATATCTTTTGTGTTCTTGTGAATTGGCTAATTCATCGTTTGATTTCCGCTGCTATACTCTCTAATCAATCAAACGTAGATCACTAATCCTAACAAGTAGGGGGCTTGCGCCTTTGAAATGCCCCGTAGTTACAGCTTCGCGCCACCTCTGGCGTAGGCTCTTCTTCTTCCTCTTCTTCTTCGTCATCAGATAAAACCGTCTCTGTCTCGGGCTGTCTCCTTTCGCCCGTAGGTCTACCCCTTTCCTTTTTTCCCATCTCTAACAACTTTTATCACTTCAATCACCACAGACGATAGGATCGTCTGCATGACCTCATGCACTTCCTCCACAACCGCCTCCTTCACTAAGGCTCTCAGGTTAGCACTTTCATCACCACCCTCTAGATGAGGGGTCTCTGGTTCTTCATGAACCACCTTTTCTACTCTAGGCCTTCCTCTCGTAACCAGTGGTTCAGCACCACATCCTCCACCACATGAAGCTTTAGATGATCTACCATCGGCCATCGTCACACACACGCTAAAAGATTCAAACACCAACACGGTCATTCAAGGGAACAGCTCAGTTTATGTCAAGTATAGTAAGTTCCTAATTACAGTGGCCAGTTATGATTAGCCACTTACTTTACTCTTCATACCTCAAGCATTACCTATCCTGACTACATTAGTATCTAAATCTACATTCATTAAGAAAATACCTGAAGACACGCAGTTACTCGGATTGGCATCCCTTCCTTTACCGTCCCATTTTTAGTTTAAGTTTAGGTTAATTTTGAAAATTTACCTATTTCACTTAAAGTTTGGCTTTGATACCAACTTGTAAGGCCCCGTTCCTGGGACGCTTACAGCTGGCCAATCATCGCTCAGAAAACATACAATTACATTTAACTTTCTAAAATACATTGCAGCGGAACATTTAAATAACTTATAATTTCATAATAATTGCTTTTGCAAGTTAATACTATCATTCATTACACATTTGCATTTGTTTGCATTACAATGCAAAAACATTAACAAAAGAATGCCATCCAAACTGCCAAGTAGCTGCCCTATGCCATCCAAACTGCCAAATAGCTGCCCTATGCCATCCTCAGCAATGCTCACTTGCCAACTGGAAAATACATAAAAAGTCAGCGTTGATGAGTGAGTTCTAGTTTTATAATAAAACATACTTTACTTTCATTAAAACCGTTCTTTACTTTTACATGCGATCATACATCATACGTACACATAGATAATATCATTATTATCTTCATCATTCGTTCATTAACTTTCTTTCATTCATCGTACATCATTATCATTCACATTCATTACTTTTGTTCATACGATCATCATTACCTCTTTTCATTCCATCAAACCATGAACCTTACCCTACCGTCATGCATAAAGCTGATACTGGGCCGGGGTCCATCATAGACCCCCTGTCATGGCGCACAGTATCCTGGCCACAATACCTAGGGTAAATTCAGGTGTACCATTGTCATATGCTATACCCTCCGTCATGCATAAAGCTGATACTGGGCCGGGTTCCATCATAGACCCCCGTCATGACGCACAACAGCCTGGCCACAGTATCTAGGGCAAGCGACAAAGGTTACATACATATGGTCAATCACAAAGAAAGACCCCGATGTGCATCCTTCTAGGGTAGCTAACCCCACGCCGTTGGGCTAACATCCTACAATGAGGCGGTTCCCGACATACAAGGCTTGCAAGACTTTCTTTACTTTCCATCGTTCATTAATGCATGCATTCATTCATCATGTTCCTCTTTCATTATCTTCCACTTTACGTCACATAATACTTTCATTCATTCATTAACATCCAATGTAAAGCCATGGGAACATAAACATACATAATAAGGAACATCATCATACACAATCATCATCATCATATAGGGCATCATACATACATCACATACATCATACATACCATCATGCATAAGCATCATACATACCATCATGCAGCACAACATGCATAAGCATCATACATACCATCATGCATAACAACAAGCATAAGTATCATACATACCATCATAACATCATGCCCATCACATCTATGACCTCAAAATTCAGCTTACATGAACTCCCAAGAACATCCCAAGTCAAAGCCTATATTCATCTTTTTTCTCAAATAGTCAGAAAACATTCTAAGTGTTCACCCGCATTTGTCTTTTGTTTATCCGCATTTGCTATAGTTCATCCGCATTTGTTTTACTTCATCCGTATTTGTTCCTGTTCATCCGCATTTCCTTTCCTTCATCCGCATTTCTTTTCCTTCATCCGCATTTCCCTTCATCCGCATTTCTTTTACTTCATCAGAATTTCCCACTACTTATCCGTATTTCTCCTACTTAGTGGAAAATGTTCATCCGCATTGACTGTTCATCCGCATTTACTTTCTATGCTCATTCGCATTGACTTTCCTTAGCAATTAATGTTCATCCGTATTAACTATCATTCGCATTGACTTTCCTTGGCAATTAATGCTCATCTGCATTAACTATCATCCACATTGACTTTCCTTAACAATTAATGCTCATCCGCATTAACTATCATCCGCATTGACTTTCCATACTTATCCACATTTCTTCTGCATACTTAGGCAGATGCTAAAACTTAAACATATGAGCTCCAAACATTAGATCTCGGTTCCCAATCACCATCTATCATGTCCTAAGCTTAAATATTATCTTCTAAGCCTTAGAAACACAATCATACATCATCAAGCATGAACATAGCCACACATTACATCATAACATCAACATACACACAGTCAAAAATACGGGTTGAAAAACCAGTTTAATAAAAACATACCTTCATGCATTTCCAGCCCCAAAATCAGTTAAAAACCAGTAAAAGAGGGGTTCTAGAACTCTCCTTTGCAGCTCTTGAGTATGGCTTCTTCCAAACTCATTTGCAATTGAGTTCAATCGCCTAGAAACCCACAAAAGGCATACCCGAACACATACAACACACATAAACATAAACCCAAGGATAAAGCCAGTCAAGAACATCATGAACACTTGAATTCTTACCTTGAATTCAAATTTTCAGTTTGTTCTTCCTTCTACACCAAGAGTTCTCTGCTGAAATTGCTACTTTCTCTCTCTAAACATCCAAGAATTGTGACGTGTGTGTCATATGGGCGGCCATACCACCTTTTACACCCATTTTTCAAACATTTTGTCCTTTTTGACACTTTTTACCCATAGACTTGGGTCTGATTTCTTTTCCTTCTTTTTCTTCGCTTTATTCATTCTTTCTTTGTCTTTAAAATAACCGGGCGTTACATGGTTGAACCCGTGAGTTAAACATTATATTTCAGAAAGTTTTGGCTGATTTTGGGTATATGATGTGATGTTAATGGCTAAAAATACAAAGGTCATAGACTTATAAGGAATTTGGATATATTCGGAGACCCGAAAAGTGGTAGAATGACTTAAAAACAAGAAACATGGATTTTAACCATCTTAAAAAGTATTCCAGGCTCTAAAATGGTTAACAAAGTATTTCTTTTAGATTTTTTGAGTAAATAGTCAAAGAATGGGTTAAATGGAATTTTTTAGTTAAAAACGCGTTTTAACGGGTAAAACTTAAAATGTAGACTTTCACCTAAAAGGAGCTTGTAATACATCTTTAGCAGATTAAAAACTTATAAAAAGTCATTAAATGCAAGAAATCAAACTTGGGGTAAAAATTGTAAATTTGAAAACTTGAAGGACTAAAGTGTAAATTTTGCTAAACTTCAACAAACTGACCCTTGAACTAAGAATCATTTAAAAGATTCAAATTAACTTATATAGGTGATTTAACATGGCAAATCATGTACTCTTTCCTAAGAAACCCTAGCTTTCTATAAAAAGAAACTTTTTATATAAAGACTTAGAAATTCAAAAGCTATTAAGACATTAAACTCATGACACACGTAATGCATCTCCATAACCCTAGAATTAGTGAATTAACACTTAAAACTTAGTGGTAGGGTGCTATACTTGAGACTTTTCCCGACACATGAAGAGACCCTTTTGCTTGAAATTTTAAGGTGAGTTCAAGTGTTTCCCTTTTACTATTGTTTTAGGATGAAGCATGCTCTGTTTAAACTAAAGCTATATTATGATGCTATATATTGTGGTTATGTTGAGACCTGCTGATACTTGTATCATCATCATTAATTCTTTTATGAACCGCTTGTTTATATGGGTAGATCTACTTGGGGAATCCCCCGCACACAATTCCTTCATGATTAACGGGAAGGGTACCACACTGAGATCCTATGGGGTCGTTTGTGGCATGTAACATGTTTTACAAGATACTGTGGTGGACCATTCAGCAGGTACGGTCCACTGGTTTGAGGCTTAGTTCTCCCTAAGGGGATTTAACTGATAACATAATTTTTGAAGAGGCTAGCCGGGGCTGAGTGTAGGGTTGATTGTGATCCCCACAATGATGATACTATGATTCTTTTATAAAGTGTGGATTCTAATGAATCCTTGTTTTTTTAAACTTTAAACACTTAAATTTACCAACTTTTTAGTTGACATAATTTCTTTTTGAGTGTGTTTTCAGGTAATCCATTAAGGGACTCTAGCTATTGTTGAAGACCTTGACCTAGCACCGTTACCATGGCAATGGCATATCTGATTTTTAAAACAATCTAAACAAATTTTAATTGTTGTTAATCTCTACATTTTGTCCTTATGTTGGATGTACAATGTTATTTGAGGGCTAAATTTGTTCCTAGCTCGGGTTGGTTTTAAACTTTTAAATGCCATGTGATGTTCTCTCCTTTTGTGCTCTTATGATTGTTTGTTTTCGCTACAATATGTATTGCTAGTCTGTGACGTCCCACCCTACCCGGGCTCGGGGGGTGACATAGCCAGCTCCAATGACTCCAAGAAAGATTCCTTGAAGCAACAGTTTGAAAACTTCACTTATATTGCTAGAGAGACCCTCAGCCAACAATACTTTAGGTATATGGATCTTATTTCATCACTTCAGCCTTTAGGAGTGACTCTTGAGATGAGATATCTCTCAAGAAAGTTCATGAGTGCACTTCCAAATGAGTGGACTTTCTACTGTCTCTATCAAGAGGACAAAAGAACTTAAACTCTCTCACTATGACTAAACTATATGGCATCCTTGATGGATACCGTGTAGAGATGGAAAACAAGAGAGTCCACCAGGTGAGTAGACCCTCAGGCCTTCCTGCTAACAACGCTCTAATGGTTGTTGAAAGCTCAAGACCCGCAACCTTAGTAGTACCTGACTTACTCCCAGCATCCATCCTGTTCTTCTGGGGCATACATTACCTTTCCTTAGACTCTAAGGTCTCAACATCCTCAGTGAAGTCCTTTCTAGGACAGTCGTGCTTTTGTCTCGAGAAATTGGCATTCTAGTGACTTTCAATTCTGCTTTGATGATATAGAATGTTTTAGCCTAGATGATGTTGAATACATGGACATTGTCCAATAGATGGCTCTTTTAACTTACCAAGCAAAGAAGTTCTTCAAGAGAACTAGAAGGCAATTTCCCCAAAACCAACTAACAAAAAATAGGGTTTGACAAGACCAAGGCCAAATGTTATAACTGTAACTAGCTAGGTCACTTTGCTAGGGAATGTAAGGCTCCCAAATACAATCTGGGAACCACTCAAGCCTCCACATATCCTATGACACCCAAATTCACTGGAAAGTCAACTGAACAACACACAACTGTTGTTGCTCAAGAGGTTGACTAGAGCTTCATGATACAGGATGTGACTCCTGCTTAAGCATTGATGGATGGAACTGATGACAACAAGGTATTTGAACACCTCTATACTTTAGCTTTCTTTCTAAAGTTAAAATGTATTAGGACTACAATATGAAAACTAAATCTGATATTGAGCCTTTGAATATCCTTAAAAGTGATTTTAAAAGGAATGAACTTAACTACAAAATGAAAATTGAAGAGTTAGAGAAACCGTGTCCTTTTTAAAACCTAAACATACCAACTATAGGACTCAAATCAAATATTTAATCTCTAAATTGACTGAGGCTCAAGCCCAGCTACTAACAGCTGAGGCTTAAGCCAGGAAGCATGCTATTTCTGAGGAAAACTTCCAAGCCATTCTTGCATCATACTCCCACTAAAATGTTTTTTTTATCAAATAAAGGAGGTTAGGATCCAATGAAATAGGTTCACCATATTCTTATGAGTCTATTAGACAAACGAGATGTGGGACTAAAGATCAAGAGGTTCCAACTGTTGACTCACCACCCTATGAGTTAAAGAGTGATGCAACTATGGAGACCATCACAGAGAAGGACCAGGTAATACAGTCCATTCCTACTAGTGATAATCATCCCCTAACCACCAAAGCCAGAAGAAACAGGGCTGAAGAAACCAGAAAAACTGCCAAGAAAGTGGCTGAGTCCAACCTAATGATATACCCAAAGCAAAAGGGTGTGTTCATTTCAGCTAGATTCCAAGTGGTTGAAAACTCTGATCTATGAAAGGAATGTAGTACCAGCACTCCTAACCTGCTAAAGGATCAAAAGTTAACGAGAAAGACTGTTGATGAAGATAAGAAGTGCAAGAAACAATAGTCTTCACATCCCATAAAGGTTAACATTGCATGCATAATGTGTGGTCTACAAAAGTACATGGCTAAAGATTGTTACTACAATCCTGCAAGCACACATTATGCAAATAATGTTAAGAAAGAAGGATTCAAGGAAAGTCTCACATTTGGACCTTATCACATGGTCCAAGTGATGAGGAAAGGAAAGATTTTTCCGAAGCAAAGTTCCTTTCGGAAGAAACTCATTCTTCCGAAAGGAAAAAAATAGCTTCGGAAGACAAGCTGAAGAAAATTCTAAAGAACAAAAGAGTTTCTTTGAAGCCTTCCAAAAAGAAGAATGCTTCAGAAGAAAAGGTGAGGAAAGCTCCTTCCGGAAGAAAAAAGCCTCAGAAGTATGCTGTACTACCTAAGCTTCATAAAGCTCATCTAAGCTTCATAAAGCTCATCTAGTTTGATCAGCCAAGGGATGGAATGGAAGATCAAACAAGATGTTGTAGCCCAAACCTCTTCTTCACAAACATCTATTGAACCATCATGCATACACTTTGGTTCAATTGTAACCTCATCATTGGAAAAGCCCAAGATAAAAAAGGCTTGAGTTTCCAATAATAACTAACCTTTTCACCTTATGTGCAAGGACATCCACATAACAAGAATGATAATGTGTAACAAGAATGACAATGTGTGGATTGTAGATAGTGGATGCTCCAGGCATATGACTCGGAACATATCCCTTCTTCAACAATTTCAACATTTTGATGGAGGTCCTGTTAAATTTGAAGGTGAGGCCGAAGGATACATTTCTGGCAGAGGAAGCGTATCCAATGGCAAGTTAAAGGTCGACAAAGTAAACTTTGTCAAGTAGCTTGAACATAATCTCTTAAGTGTTTCTTAATTCTATGACCAAAAGCACAAAATGCTTTTCACAGAACAAGAATGCATTATCCTTAAACCTGGGATGACAATTCCTCAGGAATTGTTGCTTCTTAGATCTCCCAGGAAGGGGAATATGTACAAGCTGGATATGAACAATGCTTCCCCATTAGGTGAAGTATCATGCTTTCTTTCCAAAGCTGATGGTGATGAGTCAACTTTGTGGCATTAATAAATGTGTCATGTAAATTTTAAAACCATGAATAAATTAGTTAAAAATAACTTGGTACATGGTGTACCTAAAAAGGAATTTTTCTGTAAAGATAACTGTGTTGCATGTTTGAAAGGAAAGCAACATAAAGCATCTCATAAATCCAAAGAAGTTAACTCTATCACCACTTCATTACTTATTGCACATGGATCTATTTGATCCCACAAGTATGAGTATTGGAAAGAAATCATACTGCCTTGTGATTATTGATGATTTTACTAGATTCACATGGGTATTCTTTTTAAGAAATCAAGATGAAACTACTAAAACGTTAAAATCTTTTATTCTTGATATAGAAAATCAAATTGATCACAAGGTTAAGATTATTAGAAGTGATCAAGGGACTGAGTTTAAGAATCAAGTTCTTGACTCATTTTGTAACTCAAAAGGGATTACAAGATAATATAATGCTCCTAGAACTCCTCAACAAAATGTTGTTGCCGAGAGAAGAAATATGACACTTATTGAGTCTACTAAAACCATGTTAGCTGATTCAAAACTTCCTTTTAACATTCTGGGTAGAGGCAGTCAACACTGCATTGTATGTGCAGGACATAGTTCTTGTAGTTAAGCCATATAGAAAGACCCCTTATGAGCTATGGAACGAGGCCACCATTCATTGGCTTTCTTAGGTCCTTTGGCAGTAGGTATACCATACTTAACACAAAGGACAATTTGGGAAAATTTGCTAAAAAGTTGGATGATGCTATATTTGTTGGATATTCCTCTAACTCTATTGCCTATAGAGTTTACAACATTTAAAAATCAACAATTTGAGGAATCATCCAACATTATTGTAAATGAGCACACTCCTTGTGTTAGGGGGAATGGAGTTGATCATATCTTTGATTTAGAATCGTTTCTAAACTATTCTAAATCTTCTTGTGAAAATGTTTAAGCTGAAACAGGTACTGAAAGTAATTCTGATGATGACCAACTATTTGAGCTACCTAGACCTCTTCTAAGTTCTCTAAGAAATGCTGAAAATCAAGCTCCCATAATTGGTAGATCTAACAATATAACTATCTCAAGAACCAGTGGGGCTTCAACAAGTTGTCAACAAAGTGAGCCTCAAAACTCATCCAATGACAATGCACAACACCAAGTTGATAGAAGTAGCATTCTAAAAAAATAAGCAACTGTTAATGCTGCTCCATAGCCAATTGATACTAATGTTGTCTCTCCTTCATTCAATTAGTCCTCATTGAATGAATGTGAGACATTAACTAGACCAAGTGTTTAAAACCCTGAGCAAGACTTTTCTAATTTGGATTTATCCATGCAACTGGATGTAATTCCTAGGCTTAGGATTCACAACACTCACCCAGTTAAGAACATCATTAAAGACGTTTCTAAAGGTGTGAGAAGAAGGGGACAAACTCACCATTGAAATGTCGGCTTGTACTCATGTTTCTTATCACAGATAGAGCCAAAGAAGGTAGAAGAAGCCTTGAGATATAGTAGTTGGATTGAATCAATGTAAGATGCATTGATTCAATTCAAGAGACAAAAATTTTGGACTCAATGCACATAGTGGGTATTCAGGAACAAGTGAGATGATAAAGGCTTGATTATCAAGAACAAGGCAAGACTAGTAGTTAAAGGATATGCATGGGAGGAGAAAATTGATTACACTAATGTCTTTGCACCTGTTGTTAGACTTGAGGTAGTAAAGATATTTCTTGCTTATGCTGCATCCAAAAACTTTAAAGTCTACCCTCTTGATATCAAATGTGCTTTTCTATACAGGGACATAGACAAGGAAGTCTAAGCGTGCCAATTTCCAGGATTTGAAGACCCATAACACCCTAACTATGTGTGCAAATTGGATAAAGTTCCCTATGGGCTACACTAGAAACCTAGGCTGTGGTATGAGACTTTGTCTCAGTATCTCCTAAAGAATGGTTACACCAGAGGTACCATTGATAATACGCTATTCATAAGAATTTCTAAAAAGACATTTTGCTCGTACAAGTTTATGTTGATGACATCATATTTGGTTCCTCAAATGATCAAATATGTAAGGACTTTAAGAGCATTATGAAGAAGAAGTTTGAAATGAGTTCCATGGGAAAAATAGATTTTTTCCTTGGAATTCATGTAAAGCAGATGAAAGAAGGGTTATTTATCAATCAATCTAAGTATGTCAAAGACATTTTAGAAAGATTTGATATGAAAGATTGTAAACCAGCAAAGACTCCTATACCCAGAAATCATAATCTTTGTCCTGACTCTAAGGGGGTGGATGCTGATAAACATTAGTATAGGGAAATTATTGGATCTCTGATGTATCTCACAGCAAGTAGAATATATATCATATTTGCAACTTGCATTTGTATAAGATATTAGGATGCTCCAAAGGTGTCTCACCTAGTTGTTGCCAAGAGAATCCTCAGATACCTCAAATGAGCACCTAAACTGGGTCTCTGGTATCCAAGGAACAACAACTTTAATATCTGTGGCTACACTAATAGTGACTATGGTAGCTGCAACATCAACAAGATATCAACATCAGGAGGATGTTAGATTCTTGGTTGAAGGATCATCTCATGGCAATGTAAGAAGCAATCTGGTGTCTCAACATCAACTGCTGAACCTAAATATATTACTGCTGCTAGTTGTTATGCTCAGGTGCTATGGATTCAACATTAGATGGTAGATTATGGATTCAATTACACGAGGACTCCTATCCATATTGACAACAAGAGTGTCATTTGTATTACAGAATATCTGGTCAAGTACTCCAGGACAAAACACATTGGCATCAAGTATCATTTCATTAGAGATATTCTTGAGAAAAACCTGATTAAACTAGTAAAAGTTGACTCAAATAGACAATATGCTTATTTGTTCACCAAGGCATTTGATGAGCAAAGAATTAGGTATCTCATTACGGCTATTGGGATGATAAACATTGATTAGTTTATCTAATTTGAAAATCTTTTCCAAAATGTGTCTTGTCTTTGTCAAAACAATCTAAGACCTTTTACAAAAGGTATTTTTCAAAATTGGCTAAATGTGAGTTCTTCTGAAGAGAAATTATCCCTCGAAAGATGTCTTATGTATCTTCCAAAGGAAAATTCCTCCAAGATCAGTTTTATCTTCCGAAGAGTTTTAAGCCTCGGAAGAGCATTTGATGATACATCAAATCCATTTCTGAAGCTTAACAAACTTCTTCACTCTGAAGAACTTCTTACTCTTGGAAGTAAATTTCTCTTAGGATAAAATTTACCTTCGGAAGGAAGTTTGGCTTCCGAAGAAGATTACTTTTGGAAAAGATTTTACATTTGAAAGAAAGCGTTACTATGTAACGGAATTTTTTTGTGCCCCACTCTGTAAAAGGTAAAGATTTTATTAATGATGTCGGAATATTTTAAATGGTTTTAACCTTACCACCATGTCACATCATACCCCAAACTATCATTTCACTATATCCATCTGACATTTCACCCATTTAAATACTTCTGACATCTTTCCTTAATCTTTTTATCACTTTCATAGCCCTAAGTTTCCTTCATCTTCAATCTTACTCCCAAATCAAACTTCACTTCCTTTGTAACTTTCCAACAATGGCACTAAACCCTCAACACAACCAAGTCACACTCCTTGACTCTTCCAAGGATGCTGACTTCTCCGAAATCATTCAATTCCTAATTCAGTCCACCTACTTCACAACCTTAACCATTAATCCCATAGTCTACTCAAACCACATGAAAGAGTTCTGGAGTAATAGCCAGAGTGATACTATAAACGGTGTCTGAATTATTAGGCCATGAGTTTGCTGCCAAGAATTGGCATGTCCGAACAAACCATCATGGAGCACCTAGAGCTACATGATGAGGGTTCTCCTACTAAATTCCCCAAAGCTGACTTAGACAACACATATACCCAGATGGGATATGGTGGAAATGTGAGTAGATCAACTATCTACAAGTTCAATTTCTCCTACCATTGGAAGTTTCAGCTTCATGTTGTCCTTTATTGTTTGTCCAACAAGTCTAGGGAATGGGATCAAATTCCCTATGATTTAGGATACCTTGTTCATGGGTTGGTAAAGGGTCTGAGATTTAACTACTCAAGATTTATGCTGAACAAACTCAGGGGATACCTTTAAAGGGAAACATTCTACATGTATCCTAGGTTTATTCAACACATAATCAACTATAAGCTGGATCAGAGTAAGCTTGTGTATGCAGCTGCTATTCCTATCCCTCACATGAGGCTGACCATCTTCAAAGTGCTGAATAGGGTGTCTACTAACTTCTTTGGAAGACATACTGCTCTACTTCCAGGTATGATTAAGCCAATGGTTCCTACTGACATCCCTTTTAACCCCACAGGTGATGAACCCACACCAACAATAACTACCTCAATACTAAACCTTCCTTCCCATCCCATCAAACATACATATCAGAGACGCTCCAAGCAAACCCTTTTTAAATCTCCTCTAATTGAACAAGTTCCCCCTGTTCATTCCAGAAAGGCTAGAGGGGAAGCATAGGCCACCACTTAGTATAAGGTTGTTGGGGTTCAACAATTGAATAAACTGAAGCTTACCAAATCATAATTACAGCCAACTGAAAATCTCATTGTACAAGTTTAGAGACCAAGTTTATTATAACAAAAACAACAATACAAAATAATTCAACATGACAAAGTCAAGATCAAGACAATTAGAAAAGTCAAAACTAGGTCATGTTGTAATAATAATATAAATAGACCCACTAGTGCATTTTTGCAAGTGTCGCTTTTTGTGTGTGTTTCTCATGGTGTGAATCACAACCCAAGGAGAAATCCTCTCCTTTGGATGGGTTTGATTTTACCAACCATCTATGATTCTCTTTGTAACTTGTTTATCAACATCAATGAAATCATAACATTATTATTATCCATCTCTTTGTTCTTTGATTCACACATATCCACCCATCTTAATTTTTATTTCTAGATCTGAACAAGATGAATCCTAAGATCCAAGCTCAATGAATCTGAAATATTGATTTAGCAAAGGTCCTACAATCCTTCATATTTAACCTCAATATGGGTATTGAGTCTCCCCAGTTTTAACCCCATGAGCCCCAAACCCAAACCACAAGTGTAAGGCCCTATTCCCGGGATGCTCACAGCTGATCGATCATTGCACATAAAAATATATAACTTACATTTACCATTACTAAAACATTGTAGCTTAATGATTTAAAACCATTTCATATTATTATAAATGTTTTTTGCAAAATAATACATCGTTGACAGACTACAAAATATAACTCGTTGCATTACATCACAAAAACATTATCGTTATACAAAATGGATGGCATTCAAAATAAGCCAAGTAGCCGCTCGTGCTATCCTCAGCAATCAATTACCTGCCAACTGGAAACTCATAAAAGTCAACGTTGCTGAGTGAGATCTAGTTTTAAAATAATATATATATTACTTTCATTTAAAACCTTTCTTTACTTTCATACGTGATGAGAAATCATACGTACATATATATAATAGCATTATTATCTTCCGTTACCATTTGTTAACTTTTATTCAATGTACGTCATTATTTCGTTCATTAACTTTCATAACATACATTTCATTCATTAACCATCTTTCGTTCATTCATTCATTATTTCTTTCTTTCTTTCTTTTTGAATTAGTGTCATTAGCTACACCCCAGCTGAAGGAACTCTTTTTCCACCTTGTCCAACTCTCGGTGAGGACAAAGCTTCTCAATACCAGCTTCTTCAACTCCAGCCACCGCATTCTTCCAATTGCATGACTACCCTCGGATTGGACAATATTGTCCCACTAACACTGGGCTGAGTCCAAAAATGAGTGGGCAAAAAACTCTACCTTCTGGTCCTCTCTGCACTCACTGATGTCGAGCACAATTTCCATCTCTCGTACCCACCGGTGAGCAGCAACAACAATGTCATTTCCATTGAAGGTTGGGGGTTGCATCTTTGAAAAGCCCCATAATTTTAGCCTCGTGCTGCCTTCAGCAAAGGCTCTTCTTCCTCCTCTTCATTAGTAGAGACAACCGTCTTAGTCTCCGGTTAATCTCTCCCTCCTGAGGACCTGTTCCTCTATTTCCTTTCTCCTTCTCTGCAACTTTAATCACTTTGGTCACCACAGACGGTAAGATCGTCAGTATGACCTGATGAACCTCTTCCACCACAGCCTCCTTCATCGAGGCCCTCAAGTTAGCACTCTCATCACCACCCTCCGGATGAGGGGTCTCGGGCTCTTCATGAGCCACCTCTTCAGCCCAAGGCCTTCCCTCTTGACCCGTCGTCCGACACCACGTCCACCACGACCTCCACCTCGCGAAGCCTTTGACGATCTTCCATTGACATTCCTCAAACACGCTATAAGATTCAAACACTAACACGGTCATTCAAGGTAATAGCTCAGTTTATGTCAATTATAGTAAGTCCTTAATTACAGTGGCTAGTTGTGATTAGCTACTTACTTTACTCTTCATACACCAAGCATTTCCTATCCTGACTCCATCAGTATCTAAATATACTAAAATCACATAAACCACATAACGTTCGCACATAAAGCCGGTTAACATTAAGAAAACACCTCATGGCATGCAACTACTCAGACTGACATCCCTTCCCTTTATCCCATTCTCAGTTTAAGTTTAGGTTTCTTTTGAAAATTTTAAATCGTTTCACTTAAACTTTGGCTCTGATACCAACTTGTAAGGCCCTGTACCCGGGATGCACACAGCTGGTTGATCATTGCACATAAAAACATATAACTTACATTTACCATTCCTAATACATTTCAGCGAAATAATTTAAAACCATTTCATATCATTATAATTCTTTTACAAAATAATACATCGTTGACAGATTAAAAAATATAACTTTGCATTACATCACAAAAACATTATCATTATACAAAATGGATGCCATCCATCCAAAATAAGCCAAGTAGTCGCCCTTGCCGTCCTTAGCAATCAATTACCTGCTAACTAGAAAGTCATAAAAGTCAGCGTTGTTGAGTGAGATATAGTTTCAAAATAAAATATATTTTACTTTTATTTAAAACCTTTCTTTACATTCATACGTGATCAGTCATCATACGTACACATAGATAATAACATTATTAACTTCCGTTACCGTTAATTAACTTTGATTCAATGTACGTCATTATTTCGTTCGTTAACTTTCATACCATACATTTCATTCATTAACCATATGTCGTTCATTCATTCATTATTTCTTTCTTTCTGAATTAGTGTCATCAGCTATACCCCAACGTATACAAGAAGCAGGTACTGGGCCGAAGATCAAAAATGAATTACATAACGCACATAGCCTGGCACTAGCACTGGGGCAAGCGACAAAGATTCCACCTGTATGCTACACCCCAAACATAAGCACGAAGCTGGTATTGGGCCGAAGATCATAAAGACTTCCATAACGCACATATCCTAGCACCAGCACCGAGGCAAGCATCCAATATTCCATGTAACTATACATTGGCCAGTCACAAAGACTAGACCCATATGTGTATCCTTACGGGCTAGCTAAACCCCACACAGTTGAGCTAACGACATTTTAGAGTCGTGCACCTCCTTACATTTGCTTGAAAGACTTTCCATTTCATCATTTATTTGTGCATTCATGCATTCATACTTTACGTTTATCTATTCATTATCTTCCGCTTTACATTAAATAATAATTTTCATTTACATTCATAACCATACCATGTAAAACCACTGGAAATATACGTTCATAATAAGGAACATAACATAAACATAACCATCACAAATCATCATACAACATCATACATGGCATAACATACATCACCCATCATCTTAAGGTCAACATACATCACCCCCGAGAACATCCCAAGTCAAAGCCTACACTTCACATTTTCCCAAAAATTCAGGAAATAATTTAAGTCTTAGGCGCATGGGCACTATGCAGGCGCATGGCCTTCTGGGCGCATGGGAACACTTAGGTGCATGGGGAACATCTGGGTGCATGAGCACTATTGGGGCACATGGCCCATCACTTAATCATTCTAGGCAAATTCTAGGTGTATGGGCATTATGCAGGTGCATGAATGCATAGGCGCATGGGAAATCTAGGCGTGTAGGACACTTAGCCAAATTCAGCATTTTTCAGGCGCATGGCTATTATTTGGGCGCATTGGACCACACTTAGGCAGTTATGACCGTTAGGCGCATGGGCAACTAACTCACACTATAATCATTCTAATTCAGTCCCAAACATCATTCATACATATTCTAAGCTTAGTACTAACATCCTATGCAACAAAAAATGAACATAACATCAAGAACACCAAAATCATAACCCACTCGCATACTCACATACACATACATATAGGTGTAAAACCCATTTAAATAAAAACATCATCACATACGTTTCTAGCCCTAAAATCATGTAAATCATGTGAAAAGGGGGTTCTAACCTTATGTAACTTTCGGATGAACTTCCTCAAACTCGAATGCACTTTGACTTCGACTGCCTAAAACCCACCAAAACACAACCCAAACACACATAAACAAGTAATCGAGGCATAGGCCGGTCAAGAACATCACAAAATGACGAATTCTTACCTAAATTCATCCTTCTTCTTCTTCTTCTCTAAAACCCGAAAGCTCTTCTTTCTCTCTCTAAAAATCTGGAGGAAAGTTGATGTGAATAGCAACTTGGGCGGCCATGCCCACTTTTGTACAAAATAATATAGTTTTGTAGCTTTTACACAATTAACCCTTTACGTGGGTTAAATTATGTTTATTTCTTTTATTTGTTCTTTATTCATTTGTTCTTTTCTTAAAAAATATCCGAGTGTTACAAGTCCACCCCCTTATATAGGTTTCGTCCACGAAACCTGTTAGTCCTCAAACAAATGTGGGTAATGCTACCTCATCTCTTCTTTAGTCTCCCACATAGATTTAGATCCATTCCTATGCTTCCACTATACGAGCACAAGGGGAACTACTTTATTCCTTAACCTCTTCTCCTTGCGATCAACGATTGCCACTAGTTGCTCCACATAATTGAGCCTTTCATCAACTTCGATATCTTCTAGTGGTACAACCATATCCTCGTCAGCCAAAGACTTCCGCAGATGAGATACATGGAATGTCGGGTGGATTCCACTTAACTCATCGGGTAGTTCCAACCTATAGGCCACCTTTCTTACTCGTGCAATGATTTGGAAAGGCCCTATGTATCTCGGGCTCAACTTGCTCCGCTTCCTGAACCGAATGATACCTTTCCAAGGTGTGATTTTCAACATAACCTTGTCACCCTCTTGAACTCAATTCGTCTATGTCTTTTATTAGCATACGACTTCTGCCTATCTTTGGTTGCCTTCATGTAGGCTTTGATCCTTTAAAGCTTCTCAATCGTAGCCTCAATCACCTCAATACTCCCCAACTCCTTCTAACCAATATCACCCCAACAAACGGTGTTCTACATCTCCTACCATATAACTTCTCATAAGGAGGCATAGCAATGTTGGCATGGTAACTGTTATTGTATGAGAACTCAGCAAACGGTAAGTGGTCATCCCAACTTCCTCCAAAGGCAATGACACATGCCCGAAGCATTACTTCAAGCATCTGGATCATTCTTTCTGACTGACCATTCATCTGACAAAGATAAGCCGTGCTAATATGTAGCCTCATCCCCATCGCATCATGGAATTTCTTCCAAAATTTAGATGTAAACCGGGTGTCACGATCAGACACAATAGACACCGACACACCATGACGAGTCACAATATCCTTAATGAACAGATCTGCCAACCTCTCGGATGAATATGTCTCGCGGATCGGTAGGAAATGAGCACTCTTCGTTAGACGATTAACTATCGCCCATATAGCATCATACCCCTTAGCGGTACGCGGTAGCTTCGCTATATAACCATGGTGATATGCTCCCACTTCCACTCCAGTATATCCAATGGTTGGATCTTCCCATACGGCTTCTGATGCTCGACCTTCACTTGTAAGCAAGTAAGGCACTTACTCACATACTCTGCTACATCGCCCTTCATACCTGACTACCAATAGTCTTTCTTCATATCTTGATACATCTTTGTAGCATCAGGATGATAGAGTATCGAATCTTATAAGCTTCATCCATAATCTTTCCATGTAGATCCCCAAACGAGGAATCCATATTCGTCCGAATCGGGTTCTAACACCATGAGTGTTTTCACCCATTTTGTGACTAGACCTCTCCTCCTTTCGGATTTAAGGCGATTTTCTTTCAACGCCTCATCTTGAAACTCCTTGACCTGCATCATCATGCCAGAGGTCATAATTAATAGATAAGCCTTCATCCGAATTGGCTCTAGTCTCTCCTTTCGGCTAAGGTCATGTGCCACCACATTGGCCATGCTTGGATGGTAATGGATCTCGCAATCATGATCTTTTATGAGCTCTAACCATCGCATCCGCCTCATGTTCAGGTCTTTCTACTCAAAGAAGTACTTCATGCTCTTGTGGTCCGTGAAGATGGTGCACTTTGTTAATTCCAATTCATGAGTAGGATAATTGACATCATGAACTTTCATTTGTCAGGATGCGTAAGCTATAACCTTTCCTTACTGCATCAACACACAAATCTTTGCTTCCTTCAGGTAACGACAAGACAGGAGCCCGAGACAACCTTGCCATTAACTCCTCAAAAGCATTCTCTTGCTCTTGACCCCATATAAACTTCACAACCTTACGGATCGACTTAGTTAGTAAAAAAGATATCTTGGAGAAGCCTTGAATGAATCTCTTATAATAGCCTGCCAGACCCAAGAAACTACAGATCTCAGATGGCGTCTTTGGAGACTTCCATTGCATCACGGCCTCCACCTTTGATGGGTTGACCATAATCCCCTCAGGATTCACTACATGACCAAAAAACTAAACTTTGGGCAAACAGAATGTGCACTTGGAGAATTTGGCATACAACTTCTCCTTTCTCAACGTCTCCAACACTACCTGAATATGATTGGCATGCTCCTCCTCGCTCTTCGAATAAATCAGGATATCATTAATAAAAACAATCATTGATTTATCCAACATCGCCTGACATACTCAGTTCATTAAGTCCATAAAAGCAGCTGGCAAGTTGGTTAAACCAAAAGACACAACGAGAAACTCGTAGTGTCCAAAACACATACGAAAAGCTATTTTAGGAACAACTTGCTCCTTCACCTTCAACTGATGGTTTCCAGATTGAAGGTCTATCCTCGAAAACCAACTAGCACCTTGGAGCTGATCAAATAGATCATCAATTCTCAGTAATGGGTACCGATTCTTCACCATCAACTTATTCAGCTCATGGTAGTAAATACACATCCTCATACTACTATCCTTCTTCTTCACGAACAAGACTAGAGCATCCCAAGGAGAGATACTCGGTCTAATGAACCCTTTATCAAGCAACTCCTGCAATTGCTCCATCAGTTCTTTTATCTTAGTCGGAGCCAACCAATACAATGCCTTAGCAACAGGTTGAGCATCGAGTATTAAATCAATCTGGAACTCGATATCGCGGTCCGGTGGCACACCTGGTAAGTCTTTTGGAAACATGTCTGGAAATTCACACACAGTCGATACATCGGACAGCTGTGGTGTTGGCGTATCCGCATCCTTTACGTTGGCCAAGTAGGCACTACATCCACGCCTCGTGCACTTTCCCACCATCAAAATCACTTTCGGAATTGTAGTGACTCGATGACCGTACATCATCACCAAACTCCCGTCAGGCACTGTGAACCGAATCATCTTCTTGCGACACATCATGTTCGCCTCATAGTTCGTCAACCAATCCATCCCTAGGACTACATAGAAACTGCCCAAGGTCATCACAAATAGTCTAACAGGAAACTTATGACCTTCTAATTCTATGTCATAACCTTTTATCATCTCAGAAATCCTGGTAGACTTACCTATGGCCGTTTCTACATCGAAGGGAGAGTTTGATTTGTCAGGACCGTGTATGTATGGAATACTAACAGATTCTGTGTTTATACCGAATCAAATAGTGCGGAATCCTATTTGATTGGCAATCTAATTAGTGATAAAAATTACCCGATCGATATAATATTGAAACTAAATGTTATGAACGAGTAGAGATCGACCAGGATTGATCAATGAAGTTGGACAGGCTTCCTTGGACGTTCTAGACGGCTAGGGTTCGTAAGAGTATCAAGTGTTTCTCAAGTCTTTCAAAAGTCCCGTTTTTCCACAAATTAAGTGGTATTTATAGGTTATGGGTTTCCAATCATACGACTGAACATTAGAATGGTTCAGTCGTATGACTGAATCATGCGATTGATCCATACGCACGACTGAAGGTTCAGTCGTTTGACTGAGTCAATCTTATGTCTCAATCGTGTGACTGATCCAGTCTCCTGGTTTAGTCGTGCGACTGGTCCATTAGCATGATGTATTCATGCGTATGGTCCATAAGCATGGTCCATTCGCATGAAGACTCATACGACTAAGTTTGAACACATTTCTCAATCATTATTGACTAAGAACTATGCACAACAACCTCAAACATATAGTAAGTTCATAATACTTAACACACAATTAAATATTATAAACATCAACCACATATTATATTTCATTTAACCCATTCATTACATATATGTAAGCATTAAAGACTTTTACATTAAGCACATAAACTAGGGACATATGTATCACAGATTTACTAGAAACATACCTGACACAACATTGGGGTCAATCTAGCCTCCTCCTGAGTCATCGTGAACGCCCTGGCGCTCGCCCTCTGCCCCTCAGTCCTGGTCTTCTTTCTTGCCCCCAAACTCTCTTCCCATGGCTTCTTGCATTCTCAACTCATGTGTCCCTCTTCGCCACAATTATAATACCTTCTTAACCCGCAGTTCTTTGCCACATGTCCTGTCTTCCCACACCGGAAATAAACATTGGATCCCAGTCTACATTCCCCAACATGCACCCTTCCACACTTAACACACTTCTTCGACCCCGCACCGGATGTGACCACATGTCGGTCATCCACCCATGCACCTTTATTGTTTGGAGCGGCCCCGCCACATCTAAACTGCTTATCGTTCCAATTCGATCACCGCCACCTTTCTCATTGACCTCAGCCACCACCACAGCCCGCTCATCATACAATCTTCCCGCCAGATCAACCACCGACCTAAACGTACTCGGCCGAGCGACGATCAAGTGCCTACGGATATCCGCCGGCAGCCCTTGGATGTATTTCTTGATGTTTCATGACAGAGGCGTCACCTGATCCGTCACCAGTCGTGCCATCTCGTTGAACTTGGTGGTGTATTGCTGATGTGTCATTGTCCCCGCCTCTAGCTGCAGGAACTCTCTTTCCACCTTGTCCAACTCTCGGTGAGGACAAAACTTCTCAATCACCAGCTTCTTTAACTCCGGCCACCTCATTCCTCCAATTGCCTGACTACCCTCAGCTTGGACGATATTGTCTCACTAACATAGGGCTAAGTCCACAAATGAGTGGGCAACAAACTTTACCTTCTGCTCCTCTCTACACTCACTGATGTCGAGCACAGCTTCTGTGTCTCGTACCCACCGGTGAGCAGCAATAGCAGTGTCGTTGCCATCGAAGGTTGGGGGTTGCATCTTTGAAAAGCCCCATAATTACAGCCTCGTGCTGCCTCCAACACAAGCTTTTCTCCCCCCTCTTCATTAGTATCGACAACCGTCTCAGTCTCCGGTTAATCTCTCCCTCCCAAGGACCTGTTCCTCATTTTCCTTTCTCCTTCTCTGTTACTTTAATCACTTCGGTCACCACAGACGGTAAGATCGTCTAGATGACCTGATGAACCTCTTCCACCATAGCCACCTTCATCGAGGCCCTCAAGTTAGAACTCTTATCACCACCCTCCGGATGAGGGGTCTCGGGCTCTTCATGAGCCACCTCTTCAGCCCTAGGCCTTCCTCTCTTACCCGTGGTCCAGCACCACGTCCACCACGACCTCCACCTCGTGAAGCCTTTGACGATCTACCACCAGTCAACCTCAAGCACGCTATAATATTAAAATACTAACACGGTCATTCAAGGTAATAGCTCAGTTTATGTCAAGTATAGTAAGTCCTTAACTACAGTGGTCAATTGTGATTAGCCACTTACTTTACTCTTCATACCCCAAGCATTTCCTATCTTGACTACATTAGTATCTATATCTACTAAAAGAACATAAACCACATAACATGTGCACATAAAGTTTGTTAACATTAAAAAAACACCTGATGGCATGCAGCTACTCGGACTGGCATCCCTTCCCTTCATCCCATTCTCAGTTTAAGTTTAGGTTTCTTTTGAAAACTTTAACCCGTTTCACTTAAACTTTGGCTCTGATACCAACTTGTAAGGCCTCGTACCTGGGACGCACACAGCTGTTGATCATTGCACATAAAAACAGATAACTTACATTTACCATTACTAAAACCTTTCAGCGAAATAATTTAAAACCATTTCATATCATTATAATTGCTTTTACAAAATAATACATCATTGACAGATTACAAAATATAACTCATTGCATTACATCACAAAAACATTATCGTTACACAAAATGGATGCAATCTAAAATAAGCAAGTAGTCGCCTGTGCCATCCTCAGCAATCAATTACCTACCCACTGAAAACTCATAAAAGTCAGTGTTGTCGAGTGAGATCTAGTTTTAGAACAAAATATATTTTACTTTTGTATAAAACATTTCTTTACATTTATACGTGATCAGGCATCATACGTACACATAGATAATAGCATTATTAACTTCCGTTACCGTTCATTAACTTTCATTCAATGTACGTCGTTATTTCGTTTGTTAACTTTCATACCATACATTTCATTCATTAACCATCTTTCATTCATTCATTTTTCTTTATTTATTTCTTTCTTTCCGGATCAGTGTCATCAACTATAGCCCAAACGTATACACGAAGCGGGTGTTGGGCCGAAGATCATAAATGAGTTACATAACGCACATAGCCTGGCACCAGCGCCGGGGCAAGCGACAAAGATCCCACCTGTATGCTACACCCCAAACATAAGCGCGAAGCGGGTACTGGGCCAAAGATCATAAATAGCTTCCATAATGCATATAGCCTGGCACCAGGACCGGGGCGAGCATCTGTAAGGCCCCGTTCCCGGGATGCTCACAACTAGTCAATCATCGTACCTAAAACATATGATATACATTTACTTAATTAAAACATCACAGTGGAATGACTTTAAACCATCATTTCCTTTCATATAAATAATCGCTTTTGCAAAATAATACAACATCATTACAAAATATCATTTGTTCGCATTACAATGCAAAAACATTATCACAACATAAAATGGATGCCATCCAAAACAAGCCAAGTAGCCACCTCGTGCCGTCGTCAGCAACATTTACCTACCAACTAGAAAATGCATAAAAATTCAGCGTTAGTAAATGAGTTCTAGTTTTACAAAAACATTATATTACCTTTCATTCATTTAAAAATTTCTTTACTATAGCACGTGATCACACATCATATGTACATCAAGGTAATTATTATTATCTTCATCATCGTTCGTTTCGTACATTTCGCACGTTTCGTACTAATCGCACTTTTCATACATTTATTATCTTCACTTCTATCTAGGTCATGTCATACGCTTAAACCCCCTCTCGAGCACAAAGCTATATCATCTAGGGTTAAGCAACAAGGACCCCGTATCGCACATATCGCACGTATGCAGTCATCATTAAGACTAACTCCCCTATGTGTGTGAACTCTTATGGGTTAGCCAAAATCACACGTTACATAACACACACTAATTACCAAATCGCACGTATTGGAGCAGTCACCGAGACTAACTCCTACAGTTGAGCTAACAACTCTCAATAAGTTATGAACGTCCTTTCATGTGATTGCAAGACTTTTCATTCGTTCATTAATTATATTCCACTTTTATTATCTTAAATCTTTTACTTCGTTAAGATAATACTTTACGTTCATTATCATAATCACACCACATAAAGTCACATCATAATACATAGTATGGAACATTAGAAAACATATCATACATAAGCAAAACATCATCACGCATCATCATACATAACATATACCATTACACATCATCATAAGCATCATGCATCATACATTCATATACATATACATAACCACAAGCATAAGTCATCAGAAACATAGCTGACCCCTCCGCGGGACAGCGGGGGTTCGGGGGTGGCAACCCCTGACAATGGAGACCTAGGAGCAACAACCCCTAGTGGGGTCCAAGGGGCAACACCCATGGCTGGGGTCGCGCTGTCAGGTCATCATGAAAATTTTTTATTTTAGAACATTTACATAGCACATTTTGCTATAGAAAAATCGATCTTCCGGTTAAAACCCCTTAAAATCTTGGTCATTTAAATCCTATAATTAGTATGCATTTCTAGCCCCAAACGAGTTTAAAACCTTTAAAATAAGGATCTAGAACTCACCTGGACTTGATGAGTAGCTTCTCAATCAAGCTTTCAAAACAAGGGTCACACTACACAACCTGCAGATAAGTTAACACTCAAAGGAGTTAATTTCTGCCTAATTTTGCTGCTATTATCGCTGCCAGATCAGCAGTTTTGCTGCTAGTTTCGCTGGCATCTTCGCTAGCAATTTTGCTGGCATCTTCGCTAGCAGTTTTGCTGGCATCTTCGCTGCCAGTTTTGCTGCCAGTTCGCCCAACTTTCGTTGGACAACCATGTCTGCAAAACTACCTGCGAAACTATAGTTTCTACCTAATTTCCATGCTAACAGGTTTCGAGGACAAAACCTAAATAAGGGGGGGGGGGGATGGACTTGTAATGCCTGGAATAAAGTAGAAATGAGTCATTAATAATAAGGGGCTTAGCCAAAACTATAGTTTGGCAGGAAGTTTTCATAGTTTCGCTAGACGACTACACAGTTTCGCTAGACGACTACACATTTTCGCTGGATGAACCCTTAATTTCACAGAACGGGATGAAAATTACGAACCAACCAATTTTTGGCCCAAAACTTCGATCTATTACATCCAAAACCTTGGTTTATCACCGAATAAGCTATACCTAAGCTTTTTACATGTTTTCTTACACAAAAAATGTGAGTTTTGGGTGAATCTTTGCCACTTTAAAAAACCTAACCCTAGAATCCAGGTTTAAATCAAAATGAAAAATTAAATGATGTTTCTTACCTGGATTCTTGGTGTTTTCTTGTTGTTTGGATGCCCACGAACACCGATCTTTAATCCCGTGATCAACCGAGCCTTGAATCTTCAATTCTCTCCACTTTCTATCTCTACACTCTCTCTATGGAAATGGGGTGTTGAGTTGCAAATGAGAGTTGCTCAAGCTGATCCGTTTATATATACCGGGCATTCTCGGGACCTTAAACTCGCCAAACACATATCCCGCGTGGTCAACTCGGTCCATACTCCATTACCCGCTTATTTTCTTTAATTAATCTAGGCTAAGCCCCTTATTATTAATTAACTCGTTTCTACTTTATTCTGGACAATACAAGTCCCCCCTTATTTAGGTTTTGTGCTCGAAACCTGTTCGTCACTTAATAGTTGAGGGTAATGCTGCTTCATCTCCTCCTCAACTTCTTAAGTGGACTCTTATCCCTTCCTATGCTTCCACTGTACACGCACCAAGGAACCACCTTATTCCTTTGTCTCTTATTTTTGCGATCGATGATCGCCATTGGTTGCTCCATATAATTGTGCCGTTCATCCACTTTAATATCCTCCAGTGGCACCACTATATACTCCTCGGCTAAGCACTTTCTTTAGTGAGATACATGGAATGTCGGATGAATTCCACTTAACTTACTAGACAACTCCAACCTATAGGCCACCTTTCCTACTCGAGCAATGATTCAGAAAGGCCCTATGTATCTCGGGCTCAACATGCCCCACTTCCTAAACCGAATGATGCCCTTCCAAGTTAAGACTTTCAGCATAACTCTATCACCCACTTGGAACTCAATCAGTTTACATCTATTTTCAGCATACGACTTCTGTCTATCTTTGGCTGCCTTCATAAAGGCTTGATCCTTTCCAGCTTCTCAGTCGTAGCCTCGACCACCTCGAGCTCCCTAACTCTTTATGGCCAATGTCACCCCAACAAGTAGTGTTCTACATCTCCTACGGTATAACATCTCATAAGGAGGCATGCTATTGTTGGCATGGTAGCTATTGTTATATGAGAACTCGGCTAAAAGTAAGTGGTCATCCTAACTTCCTCCGAAATCAATAACGCATGCCCGAAGCATATCTTCCAATGTCTAAATGGTCCTTTCTAACTGACCATCTGTTTGGGGATGATAAGCCGTGCTGATATGTAACATTGTCCCTATAGCATCGTGAAATCTCTTCTAAAACATGGATGTAAACCGAGTGTCACAATCTGGCACGAGAGATATCGGTACACCATGGTGACTTACAATCTCCTTGATGAATAGATCCACTAATATTTTGGAAGAATATGTCTCGCGGATCGGTAGGAAGTGAGCACTCTTCATCAAACAATCAAATATCACCCATATGGCATCATACCCTTTTACGGTACATGGAAAGTTCGTAATAAAGTCCATGGTGATATGCTCCCACTTCCACTCTGGTATGTCCAAAGGTTGGATCTTCTCGTATGGCTTCTGATGCTCCGCCTTCACATGCAAGCAAGTAAGGCACTTACTCACGTACTCCACTACTTCAGGCTTCATACTCGGCCACCAATAATCTTTCTTCATGTCTTGATATATTTTCGTGGCACCAGGATGAATGGAGTATCAACTCTTATGAGCTTCTTCCATGATCTTCCCACGTAGATCCCCATAATGAGGAATCCACATTCATCTGAATTGGGTTCTATCACCGAGTGTGCTTTCACCCAATTTTGTAACCATACTTCTTATCCTTTCAGAGTTAAGATGATTTTCCTTCAATGCCTTATCTTGAAACTCCTTGACCTGCTTCATCACATCAGAGGTCATTATCAACCAGTAAGCCTTCACTCGAATGGCTCGGGTCTCTCCTTTCGGCTAAGGGCATCTGCCACCACGTTGGCCTTGCCCGGATGGTAATTACAGGATCGGTTAAGGTCACTTAGCTTTTCTCTCAAACTCACTTAGAACAACACTAGCATAAAGATAGAGTCAGTAAGAGTTGATCACAATATAACAAGTAATATGGAACACAAGAAGTGATTTTCAAGGTACTTTTATATATTGCTTCTCAACTCAAGTATTACAAGACTCTTACAAGCAGTGTAGAATGAGTTCAATGAGAACCTATGTATAATACTACCTACAGCAGATCTACTTTGATACCAGCTAGGATCCTATAACTAAAGCCTATACTACAAGACTATAGTTTAAGGTATCTCGGGTAAAGTCTTATCTAAGATTTCGTAATCAGGTAATGTCCCTGACTTACCTTTTGTCACCAACTAAAGTTGGTAATATGTACTATCATAAAAGGTAAACAGTGGAATAAAGTATGGTCAACTACATGGTTCTTTGAGAAAACACCATACAGTATCAGAGGTCTGCAACGGAGTGTTAGAGACCATACTTATGTCCACTGGTTCATAGCAGTGTCTTTTGAAGGTTGAGTGGCTTCAGAAGAACAAGTACTTCCGCAGCCACTTATACTTCAAAAGAGGCTTCTTCTTCTAAGGCTTGGGAACTTCTTCTTTCATTCATACTTTGGAAGTAGTCTTCTGATTGCTCTTCTAAGACTTGATCTTCGGAAGCATGCTCTTAATTTCGGAAGTAGAATTCTGTCTTCGAAAGTTGATCTTTCACTTTGTCTTCGGAAGAACTCTACAACCTTTAGAAGTTCCATGCTAAGCTTCGGAAGCCTTTGCATGTAGCACCAAAAATTATCTAAGTGATTTAGTTTGGGTTGCACCAGCCTTCTTCTTGATCTAACAAACTCCCCCTAGGCTGATGCTACCAAAACCTCACATGTTTTTGCTTCTTAAAACTTTCAGCACCAAGGAGAGTAGATATTTATATGTTTTCTTGGTCTTCCCAGATGTGGTGCTGAGAAGTTTGTACAAATCCTTGGTAGACAGGAAGTCTAGTCTGTCACCTTGGATAATATGTACCCTCTGTTATTGCCCTTTGAAAAAAGTTAGTTGATGGGAACTGTAATCATATTCCCATCTAACTATAGGTTCCAATTCAGGACCCTCTACCATCTGTAGAAAGGCAGTGCCTTTGGTAGGAGGTCTTTCCTTGTCTTCCTGTCTTCTTAATCTTAACTCTTCTTCAATCTTGGCCTTTGCAGTTAGCTCGGCTAGATGAAGACTGCTGAGATGATTTCTAATGAGTGCAGCAGCTTCAGAGTTGGAGGGATTGGAGAATGGCTTCTCTGCTAACTCAGCAATGTCAAATCTGCTGGAGTGTAACAGAGAGGTTGCATTAAGTCTGTTGACTTCGCCATTCTCCCTCTCAACTACAAAGTTGTGAGAAGTTTCATCGAACCTCCACCGGATTATTTCTTTTCTACGCACAACAAACTGACTGGGAATCTTGTCATCTTTATTAGTATCCAGCAGAGTCACCAGTTTCCTTCTAAGCTACTTCTCTTCATCATTCAGTGAATTTAAGTTGAGACCTAGAAGTCTAGCTGCCTGGTCCAATGTTCTTTTAGGTAAATCAAGAAATTGATCTCTTGTGAGGGAACAAGAAGATCCATCAACATAGGTAATGTTGACAGAATCTTCATCACATGAGACTTCGCTCAAAGTTGTGTAGTTGATGAGCTTGGTCATGATTACCTTGAACTCCTCAAGAGAGAGATATTGAGAAGGCTGAGGGGATGGTTTGGATGATTGTTGGGTAGGTTGAGGTTCAGAGGTTTTGGGAAGTGTTTTTGGTTGGAGGATGGGAAGTTTAGGTGGTTGGGGTGATGAAATGGATGTGGGCAAAGATGTGGGTTCAGGGGTGAAGGGTTCAGTTTTGATGGTGAAAGGTAGGGGTGAGGGTTTAGGTTGTGGTTGGGTGGTTGCAGTGAACGTTATCCCCTTTACCCTTCTGTACATCTCTTTTCTCTTTCCCAACTGGATGTCAGCCTTGATTTTACTGACAATCTGTTGAGGTGTCTTCTCAGACATGGTACCCACCTGCCTTCTAGAGAAGCTATGGGCCCGAAGATAGTCTTTCATCCAGGCCTTTTCACTGAGCTTCCTGGTTGCACTGATCCTAGCTTCTTCCTCCTTCTTCTTTGTCTTTTCTCTTGCAGCCTTTCTTCTTTCTTTCTCGATTTGATCTTGCTCTTTGTTGTAGAGCCAGAGGATCGTCTGATCATTGTGTGGAGAGAGTTCTTGAAGATTACAGCCTCTGGAGATTAGGAATTTTATCTTGTCTCTCCTCAGCTGCAATTCAGCTTCCTTCTGCTCTTCTTTTCTTTCTCCAAGGTCAACCTGGCTTCTTCTTCAAGTTTCAGCTGGGTTTCCTTCTCCAGATCCACCAACTCCTCTAGTGGTAGCAGGAGTGTTTCTTCATTTGCAGCTCCCATTTGGATAAGCTGGTCAATGATCTCTTCCCTTCTCTTATTGTTGACAGCCTCCTGATTGGCTGCAGCTGCTTTGTACTAGCAGCTAGCAACTTTTCAGTTGGAAGTCTTCCTTCTTCTTTAGTTTCTCAATCTTCTCCTCTTCCTGAAGCTATTCCGCAGTCATCTTTCTTTTCCTTTTATCTTTTGAAGATCCTGACTATGGTGGTTCTTGGAAAGTGGATTCTGAGAGAGGCAAAGATGATGTCTGGAGAGAGGTAGATTCAGAAAGTCCTCGCTGTTCACCTCAGATGCCATTTCAAGGATTGCATCTATGATGATCAGTTCCTCGGACATTTTGAACAATCCTTCCGCAGCTTCCATTTCAGCTTCAGAAGATTCAGCTTGTTCTTCCGAGGCTTTAACTTCAGCTTCGGAAATTGGAGGAGATACAGATTCCGTCCCAACTATTTTAGTTGTTGGGCCATCGGTCCCCATTTCCCCCTCGAAATGAATCTTAGGTTTCATGTGGACCTTAGGTTGACCAACTCCTTCCAAAGTGGTAGAAGGTGCAGTAAGCCTCTGAAGCTCTTCAGCTCCAAAGTAGAGCATTACAGCATCTGGACTTGGTTGATTAGAAGAGGATCTCAATAACAACCTGGTGAAGAGTCTGTAGAGATCTTTGAGCATCTTTGGGTTGATTTGAAGTACAACTTGAGATGGCTCAGACAAAGTGATGATAGGAGTAGAGGATGTTAAGGTTGAAGTTTGAGACTGTGGGTCCTCAAGTGTTTGTCTCTGAACATTCTCCCACTTTTTGGTAGCATCATCTTGAGAGCTAGATGAGCTAGAGGAAGAAGTCAATAAGACCTGAACAGGTACATGCCTAACAGATCTCTCGGTCTGTTTCTTAGCTAGTTGAGCCTTGAGATTGTCAATCTCAAGTTGCTGAGTGGCGGACCTTTCTTCTAAAGTCCTAACCAAGGATTCAAGGTTTGAGACTTTAGATAGAAGGTCTTTAACGAGAAGTTTCATGCTTCCCTCATCTTCTTTTGAAGAATCATGGGGAGATGAGGTAACATACCTGGTATGTTCAGCCTCATCACCAGATGTGGTTTCTTGGCACCCTGGTTTCCCGTGCGTAATGAAGTCTCTTTTAGAGTCATTAAAAGGCTTGGTTGCCGCAGATTTAGTCTGAATATGTTACCACTGTCCATAAGGTCCATTGAGGCACCTTCTGCAGTGGCAGCTGAATCTGCATGAGTCCCCTCCACATTAGTGGGACTCACCTCAATTATGGGTTGCTGATGGGGGCTAGAGATAAGGGATTTCTCTGGGCTCTATTGATCTTGGAGAGGGTGTTGTAGATCGACGTCATTGCCATGGAGATATGTTATTTCTTCATCAGTTTTGAAGAGAAGGTAAGTATAAGAGAAGGAGGTTAAGCCTACTGACCCGGGACCTTGGTCAATGTTTACAGGCATTGAGCCTTTGGTGGGGCTGTCCCTAGTTGGCTTCTTAGAAGAGTGTAAATAATCATCCTGAGGGCTGTTGGTTTGGGTGTCAGGCTCCTGGGTTTGAGACTGAGGAGACTCAAAACCCATATTGAGGTCAAAGGAGAAGGATGGAGAGACCTCAGACTGAGTGGGAGCCCATATTTCCATTCTAGTCTTTTTGGATTGAACAGGAGGGGCTTGTTTAATCAGAGTAGATTGAACAAGGGTTCGTTTGAGGCGTCTTTGGTATGTGATGGTGATGGGTGGAGAAGGCAGTGTTGACATTGTGGAGGAGGTTGCTGGTGTGGGTTCATCACCTGTGGGGTGAACAGGGATGTCACCATGAGCTATGCCCTCAATCATACCTGGAAGTAGAGAAGTGGACCTTCCAGTGAAGTTGGTGGACACCTTCTTCAAAGTCTTGAAGATGGTAGGCCTCATGTGAGGGACAGTCAGAGCAGCTGCACAGATAAGCATACTCTATTCCAACTCACAATTGATTATGTGTTGGATGAATCGGGGATACATAAAGAATGTCTCCCTTCGAAGATTCCCAATCAGATTGGTGAACACAAATCTTGAGTAATAGAATCGCAGGCCTCTCACTAATCCATGAACAAAGCATCCTAGTTCATATGGGATTTGATCCCATCCCCCAGACTTGTTTGATAGGCAGTGGAGGAGAACGTGCAGGAGGAACTTCCAGTTATAGGAGAAGTTGAACTTGTAGACTGTCGACCTGCCTATGTCTCCACCATATCCCATTAGGATGTAAGTGCTGTCTAAATCTTCTTTGGGAAATTTAGTAGGAGCTCCTTCATCATGAAGCTGTAGATGCTCCTTGATGAGTTGTTCAGTGATGATCAACTCCTGTCCATAAATGCTGGACCTCAATACACGAATCCCATTTAGGGTTTTGGCTTGATCATTTCCCCAAAATTCGGCCATTTGGTTGGAGTAAACAGTGGGGTTAATGGTAAGGGTTGTGTAGTAAGATGATTGGGTAAGAAATGAGATGATTTCAGAGAAGTCAGCATCTCTTGATGAATCAAGAAGTGCGACTTGGTTGTGCTGAGGGTTGAGTGCCATTGGAGAAAGGTGAATGAGGATGAATTTGGCATACATAGACTTCTTTATCTATATCCCTATCTAGAAAAGCACTCTTGACATCAAGTTGGTATACTGTGAAGTCCTTGGATGCAGCATAAGCAAGGAAGATCCTAACTGCCTCAAGTCTTGCAACTGATGCAAAGACATCAGTATAACCAATTCCTTCCTCTTGAGTTTATCCTTGAACCACAAGTCTTGCCTTATTCTTGATGATCAAGCCTCTATCATCTTTCTTGTTTCTGAAAACCCATTTGGTGCCTATAGGTACTTGACCAGATGGTAGCGGACATAGGTACCATACCTTCTGTCTCTTGAATTGAAGCAGCTCCTCTTGCATCGATTCAATCCAGCTACTATCTTTCAAGGCATCTTCTACCTTCTTGGGTTCCATCTGAGATCGAAAGCATGAGTACAAACAAACATTCCCTTGATGAGTCGGTCCTCTTGTTCTCATAACCTCAGAGACATTCCCTATGATGTTCTCAGGTGGTTGAGTGTTGTGAATCCTAAGACGAGGAATCACTTCCAGTTGTAGAGATAGATCCAGGTTAGACATATTCTGCTCAGGAACTAGAACACTCTGTCCAGCTGCTCCTTCTGCCTGGTGTTGTGGTGGATCACCTGATGAGTTTTGAGGCTCAGTAGGTGACTCACTTGTTGAAGCTTCACTATTCCTTGATATAGTTAAACTATCAGATCTGTGAATAGTGGAAGCTTGATGTATTGTAGCACTTGGAGAATTTGGTCTAGGCCTGGGAAGCTCAAACAGTTGATCATTAGCAGCAGCATCAGCATCATGTTGAGCACCTATTCCAGCTGAAACATCTCACAAGAGGGTTTAGAATAGTTCGGAAACAATTCTAAATCAAAGATGTGATCAGGTCCATTCCCCTAACACAAGGAGTGTGCTCATAACAACTATATTGGATGACTCCTCAAATAGTTGATTCTTAATGTTGTATACTCTGTAAGCTTTGGAGCTAGAAGAGTATCCAATAAAGATAGCATCATATGACTTTTCAGCAAATTTTGCTAAATTGTCCTTTGTGTTAAGTATGGTACACCTGCTGCCAAAGGACCTTAGAAAGCCAATGAATGGTGGCCTCTTGTTCTATAGCTCATAAGGGATTTTTCCATGGGGCTTAACTACAAGAACTCTGTTCTGCACATAGCATGCAGTGTTGACTGCCTTTGCCCAGAATGTTAGAGGTAGCTTTGAATCAGCTAACATAGTTTGAGCAGCCTCAATTAGTGTCCTATTCCTCCTCTCAACAACACCGTTTTGTTAAGGAGTTCTGAGAGCACTATATTGTCTGGGAATCCCTTTCAAGTTACAGAATGAGTCAAGAATGAAGTTCTAAACTCAGTCCCTTGATCACTTCTAATAGTTTTAACCTTGTGATCAATTTGATGTTCTATTTTAAGAATAAAAGATTTTAGTGTTTCAACAGTTTCATCTTTAGTTCTTAAAAAGAATACCCATGTGAATCTTGTAAAATCATCAACTATCACAAGGCAATATGATTTCCTTCCAATGCTCATTATACTTGTGGGAGAAAAAGATCCATGTGCAATAAGTGCAATGGAGTAGTGATAGAGTTAACACATTTGGATTTATGAGACGTCCTGTGTTGTTTCCCTTTCAGGCATGCAACACAGCTGTCTTTGCAGAAAAACTCCTTTTTAGGCAAACCATGTACCAAGTTATTTTTAGCCAATTTATTCATTGTCTTAAAATTTACATGACACATACGTTTATGCCATAGTGTTGACTCATCACTATCAGCTTTGGAAAGAAAGCATGATACTTCACCCATTGGGGAAGCATTGTTCATATCAAGCTTGTACATATCCCCTTTCCTGGGAGATCTAAGAAGCACCAATTCCGGAGGAATTGTCATCCCTGGTTTGAGGATAATGCACTCATGTTCTGTGAAAAGCATTTGGTGCTTTTGATCATAGAATGGAGAAACTCTTAACAGGTTGTGTTCAAGCTGTTTGACAAAGTTAACTTTGTCAACTGTTAACATACCATTGGATATACTCCCTCTGCTAGAAATATATCCTCCAACCTCACCTCCAAACTGGACAGGACCTCCATCATAATGTTGAAATTGTTCAAGGAGAGATCAGTTTCATGTCATGTGCCTGGAGCATCCACTGTCTACAATCCAAATGTTGTTATTCTTGTTAAATGGATGTCCCTGCACATAAGATGATATGATTAGTTTTGATTGGAAACCCAAGCTTTATTGGTCTTGGATTCTTCCAAAGATAATGACATAATTGAACTAAAATTTATGCATGTGGGTTCAATGGATGTCATTGAAGAAGAGGTTTGGGCTACAGCATCTTCTTTGATCTTCCATTCCATCCCTTGGTTGATCATGGAGGATGAGCTTGTTGAAGCATTTGTAACTTGGCATTCTTCCGAAGCTTCTTTCTTTTTGGAAGAAGCCTTCAATATCTTTTCTTCCAAAGCAGTCTTCTTCTGGGATGGTTTCAAGGGGACTCTTTTGTTCTTCTGAGTCTTCACAGCTTTAGCTTCCGAAGCCTTTTTCCTTTCCAAAGAAGGATTTTCTTCGAAAGCAGCCTTGCTTCAGAAACAAGCTTTCCCTTTTTCATCACTTGAACCATTTGATATGGTCCAAATGAGAAACCTTCCCTGACTCCTTCCTTTTTAACATTATTTGCATAATGTGTGCTGGCAGGATTGTAATAACAATCTTTGGCCATGTGGTTTTGCAGACCATATATTATGCATGCAATGTTAACCTTTTGGGGATTTGAAGATTGCTGTTTCTTGTTCTTTTTATCTTTATCGGCAACTTTTCCCTTTAACTTTTGATCCTTTAACTACACCCCTTTCCTGAATCAGAGTTTCCACCACCTGGAATCCAGCTGAGATGAATATACCCTTTTGCTTTGGGTCTATCTTTAGCTTCGACTCGGCCACTTTCTTGGCAGTTTTTCTAGCTGCCTTAGCTCTGCTTCTCTGGCTTTGGTGGTCAGGGTTTGATCATCATTGGTAGAGGAGGGCATAATTACCTGGTTCTTCCCTGTGATGGTCTCCACAGTTGTATCACTCTTTGACTCATGAGAAGGTGGGTGAGCAGATGGAACCTCTTGCTCTTCAGTACCACACCTTGGTTGTCTTATAGACTCATAAGAGTGTGGTGGAGCAATTTCATTGGTTCCCAACCCTCCTTTGTTTTGGTAACAAAGTTTTGACTGAGAGGATGATGCAAGAATGGCTTGGAAGTTTTGCTCGGAAATAGCATACTTCCTGGCTTGAGCCTCAGCTGTGACAAGCTGGGCTTGAGCCTCAGTCAATTTAGATATTAAATACTTTATCTCAGTCTTATATTTGTGTGTTCAAGTTTTAATAGGGACACAGTTTTCTCTAACTCTCAATTTTTCTTTGGTAGTCAGATTCAGCCCTTTTAAAGTCAGATTTCAAAACATTTAAAGACTCAATATCAGATTTAATCTCCATATTGTAGTCCTGATACAATTTAACCTTAGCAATACATGCAGGAGTACAAAGATGTTCATATACCTTAATTTCATATGTTCCGGCCATGAGTGCTTGAGCAGGAGTCACATCTTGTACCATGAAGTTCCAGTCAACTTCTTGAGCCATTGGAGTTGTTTCAGTTGACTTTCCAGTGGGCTTTGGTGTAGAGGGATGTGTGGAGGCCTATGGGGTTCCCGGGTTGGACTTGGGAGCCTTACATTCCTTTGCAAAATGACCAAGTTGGTTACAGTTGTAACATTTGGCCTTGGTTTGTCAAACCCAAATCTGCTATTGATTAGGTTCTGGGGAAATTGCCTTCCAGTTCTCTTAAAGAACTTCTTTGCTCTGTAGGTTAGGAGAGCCATTTTTTGGACTATGTCCACGTATTCCACGTCATCCGGGCTAAAACATTCTAGATAATCACTTGAATGTCCACTTCCTGAGACAAAAGCACAACTGTCCTGAAAGGAGCTTTGCTGAGCTTGTTGAGACCTTGGAGTCTCAGGAAATATGATGTAAGGCCCAGTAGAACAAGATGGCTGCTTGGTGTAAGTCAGGTATTGTTGAGGCTGGGAGATTCCTGAGCCTTCAGCAACCATTAAGGCGTTGCTAGCAGGAAGACTCTTGGGTAATGCAATCATGAACTTTCTTGTAAGGTCTCTGAGTTCATGAGCAATTCCTATAGATTGACTTACCTGGGGGAAGAGGAACCAGTTCCCACACTTGTTTTTCTTGAACTGAAGTAGCTCAAGCTGCATGGCTTCAACCCATCCATTGTCTCTCAAAGCAACATGCTAGTTCTTTGGCTCTAGCTGACTGATGAAGAGAGCATAGAAGTAGAAGTTAGACAATTGACTTCTTGTTGAAACACCAGCATTGATATCACCAATAATCTGAGACATTGGGTGATTCTTCAGTTCTTGATAAACAATGAGATCTGTGCAAGTATTTGTAGGACCTTCAGCAGTAGCAGATGTTTATGCAGACTCTTGAAACCAAGAATTAGATGGTAACTCAAAAGATGTAGAGGAATCATTGATCTCATCAGCATTTGTGTGGATGGAACTGCTGAAGCTACAGGAACATCAAATTTAGCAGACACAGGTAGTTGGTCACTAAACTTGAATAGGTAAGTATTGATATTATCATCATCACATCAATACCACCAGGTGGAAGACATGCTGCAGAAGATGATTTATCCACATGATCTGCAACAGCTGGAGGTTGATAAGGAACATATTGCAGTATGTCCAAATCAAACAACTCCATAGGGTTTTGTGGAATCTTGTCCATAGGAGATTCATTAAACTTCACATGCAAAGTCTCTTCAACTATCTTTGTTCTGCAGTTGAAGACTCTGTATGCCTTGCAAGTAGATGAATAACCAACAAAATACCCTGCATCCACCTTAGGATCAAATTTTTGGAGTTGATCCTTTGTGTTGAGAATAAAACAGGGACACCCAAATGCTTTGAAAAATGAAATTAGAGGAGCCAAGTGATGGAGAACTTCATATGGAGTCTTCATCACCTCTGATTTACTAAGACTCTATTCTGCACATAGCAAGTTGTGTTAACAGCTTCAGCCCAAAAGGTCAGTGGCAAACCAGAGTTAGCCAGCATGGACCTTGCAGCTTCAATTAGGGTCCTATTCTTTCTCTCCACTACTCCATTTTGTTCTGGAGTCCGTGGTATGCTAAACTGCCTTTTGATTCCCTTTGAAAGATAGAAGTCATCAAGTGTATGGTTTCTGAATTCAGTTCCATTGTCACTCCTAATACACTTGACTTGAAGGGAATACTGCTTCTCAACATACAACACAAAGTGAATAATCTTCTGAGCAGCCTCATCCTTTGAATGTAGAAAGAAAGTCCATATAAATCTGGAGTAATCATCCACAATTACCAGACAGTATTTCTTCTTTGCCATGCTCATCACTCTCACAGGACCAAATAGATCCATATGCAGTAATTGCAAGCAGGCAGTGGACTTAGGCTCTTCAATAGGAGGGAATGAGACTTTGTGTTGTTTTCCTTTTAAACAAGCAGTGTAGGTTTCATCATAGTGGAACTCCTTTATTGGTAAGCCTCTAACTAAACTATTGTCGATTAGCTGATTCATGTTTTTGAAATTAACATGACCCAGCCTTCTGTGCCACAGTTTAGATTCTTGAGAAGAGGCTTTGGAAAATAGGCAAGGATTGCCTTTGAGATCTATTTTCTTGGAAAGATCTAAGGCATAAACTCTTCCTGTCCTGTTGGCTCTTAGGAGAGTGTGATCATCCAACACCTTATCAATAAAATGCAGAACTTTGGATGACAGAATCCTACAGTTCTGACTGGTGAAAAGAGCAACATGGCCTTTATCACAATTTGACTGACACTCAAGAGATTGTACTTGAGATTTTCCACATGATTAACATCATCAAACTTTATTTCTCCATTGGAGACAAAGCCGTTTCCAATGATGTAACCCCTAGCATCATTGCCAAAAGAAACAACCCCTTCTTTCCTTGAGAGTAGTCATGAAGAAGAGAGCTGTTCCCAGTCATGTGCATAGATCCCCCACTGTCTACATACCAGATGCTACTTTGGCATGTTGAAGAACCCTGCAATTATAAACAACCAGTTAGTTTTGGAGACCCAAACCTTTTTGGTTTTGGGCCTGTTCTCATCAACAGATGGTAAACTAACAGGTTTCATGGAAACAACAGCCTGAGAGGAAGAAGATGGTGAAGAAGAGGAATCCTTTGGCTTGGACCTCCTTTTCTGTGGTTTCAACATAGGAACATCTAATTGGTTAACTCTTCCCAATAGATGTTGAACCATCATAACCAGCTGTGTCTGATTTTGTGATAAAGCTTTCAGCTAATCAGACACATTGCCATTGAGTTTGATAAGTTCCTATGTTGCACCTTCTTCTTTTGAGCAATCTCAGCTGTTACCTGTTTAACCCCTTCCTTTTTGGATTTCTTTATGGACTTAAGGGTTACAGGATTTGATGTTGCTGATACAAATGTGGTCTCAAACTCAGTTTTCATTTTAACCATTTTCTCTTTAATTTCCTCTTTATGTTTGAGTTTGGATGCTCTTTTGTACCAGCAATCATCTGTAAGATGATTGAACAAACCACATACTTCACATGGTTTCTTCTTCATCTTATGTTGATCATCAACTAAAGAGGATGAAACTACTGAAGACTTGCTCTTCAGTGCTTTGAAAGCATTGTTTGCTTTCTTGACTTCCTCTTTAGTAGTCTTCAAACTCTTTCTACTGACAGTTTTCTTCTTTTCAGTACTGGCAGTAGTTGGAGTTTGAACTTCAGGTGTTAAATCTTGCTCTCCAGTCCTTTCAGGACTTTCAGAATTAACTCCTGAGTTGATCAACTCATTGATCATGTGAGTGTCAGCAGTGGAACCATCAACATCAGCTGATAGGTTCTGAGAGGGCTTAGTGCTGACTTCTACTTCTGATTGTGATGTATCAGAAAGTAGATCACATGATGAAATGGATTGGTTATTGCTTTCACCATCAGATTCTACCTTTGCTCTGGGAGTAAAATCTGTAGGTGGAGCAGTGTGATTGTAACCAATGCCAAACTTCACATTGGAAGCAGATTGCTTACTAAGAAGCATTTCAAAACCTTTGCATGATTGTACCCATCGAACACACTCTACTTGGGTGACTGCAAGGTTTCTTTGAGATCTTTGTACTTCTCTAGAAGTACCTCTTCCCTAGCCTTATAATCTGTGATTTGGCATTTAAGTTTGTAAATCTCATCATTCTTTTCATTAAGCACAGACTCAAATTCAGCTTTTCTTTTGGAAATTGTTTGTTCTAGCTCAATGTTCTTGTTAATCAAAGCTACATTTGCTTCTCTAATAGATGCAAATGCTGCTTTGCATGTTTCAGAACCTAATTTGGCTTTTGCCTCAGAGGATACCTGTGATACCTTTGGTGTAGAGGCATTAGTAGATGAAGTATCCGCAGAATCCAAAGCCATAAGAGCTAGATTTCCAAAGGGACTGTCACCACCATGTTGACCAGCACCAGTGAACAGTTGGTCATGACCAGACAAATCATCTGGTAAACTGCTCCAGTCAACAACTCCTGGGGTGAAGAAGCTGTGTTGTTGAGGTTGAGTTTGTTGATAAGATTGGGAAGGTTGTGGTTCAGGCAATGCTTGTGGTTGTTGTGCAATTGGAACTTGAACATGATTTGGTTGAGGCATATAATAGCAGGGATAAGGATATGACATTGGACCCTGGGGAACAAAGTATGCAGGAGACCTAGGATGTGAATGATGACCAGAACCAGCAGGATGTTGCCCTCTGTTTTGTGGACTAGTACTAGGAAAAGTCACAAAGGGTGCAGAAGAGTTAGATCCAGTTGATCTACACTGTCTTGCAAAGTGTCCCAGCCTTTGGCATTTGTGACACCTCAACTTACTCTTGTCAAAACCAACTTTGGTTTTGCTAGAGAGTCCAGGAAATTTCCTGCCAGTTCTCTTATAGAACTTCTAAGATCTGATATTAATCAATGCCATTTGGCTCTGAATATCCATCTCTTCTAGATCATCATCACTATTCCTTTCAAATCATCCATGATGAAGCATAGATTGTCACTATTACTGCCAGAATGACTCTCAATACCAACAAATGCATGATCAGAACTATTTGAAGAGAAATCAATATGCTCATCATAATTGATTTCAGATGCAGCATATTCTGACTCATGACCAACCAAGGCAGTATTCCCTGGTACAAAGTCATCAGTGAGCTTTCCTGATGAGGACAGTTTCCTCTTCTGCTCTATCTCTCTTTCGAATGTAAGCAGTTTCCCATGAAGTTGGGTGAGAGATAGGCTATCCAGATTTGCACTAGAGCGTAGGAAAATAGTGTATGTGTCCCATCTCTCAGGCAGTGATCTGAGGAACCTGTTATTCATCTGGGTATTGGTGTATTCCTGTTTCACCATCTTTAGCTCAGAGATCAAGCAGGAAAAACACTCAAACTGTTGCGTCAGTGTCTCACCCTTTCTATGAGAGAATGTCTCGTATTGTTGGGCAAGGATTTCTCTGTTGTTTGCTAAGACCTCATCTGTGCCACCGAATTGTTCCTTCAGGGCATTCCAGAGATCATGAGCAGTTTCATGATGCATAAGCCCTGAATAGATTTCATTAGGCAGTGCCATGGCCAGAATTCCATGGGCTTTAGCATCAATCTCAAACAGTTTCCGATCTTCATCAGAGTATTGTTCCTTCTTCTTCGGAACCATTTGATTGGTTTCCGGATTGTTCACCATAGGCTTATGTGGTCCATGTACCACAGATGTCCAACAACCTGAACTGTTAACAGACAGGTGATGAAGCATTCTTCGCTGCCATATGTTATACTCGGTCCTAACCAGCATCGGGGGCTTGGTTGAGGAACCAGTATTGTGAGGATCATTAGAAGGAGTAGTCATCTCAGATTCAGTCAAATTCAATTAAGCTATAACAGATTTAGAACAAAAACACAACAACCAATTGAACCAAGAGAGATCTCAAAATAAATGAACGAAAGTGTCAGAAATTCAATAATCTATAACCAGTTCTTGCAAAATGCTAATTCAATCAAACATAGATATCAATTAGCAGTTTCAATGATCAATTGTTAGATCAATCAATGATTAACCTGCTCTGATACCACTTGTTAGGATCAGTGATCTACATTTGATTGATTAGAGAGTATAACAGCGGAATTCTAACAATGAATTAGCCAATTCACAAGAACAAAAAGATATTCAATGTAAGAACAAAAACGGTTATAGATAGAGAGAATTCTGCAGATAAATTTCATTCATATTCGCTTTCGTGGTAACGGAATGTCACAATTACAATTAGGTCGACACCTATTATATAAGAGATGTGACGTCTGCTGATGTCATTTGATAGTGACATCTAACAGAATTTATCACAAACTACTGATAGTTAACACAACTACTGAAGATGTCAAACAGCTGACATCTTCTTACAAAAATGCTAAGTGTTAACTATTATTACAACTACTGAAAAGAAACTACTGAAAGGTAAACCATCACAACTACTGAAGAAGACCTCTTCAGCTGTTGTGACAACGTCTGATACTTTGGTCTTCAGCACTTGTGTCTTCAGACTTTGTCTTCAGCACTTGTGTCTTCAGACTTTGTCTTCAGCACTTGTGTTCAGACTTTGTAATCAGCTGTTGTCTTCAGCTGTTGTGGTCTTCAGTAGTTGTTATGATGTCTGTGGGACTTAAAGGTTTTTCTAATCCGGCTCATTGGTTCTTTTGGTCCAACAGTCTCTGAGTTCATGAGCAATTCCTATAGATTGAAGAGAAGAAATGAGATCCATGTACCTAAAATATTGCTGGCTAAGAGTCTCTCCAGCAACATGGGCGAAGTTCTTGAACTGCTGCTTCAGTGAGTCCTTCTTGGAGTCATTTGAGCTTGAGTACATTTGAGCAAGCACATCAAACAGTTCTTTGGCAGACCGGCAGTGTTCAAACCCCACCATGATAGAGTTTGGAATTGCAGTCATGAGAACAGTCATAGCGTTGCTGTCAATGTCAAGCTTCTTCTTGTCTTCATCAAAATAATCTTCAACAACTTTCTCGATCATGGCACCGTTTCCACCAGCTACTTTTGGCTTATACGGGCCATTGACAATGGATTGCCACATTTTGCTGTCTTGATATCTGATGAATCCTTCAATTCTTCTGCTCCAGGACCTGAAGTTTTTAGGGGTGATGATGGGTGCTTTGGTTATCGTCCCCATCTCTACTTCAGATTTGTTGAGGCCACTGAGTGAGGTATAAGGAGAAGTGAAAAACAGGTTGATTAGGATGGTAAGATCTCACAATCAAGAGCCTCAAAAGCTCTAATACCAATTGCAGGATCGGGTTTGTCATAGAAACACTTGAATTTCTCTCAAACTCGCTTATACAAACACTCAGTTCAGATGAAGTAAAGTCTTTCACAAGAGTTGATAATAATATAATAAGTAGTGAACACACAAAAATAAATTTTCAAGGCACTTGTATATATTATTTCTCAACTCAAGATATTACAAGACTCTTACAAGCATGATACATGAGTTACAATGAGAGACTATATATACTAGATCCTGTAGCCGGATATACTTTGATACGAGCTGGAAACCTAAGACTAAAGCATATACTACAATGCTAAAGTTAAGGTATCTTAGATAAAGTATTATCTAAGATATGGTATCATGACATGTCCATGACTTACCTTTTGTCACCAACTAAAGATGGCAATTATACTAACATAAAAAGGTAAACAGTGGATTAAAGTATGGTCAACTGCATGGCTTTTGAGAAAACGCCATGCAGTATCTCAGAGATTTGCAACAGAGTGTCAGGAAGACCATACTTATGTCCACTTGATAATAGTAGTGTTTTCCGAAGGTAAGTTGGCTTCGGAAGAACAAGTTCTTCCGAACCGACTTATACTTCGGAAGAGGCTTCTATACTTTCGAGGCTTGAGGACTTCTATATTTCGGAAGTTGACTTCAGATCTTTCTTTCTAAGTCTTGAACTTCGGAAATAGGTTCTTTGTTTTCGGAAGTTGGATCTTTTCCTTCGGAAGTAAGCTTTACAGTTTCTCTTCGGAAGATCTCCTTTTTCCTTCGGAAGTTCCACACTTGGCTTCGGAAGTCCTTTATTTGTTGTACCAAAATCTTCTAAGTGACTTGGTTTTGGTTGCCCCAGCCTTTCTAGATCCAACAAGCTTGAGTACATCTGAGCAAGTGCATCAAACAATTTTTTGTCAGTCTTGCAATGCTCGAACCCCACCGTGATGGAGTTCGGTATTGCAGTCATAAGAATGGTCATAGCATTGCTGTCGATGTCCATCTTCTTTCTGTCTTCATCAGAGTAATCCTCGACAACCTTTCTATCAATGCACCGTTTCCACCAGGTGATGCCACCTTTGGCTTATACGGGCCATTGACAATGGAGTTCAATATCTTGTGTCTTGGTATCTGATGAAGCCTTCCATTCTCCTGCTCCAAGACTTGAAATTTTCAAGAGTAATGATGGGAGCCTTTGTCATGGTTCCTATCTCTATCTCGGAATTGTTAAAGGCCATTTTGAGTGAGTGAGTTGTAGGGAGGAGTGAAAAACAAATTGATTTGGATGGTTAGATCAAACAATCAATAGCCTGAGAAGCTCTGATACTAATTGCAGGATCGGTTAAGGTCACTTAGCTTTTCTCTCAAACTCACTTAGAACAACACTCGGATAAAGAGAGAGTCAGTAAGAGTTTATCACAATATAGCAAGTAATAAGGAACACAAGAAGTGATTTTCAAGGTACTTTTATATATTGCTTCTCAACTCAAGTATTACAAGACTCTTACAAGCAGTGTAGAATGAGTTACAATGAGAACCTATATATAATACTACCTACAGCCGGATATACTTTGATACCAGCTGGGATCCTATAACTAAAGCCTATACTACAAGTCTATAGTTAAGGTATCTCGGATAAAGTCTTATCTGAGATTTGGTAGTCAGGACATGTCCCTGACTTACCTTTTGTCACCGACTAAAGTTGGTAATATGTACTATCATAAAATGTAAACAGTGGAATAAAGTATGGTCAACTGAATGGCTCTTTGAGAAAATGCCATACAGTATCAGAGGTCTGCAGCAGAGTGTTAGAGACCATACTTATGTCCACTGGTTCATAGCAGTGTCTTCCGAAGGTTAAGTGGTTTTGGAAGAACAAGTACTTCCGAAGCCACTTATACTTTGGAAGAGGCTGCTTCTTCTAAGGCTTGAAAACTTCTTCTTTCCTTCGTACTTGGAAGTAGTCTTTTGATTGCTCTTCTAAAACTTGATGTTCGGAAGCATGCTCTTAACTTCGGAAGTAGAATTCTGTCTTCGGAAGTTGATCTTACACTTTGTCTTCGGACGAACTCTACAACCTTCGGAAGTTCCATGCTAAGCTTCAGAAGCCTTTGCATGTAGCACCAAAAATTATCTAAGTGATTTGGTTTTGGTTGCACCAGCCTTCTTCTTGATGTAACAGTAATGGATCTTGTAATCATAATCCTTTATGAGCTCCAACCATCTCCTCTGCCTTATGTTCAAGTCCTTCTGCTTGAAGAAGTACTTCAAGCTCTTGTGGCCAGTGAATATGGTGCACTTCGTCCTATACAAGTAGTGCCTCTAAATCTTTAACGCGATGACCACAATTGCTAGCTCCAAGTCATGAGTAGGATAGATAACCTCATGAACGTTCAATTGTCTGGATGCATAGGCTATAACCTTTCCTCGCTGCATCAAGACACATCCCAACCCCGAGTAAGAAGCATCTAAATAAACTACCAAATCTTCGCTTCCATCGGGTAAAGACAAGACAGGAGCTTAAGTCAACCTCGCCTTTAACTCCTCATACGCCTTCTCTTGAGCTTGACCCCATACAAACTTGACATCCTTACGGGTCAACTTAGTCAACAAAGAAGCTATCTTAGAGAAGTCTTGAATGAATCTTCTGTAATAGCCTGTCAAACCTAAGAAACTACGAATCTCGGATGGCATCTTTGGATACTTCCATTGCATCACCGCGTCCACCTTTGCCGGGTCTACCATAATCCCTCGGGATTCACCACGTGACCCAAAAACTAAACCTGGCGCAACCAGAATGCGTACTTGGAGAACTTGGCATACATCTTTTCCTTTCCTAGAGTCTCTAACACTTCCCGAATGTGACCGGCATGCTCTTCCTCGCTCCTTGAATAAATCATGATAACATCAACAAACACAATCACTGATTTATCTAACATCGGCCAACACACTCGATTCATCAAATCCATAAAAGCAGTTGGCGCATTGGTCAAATCAAAAGACATAACGAGAAACTCGTAGTGTCCATAACGCATGTGAAAAGCTGTTTTAGGAATATCTTGCTCCTTCACCTTCAACTGATGGTAGCCAGATCAAAGATCTATCCTCGAGAACCAACTAGAACCTTGGAGTTGATCAAAAAAGTCATCAATCCTCGGTAATGTATACCGATTCTTCACCGTTAACTTGTTCAATTCTTGGTAGTCAATACACATCCTCATACTACCGTCCTTCTTCTTCATGAATAAGACTGGAGCACCCCAAGGAGAGATACTCGGTCGAATGAACCCCTTATCAAGCAACTCCTGTAGTTGCTCCATCATTTCCTTCATCTCAGTTGGAGACAACCGATACGGTGGCTTAGCAACAGGTTGGGCACCCGGTATCAAGTCAATCTGAAACTCGATCTCACAGTCCGGTGGCACTCCTGGTAAGTCTTTGGGAAACACGTTCGGAAAGTCACACACAATCGATACATTAGACAGTTTTGGTGTTGGCGTATCCACATCCTTTACGTAGGCCAAGTAAGTGCTACATCCACGCCTCATGCACTTTCCCCCCACCGCCATCGAAATCACTTTCGGGATCATTGTGAATCGATTGCCATAAACCGTCACCATATTCCTGTCAGGTGCTATCAATCGAATTATCTTCTTGCGACACACAATATGTGCCTCATAGTCCGCCAACCAATCCATTCCCAGGACTACATCGAACCCGCCTAAGGTCATCACGAATGGTGTAACAGGAAACTTGGGACCTTCTAATTCTATGTCACAACCTTCTATCATCTCAGAAATCCTGGTAGACTTACCTATGGTAGTTTCTACATCAAAGGGCGTATCTATACTGCTACTACTAACAGGTAATTTAGCACAAAAAGTAGTAGAAATAAAACTTTTACTAGAACCAGAATCAAATAACACAGAAGCTAGAGTTTGGTTTACTAGAAACGTACCTGACACAACATCAGGGTCCGTCCTAGCCTCTTCCTGCATCATCATGATTGCTTTGGTGCTCACCCTCTGCCCTTCTCCTCCAGCCTTCTTCGCTCCCAAACTTTCAGCCCTTGGCTTCTTGCAATCCCTACTCAGATAGCCATTTCCCCACAGTTATAACACCTTATAACCCTATAATCTCTAGACATATGACCAAGCTTCCCACATTTGAAGTAGATGTTTGATCCCTATTTGCATTCTCCTGCATGCTCCTTCCCACATTTACCACATGCCTTCGTTCCTGCACCAGATGTGACCACACATCGGTCACCCACCTTCGCCACCTTATTATTTGGAGCAGCTCCGCCATGTCCAAACCGCTTTCCATTCTAGTTCCAGTCACCACCACTCTTCTTGCTCACCTCAGCCACCACCACCTCACGCTCATCATACAACCTTCCCGCCTAATCAACTGTTGACCTAAACGTACTTGGTCGGGTAGTGATTAGGTGCCTGCAAATTTCTGCTGGTAAGCCTTGAATATACCTCTGGATCTTTCGCGATAGAGGTGTCACCTGATCTTGCATCGGCCGTGCCATCTCATCAAACTTGGTGGTGTATTGCTGATGGGTCATTGTTCCCGCCTCTAGCTGTAGGAACTCCCTCTTCACCCTATCCATCTCTCTATGAGGACAGAACTCCTCAATCACCAACTTCTTCAACTTAGACCACCTCATTCTCCCAATTGTTCGACTACCCTCGGCTTGGACAATATTGTCCCACCAACAAAGAGCCGAGTCCACAAACGAGTGGGTAGTGAACTTCACCTTCTGGTCCTTTTGACACTCGCTAATATCCAGTACTACCTCCATCTCCCTCCCATCAGTGAGCAGCAACAACAGTACCATTACCATCGAAGGTTGGGGGCTTGCACCTTTGAAATGCCCCGTAGTTATAGCCTCGTGACGCCTCTGGCGCAGGCTCTTCTTCCTCTTCTTCTTCATTGTCAGAGAAAACCGTCTTAGTCTCCGGTCACTCCCGTCCTCCCGAGGACCTGTTCCTCTCCCTTCTATCTCCTTCCCACACAACCTTTATCACTTCTGTAACCACAGATGGTAAGATTGTCTACATGACCTGATGCACCTCTTCAACAACAACCTCCTTCAATGACGCTCTTAAGTTAGCCGTCTCGTCTGGATGAGGGGTCTCAAGTTCTTCACGAACCACCTTTCGGCTCTAGGCCTCCCTCTCGTGACCTGTAGTTCAGCACCATGTCCACCACGACCTCCACCACGTGAAGCTTTTAACGATCTACCACCAGCCGTCCTCTAACACGCTATAAGATTGAAACACCAACATGGTCATTCAAAGTAATAGCTCAGTTTATGTCAAGTATATCAAGTCCCTAATTACAGTGGCTAGTTGTGATTAGCCACTTACTTTACTCTTCATACCCCAATAATTTCCTATCCTGACTACATCAGTATCTAAATCTACTAACAGAACATAAACCACATAACATGTGCACGTAATGCCCATCAATATTAAGAAAATATCTGATGGCACGTAGCTACTTGGATTGGCATCCCTTCCTTTTCCATCCCATGTTCAGTTTAAGTTTAGGTTTCTTTTGAAATTAATTTACCCGTTTCACTTAAACTTTGGCTCTGATACCAACTTGTAAGGCCCCATTCCCGGGATGCTCACAGCTAGTCAATCATCGCAGATAAAACATATGATATACATTAACTTAATTAAAACATAGTAGTGGAATGAATTTAAACCATCATTTCATTTCATATAAATAATCTCTTTTGCAAAATAATACAACATTCATTACAGAATACCGTTTGTTCACATTACAATGCAAAAACATTATCGCAACATAAAATGGATGCCATCAAAAACTAGCCAAGTAGCCACCTCATGCCATCATCAGTAACATTTACCTGCCAACTGGAAAATACATAAAACGTTAGTGTTATTCATTAACACATTTTCTTTACTATCGCACATGATCACACATCATACGTACATAAAGGTAATAATTTATCTTCATCATTGACTAGGTTTGAGTAAGAGTGATATTCTTACTGAGAATCGAATATGATAATCAAGTCAATGATTGAGTGGCGGAAACAAACAATCAAAGAACATTCAAGCAAGAAAATTACTCATAAATGCTGTTTGTATTGATATATGAAAGTTGATAAGTTACAGAGAATAATTACAACAAAAATTCTCTATCTATCAGCCGTCGCCTTAGTACGAGGTTAACTATTCTATTTGTAGACAAGACAAGATGCCTTTACAAAATGACTAAACTACCCCTGACCTATTACATAAGAAACTAGTCTAAGTCTTGATCCGCATCTCTGCTTGTTCATCCGCATTGACAAATGCGGATGAGATAATCTTGATCAGCATTTCCACTTGATCATCAGCATTAGTAAGTTGGTCATCCGCATTGGTTAATACGGATGAACAAATACTTGTGCGCATTTGGTTGGTCATCTGCATTTGTCAATGCGGATGATCAAAGTCTTGTCCATATCTTCTTTTGTTCATCCGCATTAGTCAATGCGTAAGAGTAACTTGTTCTTCAGCATAAGTATTACGTCTTCTGCATTAGTTAATGCGGAAGAGTAAACACTTGTCCGCATCAGATTTTTGTCTTCCGCATTGACTAATGCGGAAGATAACACTTGTTATTTTTCTTGCAGATCTTCATCCGCATTGCATCTTGGACTTGTGGGATTCCAGCTGAACAATCATTAATTCACCCATTGAGTTGGCATGTATGATCCTTTTAGGGTGCAACAATACTCCCCCTAAGGATTATACAGCCTAGTTTTCCTCAATGTTTAGGAGGTGATTGATGTTGTGAAGATTCAGCTGGGTCTTCAGGAGGTAGTATGAATGCAGCTTTGGTGGGATCCAGAATGGCCTTGATCATGTTTACAAAATCAGTTGCTTCTGACATCCTGTCTCTACTCAGCACATGTATTTTCATTCTGCTCATGTTATAGATGGCTTCTATTGGTAACTTTTTCAGAGAGATAGGTTCCTATATGGAGATTGTGGAAAGTCCATCTCTATGAATCAATAAACTCCCTCCCACATCCACTTCAAGCTTAACAATGTTTCCAAGTTGCAGTGGTGTTTTCTTCTTCTTTCTTTTGTCTCTTTTAATCTTTATTCTATCATTGGCCAGTTTCAACAATTTGATGCATTTCAAAAAGAAGTGCATGTCTTGTTCACCCAGTTCGTTGTTTAATTCCCTGAAGTGCCTGGTATAAATGTAGTGGATGTATGATTCATCAAGTAATCTTACTTCATATCCACTGAAAAGTCTGATGTCAGCTCCTTTTTTTCCTCCCCACTTCCTTTCTATTACCAGCTCATAGGTTTTCTCATCATAGTACACATTTGAGATGGGAGTGGAAGAATGAGTACCAGACACTACTTTCGTCTTCAATGACTCAGTTGGCTTTACCTTCAACTCAGGGAATACAATTTCTTCTGCTTCCACCTTTTTCTTCTTATCCAGGGGATTGACAAAAGTTTTATCTTTTCTTAATCAAATTGTCTTTAATGAATTGAAGTTGTTTGTCCTTCTGAACATCTTAAGTATGTTCTCAAATTCATATCCCCTGAACATAGCTGCATGATTGATCAGTTCAAGTTGAGCTAGCTCCTTCAAATCATGAATCTCAAGGGCATTTACTAGAGCTGAGTACTTTGTAAAGAATTGTACTAGCCCTAAGATTCTCTTCACCATGAACATGTTCCATGTGCTATCATACTTCCATGCTATTATCTTCTGATCTATCTTCCCCTTAGGAGTAGACACCCCTCTGATCAGTTCAGCAGTAGTCAGTCCTTCTTGCAGCTTAAACTAAAATGGTTCTACAAACCATTCAGGGTATTTGTGGAGCACAGGGGCAAGTAGTTCTTGGTCTTTTATGTTCAACAACATGTCTTCAGCTGACATTTTGCTTCTGGGTTTGGTCCTTGTCAATTCTTCTTCTAGTTTCTTGATTTTATCTTTCGTTTCATTGATCAATTGAAGTGTTGCAGCCCTTAAAGAATTTGTCTTCATGTTGGCAATCTTTCTTTTTATGAATCCCTGACTTGAGAGATATTCCTTCATTTCCTTATCAGACATGTTATAAGGATCAGGAAATAATGATTCATGGGATGAGGTTGATTTCTTCATTTATGACAGCTTTTGTAGAGGACCCCTTCTTGGCAGTGGAATTTCATACCTTGTGGATTTCTTCAAGGACGAGTCTTTGTGCTTTGGAGTGTCCTTTGTCATTGTCTTCTCATATTCAGTGTCTATTGTTGGATCAAGCAACAATTTCACTTTGTCTTCCTCCTCTTTCATTCTTTCATAAGTCATTACAAACACTTCATTAGGATCATAGCCTTGATTGATCAAAAACATGGCTTTAATCATCAAGTCATTAGTTTGAGCTTTGGTTACCATGTCTTCTACTGACTGTTCTTCTTTAATAGGACTATCCCTGAGAACATCCTTCTTAACTTCATATTCATCAACAATTTCTCCTTCTTCTAAATCAATTGCTCTAGCCAACTTTTTCAACTGAGCTTCTGCCTGCTCATGTTCTTCCAAAAATTCAGCAATTGTTGCTAAACTTCTTGGGTCATCTTTTTGTTTCTTTGATGGTTCTTCTTCAGTTATTGGTCTCTTGCCTTTTGCTTTTTCAACCAAATACTTCCTCTTTCGTGAGGAAGTTTGAAGTTGAGGGCTATAGGTTTTAGTTTGATCTTCTGGTTCAGGGACCTTTTCAGGTGTACTTGGCTCTTGATCCTTCATTTCACTTTGTTCAGTTACAGTTTCTTCTTTCTTTTCTTGTTCATATCTTTCTTTAAGTTCTTCTTTTTGTTCTTCAGTTAATGATATGGCAGAGACAATTTGCAGAGTTAATTCCTTTTCTAATGGCACTGGTGATTTGGGAATAAGGACAATAGGCTCTGCCTCAGTTCTTTGATTGTTTATGAATTCCTAGAAATCATCATCAATGCTGAATTGTTCAGAAGCAAAACTATCCAAAGCACTAAAGAGTTCTTCAAATTCACCTTTTTCTGAGTCTGAATAACCAGTGTTTCCAGAATATACTACCATGTCTAGGCTCTGGTCTTTGCTCTTAGTTTGACCTTCATCATCTACTTGTTCTTCATTCTCATCTATTAAATTGTTGTCCTCGTCATCATCCTTTTCTTGTTTTTCTTTCTCATCATCATCCCTCATATCAGTTCTTTTGATCATCATTTCAAGCTCGGATATTCTTTTGTTCTTGCTCTCAATTTCCTTTTCCAGTTTTGAGATGATATCAGCTTGTTCTTTTATGATGTTTTCTTGTTCCTCCATTGCAATAGTTTGAATTTCAAGAGTGTCTATATGTCCACTCACTTCTTCTCTTGAGTGTTTCAATGAAGCTTTTAAATTTTCAATCTCTTTGTCTTGTTCCTTTCTTTCAACTGCATATTTTTCTTTAAGATCTTTCAATTCATATTCTTTCTCATCCAGTTCCAGGATTCTGTCATTTATGATTCCTGCTCTCCTGTTTAAAGTTCTTTCCATCCTTTCTACTTTGAGTAACAACTCAGTTATTAATTCATCTTTTTCATCAGGCCTATTGATGTTTGATTCAGCATAGCTCTCTAAAGGAGCAGCCTCAGAAGGTTCTTTCACAACTTTGGTTTGATCATGATGATCCTCCTCATCAGAAGATGATTTGGATGCACTTGTTGATCCTTCTGGTTCAGCAGGGTGATCAAGTGATGATGGTAAAGGTTGGTAAGGCGGAATAGGTGATTGGTGTGGTGATATTGGAGATTGATGATGTGGTATATAGGTGTAGGTTGAGTGGTCATTGGTGGTGTTTGTTGTGGTGATAGAAGTGATGATGGTTGAGGTAATGTTTGAAGAGATGGTTGTGGTATTTGTTGTGGTGATGGCATTGGTGATGGTATTGGTGATGGTATTAGGGATGGTATTGGTGATGTTAATGGTGATGGTATTGGTGATGGTTTTGGAGTTGGTTGAGCTATTGGTTGTGGAAGTGGTTGTGCTATTTGTTGTGGAGGTGGTTGTGCTATTGGTTGTGGAGGTGGTTGTGCTATTTGTTGTGGAGGTGGTTGTGCTTGACCTGCTTGGTGTATTTGTTGAAGCATCCAAGGAAGAAGGGGTGAAGGGGCACCACTGTAGAAGTTCCTTGGGTCCTTCTTCTTGATGTACTTATAGGATCTTGCATCATAATGAGGAATGTTAAGTATAGGTCCTTCATTAACAATGTCATGCAATGATTCATTGATTAGACATTGAATGAATCTGGGGTACATTAGAAACTTGTATCTCAACCCTTCTTGAATGTTGGAGATTAGGCCATTGAATACATATGTAGACGTGTTAAACCGTCTGTTGGTGCAGAGAGCACATATTGCAGAAGATGTGAGGACTGGAATGTCATTCCATCCTGTTTTCCTTTAGACATACAATGTTGGAACATATGAATTAGGAATCTCCAAGGCAGATCCACTAATCCTTTGACTATCTGTTTGGCTTCATAACTCCCTTCATAACAAATTTCATAGAAAAATGTGGTTATCTCCTCATCATCCAATTCAAGAGGATCATCTGCATTATCATTGAATTGCAGACATTTTCTAACTGATTCTTCTGTGATCCTCAGAGTGAGTTTAGTGTTGATCTTTCCAGTTAGAGTTTTCACTCCATCCTCTTCAACCACTTCAGCTGATTCCCAGAATAACCTGATGGGATTCTCGTAGATTGTTGGTCTTACTGTCATGGCATATACTACCCTTGTGGTAGATAAGAATCTTATCATATCTTTGAGACCTTTGGCTTCAGGCACATCAGGGTTTACATAACCGCTGACGTTATGGAGCTTGCTCCATGTAAGGTTTGCCATGTAATCTGCACAAGAGACATGTGTGTTAGTTAAAAATTTTGACTTTAACTTTCCTGTTTTTGATTTGTTAATGTGACTTTGATTTGTTTCATAATTTTCTTTTTCACATTGCTCTATTTTTCTCAGCAAACATGGTTATCATGATTTTCAATATCAGTTGATTTCCTATCAATTATATGTTTATTGACATCGAAAATGTGTATTACATCACATTAATGAGTTTGATTTTGGTGTTCTTCAATAATTTTCTAGTTCATTGTTCGATTTAGGGTAACAGCTCGAGACTTAGGTTTTGGTTTCAAAATTTGTTGAAGTTATACCTTATCTTCGAAAGGACTGTGGTTCTGAATCGATGACAAGAATGTTTAAAGATGAAACACAACAAAATCTTTGAATGTTTGTGATGAAGATGATGATTGATGGTGGTGTACTGTAGTTTTGCTCTCGTCTCACTATAAGTTCTCTTAAATTTGAAAACCATTAAATGACCTGTTCGAATTCCTTTAAATAGTCAAATAATACAATTTGAAAAATTTTATAAGTTTACAAGCAGATATAGTCAACACTGTAGCAAATGCTGAGGGTTAATTTGTTTAATTTGATCATCCGCATTTGTTGGCTGTAGCAAATGCGGAAGACAAACTTTTGGCATTGAGAGTCCGCATTTGACTACTTTTGATCATCCACATTTGTTACTGTAGCTAATGCAGAAGGCTTAATTAATTTTTTTTTGATTGACTGTCCGCATTACTCTACTGTTAGAAATGCGGAAGTTTTGTTTCTAGCCGCATGTAACACCCGGATTTTATTATTTTGAAGCCGGTGGCGAAAGAAAAGAAAATAAAGTCCAAAAGTCAAGGGACCAAACTCGCCAACGAAGAAAAGTTGGGAAATGTGGTGATATATCTAGGGAGAGGGCAGCCCACTCTCCCCACACCCACATTTCAGTTTCATAAAGAGAATAAGAGAGAAAGAAGAGAAAAAGAGGAAAAGTGCCGGTTCGGTTCGGGTCGCCAAAATTGTCGTGAAGCAAGCCGAATCGAAGCTCTTGTCGTTGTGCTCGTTTAGGTGAATTCTAAGACCCCTCTTTTGCTTGTTTTCAAACGATTTGGGGCTGGAAAACATCTGAAATCGAGTTTTTCGTATGTGTGTAAGTTGACCCGTTTGTGTATGTGTATGTGTATGTATGATGCGTTTGTGACTTGATTTCTTGCTTGGTTGTGCTTGAATAAGGTTATGGTATGCATCCCTAAGGTTTAGAATGGTCGATTTAGGCTTAAAATGGGTTTAGATGAGTTTGGAGGCCGAAAACCCTCGGCTGCAGTCGGGATGAACTGCATTCTGCATCAGTTAGGGCTAGGCGACCGACTGGAGGCCAAATGGAGGCCATACGGCCGATTAGGGTGAGATTGGGGTTCATTCGCACGATTGGAGGGCCAGTCGCATGGGGGTCATGCGACTGAAGGACCATTCGCACGACTGAAGGTCCAGTCGCATAGGTGTTCATCCGCATTGTCCATTCGCACGACTGTATGTTCATTCGCATAGGTGTTCATCCATATTAGTTCATTTGCATGATGTTCAGTCGCATGGAGGCAATGCGACTGAAGGGTGTCCATACGCCCGAATAGGGCTGTTGAACCCGAGAATGGTGTAGATTGACTTCTGACTTTCGGGGGAAAGTGCAAATGTAAGTTTTGACGTAAAGGTTCCCATAAGAGTTTTAAGACGACGATCGAGGTCTTAGAAAGCATGTTGGGCATGATGAGGGCGATGATGTTGCATGTTGTGTATGTATGATGTTGCCCTGTATGATGTGATGTTGATGCATGTTAATGTTCCTTAGTGTGATGTATAATATCTTTCCTATGGCTTTACCTGTTATGATGAATGAACGAAGTATTACGTAACGTAAAGTGAAAGATAAAGAAAGAGGAACATGATGAATGAATGCATGTATTAATGAACGAACGAAACGTCTTGCACACATCGGATAACAGGTCCTTCTTGGTGATTGACCCTAAATGTAGAACCTCTACCGCTCACCCCTAGTACTGTGGCATACGTTTAGCTGTTCATTTGTTGACTTCGGCCCAGTAGCTAAGACTGATGGTTACTCCTAGTACCGTGGCATACGTTTAGCTGTTCATTTGTTGACTTCGGCCCGGTAGCTACGACTAACCGGGGTGTAGCACATGGTATTGGTATGGATGATGTCCGATGCGCAAGTAAAGTAATGAAAGAACGAATGAAGAAGATAATAATGATGTTATCTATGTGTACGTACGATTGTGATCATGTATAAGTAACGAACGGTTTTATATGAAAGTAAAGTATGTTTTATTTATAAAACTAGAACTCACTCAGCAACGCTGACTTTGATGTGTTTCCAGTTGGCAGGTAATGGTTGCTGAGGGTGGCACGGCGACTACTCAGCTCTTTTGGGATGGCATTCTTTTGATTAATGTTTTTGCATTGTAATGCGAACAAGCTATTTTTAATGAATGTCGTATTAACTTGCAAAAGCATTTACATGGAAATGAAAGATTGTTTTAGTTTTCCGCTACGATTTTATGAAATACAAATGTAATTATACGTTTTATGTGCGATGAGAACCCAGCTGTAAGCGTCCCGGGAACGGGGCCTTACACCGCATTTGTGTACTGTTGCAAATGCGGAAGTTAACTTGAAATTTGGCTGTCCGCATTTGTGTACTGTTGCAAATGCAGAAGTTAAACTTGAAATTTTGGTTGTCCGCATTTGAGTTGTAGTAAATGCGGAAGAACATTGTAACAAATGCGGTTGAATGGCTTGTTTTACCATATCCGAATATGTACAGTACCAAATGCGATAGAACAAATTCCATTTGTACAACTACAAATACGGTTGACAAGTCAACACATCACTGTATCAAATGCGATAGAGACCTGTTCATACACATTTGTTAACTGTATAATGCGGTAGAGTAAACTTCACTTCACTTCACTTCACACACTAATGCGGTAGAGTAAAATCATTGTCCGCATTAGTTGCACTTCAAAAATTATTGTTACCTGCATTAGTTACATGTATGGGTTACCTTCACCCGCATTAACTAATGCATTACCTGCATTACCTTTTGAACTTAATCAAAAGTTAATGTCATTGAATTGATTATTCATCTTATGAAGAGGTGTCCTTGATTGATTTTTCTTATGAAGTTGGCTGTTGAAGTTGTCAATTTTTGCTTGGATTGACTTGTATTTACAACTAATACAATTTCCCAATTTTGACAGATCTTGGGCTTATCATGCTTCTAAGAATCTGCATAAGCTAAGATATAATGGTTGACTTATTGCAACAACACCAACTAAAATTCTTTTTGTTTTGTTTTTCAAATTGAGTTAATAAACAAAATTTGAACTTACTCAAAAATTTTAAATTACTCCCCCTAAAGTTTATGTCCACATTTGGAGAGAAACTTTAAAGATTTAAAAGTTTTGAATATTATTTTTATTAATATTAATAATGAAGAGAAAATCTCTTTGTAGGGATCATATCAATCTTACATTACACATGTGCATCCTTTATGATTAAATGGACATGATTATGAACTTGAAGATTGAAGGTATGTTTGTCCTCTTAAGCTCATACCTGGTTGATATTTTGATGCAAATGACTTTTATCATGTTTTGGTTGATTTATTATTCAATGTGTACCTCACACACATAAGCATGAATGATCAACCCTCCTTATACAATGCATGGTAGAACTTTGTCACAACTTTTCTTACCAGGTTACTTAAGTCATGAGATCTCATGTTCACTGATCCTCATTGGGATTCTTTTAATTTGATCCTTTTTCATGTGATCATCATTGGGATTCTTTTCACTTCACTTTGGAAGGTGATCCATGATAGGATTCTTTTGTTCATTCACTTGGAATGTATTACTTTGTTGATTCATCCAATTTTGGATGTGTTCCACATTGAGAATCTTTTGGATCATGACATCTGCACTATATGCAAGTTTCATCAGGTCTTTGCTCAGCAAAACAAAGATGAAACATGATGTGGCGAAAGAGATTCATAAAGTATCATTACCTGGTGTGTTTAGGTTACTACACACACATACATTCAGATAAGCCAATACATACATGTACTTTGTGATGAGTGTTTCACAATTGAATATGTCTTTAATTCATCACTGCATGTATCTTTTCTTCCAAGTTAAGCCTACCAACATATCTGGTAAGTCATTTTAGTCTTTTACATTTTGAAATTAAGCACAGTGAATGATATAACGACTATAATTATATCATTTCCTAGATTCTTTTCTTCATAAGACTTGATTTTTTTGTGGTTTTTCTGATGTTTTAAATATTTTTGATGTTTTTCATATTTTTTTACTCAAGGTTAATCATGCCAGTTGACTGAACCAGAAATTCAAACCTACTAGGTTCAAATGCCTTAGTAAACAAATTAGCTAATTGATTTTCTGTTGGTACTTGAATCAATTTGATTAAACCTTTTTCAGCACAGTCTCTCAAAAAATGATATCTAATTTCAATATGTTTTGTTTTTGAGTGCTGAACCGGATTATTAGTTATAAAGACAGCAGTTGTGTTGTCAATAGAAATTGGTGTATGCAAAAAGTTAAAACATAATCAAGCATCTGGTTCTGAATCCAGAGAACTTGAGAGCAACATGCGAAGCAGCAATATACTCAGCTTCGGTGTGGACACAGACACATTTGTCTGCTTCTTGCATTGCCAGGATACTAGTCTAGGACTAAGAATTTAACAACCGCTAGAAGTGGATTTTCTGTTGAAGTTGCATCCTCTATAATCACTGTCTGTGTAGGCATAGAGATTAAATTCTCCTTCTTTTGGATACCATAATCCGAGAGCTGGTTTGCCCTTCAGATATCTGAATATCCTCTTGACTGCATTCACATGTGATTCTTTTGGATCAGCTTGATATCTAGCACACACAAACACCAAACATAATGTCAGGCCTACTGGCTGTTAGATACATAAGTGAACCTATCATTGATCGATAGTGAGTTTGATCCACTGATTTGCCTTCAGGGTCAGGTCCAATCTTCACTTTAGTATCTACAGGAGTTCTGATAAACTGACAGTCAGCAAAGTGGAATTTCTTCAGCATGGTTTCTACATATTTTGATTGATTGATGAAGATTCCATCTGTTGTTTGCTGGACTTGCACCCCCAGAAAGAATGTGAGTTCCCCCATAGCACTCATTTGAAACTTTGAATGCATAATATCTTCAAATTCTTTGCAGAGTTGTTTGTTTGTCGAGCCAAATATAATGTCATCCACGTAGATCTGGACTAACAACATGTCTTTTCCTCTTATTCTTCTGAAGAGAGTCTGATCAATCTTTCATCTTTCATACCCATGTTCAAGAAGAAAGGATGATAGAGTCTCATACCACTTTCTTGGAGCTTGATGAAGACCATACAGAGCTTTGTCAAGCTTGTACACTCTGTGAGGGAAATCTGGATCTTCAAATCCAGGTGGTTGACTTACATAGACTTCTTCAGCTCTTTCCATACAAGAAGGCACACTTTACATCCATTTGATAAATAGTAAATTTCATGGATGCAGAATATGCGAGAAAGATTCTGATTGCTTCTAGTCTGGCAACGGGAGCAAACACCTCGTCGTAGTCAATTCCTTCTTCCTGAGTGTATCCCTGTGCCACTAGTCTTGCTTTATTTCTGATGACTATCCCTTATCATCAGTCTTGTTCCTGTACAGCCATCTGATACCGATAGGGTATTGTCCTTCGGGAAGATCTACCAGCTTCCATACTTCTTGTTTCTTGAATTGGAGCAATTCTTCCTGCATTGCTTCAATCCAACTATTGTCTTGAAGCGCCTCTTTGATGTTTTGGGTACTGTTTGACATAGAAAGCATGAGAACAAACAGATGTTTGCAATACTTGACTTGCTTCTTGTCACCCTCTCATTAAGATCGCCAATAATGGTTTCAACTGGATGATTCTTGTGTATTCTTGTGGTGGGAATGGTGTCACCAGCAATAGTTACATCAAGATTGGAGACATTCAGTTCATTATGGTCAGAGGCACAATCATCTTGTATTGTTGTTGAAATATGAAGATTGTCAATTTTTGTTTCAGCTGCTACATCTTCAGTAGCACTGAGGTTGCTTGCATCATTTGAACTACCTTGAGTTTCTTCTGGATGAGAAGCCTGTTTTTGATTTCTGATCTCATGTGACAAGTCATTGAGTGAGATGGTACCAGGCTGGGACCTTCTTCAGAAGAAACACTAAGGTTTTGTGACAAGTGTCTGATGGGATCAGCTTGAAGAGGAACATCTTCATTCATATGTTCAAATAAATGTAGGTGGAATCAATGGATAATTTCTCTTCTTTCTACAGTTGATGAAGTATCACCTGAATGTATATTTCCTGCATCAGACAAATGAAATTGGTCAAATGATTTAGTAAAAGTGTCAATATCAAACAACCAATCAGGACCATTTGTAGATTTGGGAAACGAATGTTCTTTGAATTGAACATTTGTAGATTCATCAATATGTTCAGTCTAGGATTGACACTCTATAAGCCTTTGAGACGGAAGAATAACCTACAAAAAATCCTTCATCAGACTTAGATGAAAATTTTCCCAAATGATCACGGGTGTTTAATATTGAGACTGGACAACCAAATGATTTGAGGAATCCAATAAATGGTTTCCTATGAAATATCAGTTCATAAGGTGTCATGTTACTTTCTTTAACAATCAGAGTTTGATTTTGCACAAAGCACGATGTGTTAACTGCTTCTGCCCAGAAGGTGATTGGCAGTTTAGCATCGGCTAGCATAGTTCTTGCTGCTTCAATCAGTGTTCTATTTCGCCTTTCAGCTACCCCATTTTGTTGAGGAGTTCTAGCTGCACTGAATTGATGAGCAATGCCTTTGGTTGCACAAAAGGAACTCATATTTTCATTTTTGAACTTTGTACCATTATCACTTCTTATTATTTTGACTTTGGATCAAGTTGATTTTCAATTTTAGTGATAAATTCTTGAATGATTTGGGATGCTTCATTTTTATGAAGTAGGAAGAACACCCATGTGAATCGAGAAAAGTCATCAATGATCACTAAACAATATTGTTTATTTCCCATACTCATTACATGAGTTGGTCCAACAGATCCATGTGAAGTAACTTCAATAGAGTATTATTAGTGTTCACCAGCTTGGTTTTGTGAGACGATTTATGTTGTTTTCCTTTGAGGCACGCTGAGCATTGATCAATAAAATTGAATTTCTTTTGAGGAAGACCAATTAAATGGTTTACTTTGACTAACTTGTTCATATTTTTAAAGTTAGTATGCCCCAAACGTCTATGCCAAAGCTGTGACTCATCAAATGATGCTTTAGACAAAAGACATGTTTCTTCCTTAGGTGATGCAGAACACAGGTTTAAGACATATGTATTATTCTTCCTCGGATTCTTTAAGACAACCCATTCTTCAGGAATCTGAAATCTAGGTTTCAGAATGTAGCAGTGAGTGTTTGTAAAGTGAGTGGAATATTTTTTGTCGCATATCTGAGATACGCTTAGCACATTGAAATTCAGTTGTTCACAGTAATTCACTCTGTCAAAGCTTAGCATCCTATTTGTCACAGATCCTTCTCCTGTAATCCTACCACCTTCTGAATCTCCACCAAATGCCACATTAGTTCCTTGTATGTACTTGAAATCATGAAGGAGGAAACAATCTCCAGTCATGTGTCGGGAGCATCCACTGTCTACATACCATAGGCTATTAGACCTTGGTGGATGAACCTACAAACAATAAGAACTAATTAGAATAAGGAACCCAAGCCATGATGGTCTTGGTTTCCCGTTCCTATTCATGATAGTCACCTCCTGGTATTTCCCTCTGAATGGTGACTTAGATGAAGGTGATTTGGTTGATTTTTGGTAATGAATTGGTCGAGTCATCTCATCTACATCTACTGAGGATTTAGATGAATAATGAAATCGTTGGTCTCTATTTCTTTGTAAAAATTTAGCCCGAGTTTCATTATCCAAAGTTGGTTTTTGCTTAGGAAGGTCAAGTTTGTGTTTCATTGTGAGATGATTTCTTTGACCCTTCCTTAAATCCTTCGAGTTATTTCTGTCATTTGTTGATCTAGGAGTCCTAGATTGAGTATTATGAAGATGAGGTTGACAGAATGCATCACAGTAGATGTTTTTGAGATGGCCTTGTGTTGTGGAATTCTCAACCCCTTCTGATTGAAGTAACAATCAGATGTATTGTGATTGTTCATGTCACAGATTGAACAATACTTGTTGAATAAACATTTTGGTGGAGTGATTGTTCATATCACAGATAGAACAATATTGGTTGAAGAAGCATTTATCTGTCTTGTGATTGAACATGTCACAAATATCACAATACATTTGTTTGTTTCTCGAATCAGATTTTTCTTTGAGTGACACAACAGATACTTGCTTTTGATGAGTCACTTTCTTTTCTTTAGGTGATGAATCAGAATCAGCCCTTTTTGTAGATTGTTTCACATACTACTCTTGTTTAGTTGTCTGGGCTGTTCTGTTTCTTCAACCTACTTTCACCTCTTTCTCAAACTGGTCAACATGATCTTTGTTACAGATATCAAAACCAACTCCCTGCCTTAATTTGGATGACTGAGGGTCTGATGAAGTTTTATGTGTTGAACTCAGTTTTACAGTTGGTTTCTTTTTCAGTTAAACCTTTTCTGATTTGCTTGAATTTTGTGGAGATACAATCTCATTATCAAAACTACTCTCAATAGTGGGTTTCACTGTTTTGACATATCTTTTTTTCCCTTGTAAAATAGATGGTATGAATTTTATAAAAGGTACAATTGCTTTTACAGGGCTTGATGGTTTTTTACATTCACTGTCTTGTCAGAGCACTCTTTGATTTTGATTGGGTGTCCTAACTTGATTTTGTCCTCATTGGTTTCAAAATAAACTCAGGTTTGTTTTGAGAATTTGTCACTTGTTTCACTACTGATTTAGGTTCCACAATTTTAGGTTTGATTGATTCAGAGAGTGATACAGAGTCAGGCATGACAATGTAATTGTCATTGTATGGTGGAGGACATGAATTGTATCCAATCCCTGACATGTCCATTGGATCCTTTTATGAATCCAGCATTTCTTGCAGCTTGACTGAATACATTTGAAACTTTTCAAGTTTCACTTCAGTCATAGATTGTTGAGCTTTAGCTGAGCTAACTTTTCAGTAAGTAGCTCATTTTCAGCTGCAAGATTGTATTTCTCACCATGCAATTTTTTTATGTCAGAAATGAGAGAATTGATTTTGATTTCAAAACTTTTTAGTTCTCTCTTCATCATTTCTGACTTCACCTTTTCTTCTTTAATTTTATCTGCCAGTTTATGATTGTGTTCTCTATACTCTTGTAATTCATTTATGCATTTCTCACTAAAAGGTTAGTTTTTACCTCAGTAGCATTGAACATGGTCCATCTTTGATATGAGCCATGAGAGCATGATTCTGGAATTGAGGCTTGACTTCCTTAGCATACACACTCCAGTCACATATCCCATCTTGTTTGATCACAAATGCACTAGCAGAAGGCTGACTGCTTGCATGGGCTTGATTTGTCAGCTGTGGTTGATTCTTGTATGTTTGTTGATGATGAGAATGATGGTACTGATGTTTGATTGTTTGAGTGATAGCTTGAATTGGGCTATGAGTATGATTGACCAGGAGAGTTCCTTGAATGGTTGTTTCTTTTAGGAGCATTGCACTCTCTTGAGAAATGCCAGTCATGCCACAGTTGAAGCATTTTACCTTGGATTGTCATATCCAAGCTTTGTGTTCTCATTCAGGCTCAACTTTCTTCCTTTTCTGAAGAATTTCTTTGCTCTCATGGCAATCATTTCATTTGCCACTGTAGATCCATCTCCTCAACATCATCAGGATCTAATTCTTCTAAATCTTCCTGTATTAATGGGCAAAAGTGAGTCTTCCCCCAAGATATGCTTCAAACTTGCAACAAAGGCATTGTAAGTTGCCTTTTGCTCTTCTGATTTTAAGTCTTCTCGAGAGATTGGAGGTGCAGTGGAGCTTTTGGTGCTTGTGCTGAAGTTGAATGGTGATTGAAAGATGGAGATGAAATGAACCCAGTATTGTTCATTTGATCTCTTGATGAGATGAAGTCATCTTCCTCTGTGATGAAAGCATTTTCAACAGAATGTGATTCTGAAGGGAATTTGTAGGCTTCAATCACCCTTGGCCTACTCAGATTTATGCTTTGTTCATTAAGTTCCAAAGCTTCAATCTTGGCTATCATAATGTCTAGAGTGGTACTCTCAAGATCAAGAGTATTTTTCAACATTGTGATATTTTGCTTCCAGCTTTCAGGTAGACTGTGAAGCATTTTCTTGTTGTGTTCTTTGATATTGTATGAAACACCCATAATTTCCAAGTCATTGACCAACTGTACAAATCTGTGCAGTTGTATTGACATGGATTCTCCTTTGGTGTGATGGAAGGTTTCATACTGATTGACCAGCTTGTCTTTGTTAATTTCAGCAACTTCACTGCTACCTTCACACATAATTTTGAGAGCATCCCAAACAGCTTTAGCAGTTCCATATTTTTCCAATCTTTTCAGCACATCCATTTTGAGTGCTTGAGTCAAAATAGAGTATGCTTTAAGATCAATTTTGATTTTCTTATAGTCATATTCATCCAGAGTTAAGTCTTCAATTGGTATTCTAGTAGTCTTGTATAGTGCAGCTTGAGCTGTTGATAGAGTAACAAGAATATGTGGACCCTTACATATTGAGATCCAAAAGTCAGGATCTACACCTGTGATATAATTTCTAAACCGTATTCTCCATTATTTAAACTCAGATTTGTGTTTAAGCATGGGAGGTTTAGGTGTATGACCTAATTCAGAGTAACTGTTAGAATCCATGTTGATTTGTGTAAATATAGATTTAGTTGATTTTAAGATTGATTAAGTTGGATGAGTCCGACTTGTTCAAGCAGTTCTGTTGAGGTTCAAAATGAGTGTTCTTGCTGTTTGAGAGGAGTATTTTTGTTGTTTGCTAAGTAGAGATGATAATATCTACTACTAGCAACTTGATTATCAGATCAATCGAGTTCTATTCAGTCTGTGCGTAGATCTGAAAGAGAATCGAGAGCCAAAGCTTTGATACCAATTGACTGGGTTTGAGTAAGAGTGATATTCTTACTCAGAATCGAATATGATAATCAAGTCAATGATTGAGTGGCAGAAACAAACAATCAAGAACATTCAAGCAAGAAAATTACTCATAAATGCTGTTTGTATTGATATATATGAAAGTTGATAAGTTACAGAGAATAATTACAACAAAAATTCTCTATCTATCAGCCGTGCCTTAGTACGAGGTTAACTATTCTATTTATAGACAAGACAAGATGCCTTTACAAAATGACTAAACTACCCCTGGCCTATTACATCAGAAACTAGTCTATGTCTTGATCCGCATCTCTGTATGTTCATCCGCATTGACAAATGCGGATGAGATAATCTTGATCAGCATTTCCACTTGATCATCAACATTAGTAAGTTGGTCATCCGCATTGGTTAATGAGGATGAACAAATACTTGTGCGCATTTGGTTGGTCATCCGCATTTGTCAATGCGTATGATCAAAGTCTTGTCCGCATCTTCTTTTGTTCTTCCGCATTAGTCAATGCGGAAGAGTAACTTGTTCTCAGCATAAGTATTAGGTCTTCCGCATTAGTTAATGCGGAAGAGTAAACACTTGTCCGCATCAGATTTTTGTCTTCCGCATTGACTAATGCGGAAGATAACACTTGTTATTTTTCTTGCAGATCTTCATCCGCATTGCATCTTGGACTTGTGGGATTCCAGCTGAACAATCATCAATTCACCCATTGAGTTGGCATGTATGATCCTTTCAGGGTGCAACAATCATCGTTTGTTTCGTACATTTCGCACGTTTCGCACATTTCGTACTTATCGCACTTTTTGTACCTTTATTATCTTTCACTTCTATCTAGGTCCTGTCATACGCTTAACCCCCCTCTTGAGCACGGGCTATATCATCTAGGTTAAGCAACAAGGACCCCGTATCACACATATCACACATATCAACATATGTTGTCGCCATTAAGACTAACTCCCTTGTGTGTGTGAACTCTTATGGGTTAGCCAAATCGCACGCTACATAACACACAGTAATTACCAAATAACACTTATTGGAGCAATCACCAAGACTAACTCCTACTGTGTGTATGACCCCTTATGAGTTAGCCAAAATCGCACGCTGTAAACACACAGTTGAGCTAACAACTCTCAATAAGTTGTGAACCTCCTTTCATATGCTTGCAAGAGTTTTCATGCGTTCGTTAATTATGTTCCACTTCATTATCGTAAATATTTCACTTGTTAAGATAATACTTTACGTTCATTATCATAATCACACCACGTAAAGTCACATCATAATACGTAGTATGAAACATAAGAAAACATATCATACATAAGCATAACATCATCACGCATCATCTACATAGCATATACCATTACACATCATCATAAACATCATGTATTGTACATTCACATACATATACATTTGTACACAAGCATAAGTCATCATAAACATAACTAACCCTCCGTGGGACAGTGAGGGTTCGGGGGTGGCAACCCCTGTCAGTGGGGTCCTAGGGGCAACAGCCCCTAGGCGGGTCCAAGGGGCAACGCCCCTGGCTGGGGTCGCACTACCAGGGCAGCGTGAAATTTTTTTATTTTAGAACATTTACATAGCACATTTTGCTATAGAAAAATCGATCTTTTGGTTAAAACCCCTTAAAATCTTAGTCATTTAAATCGTATAATTAGGATGCATTTCCAGCCCCAAACGAGTTTAAAACCTTTAAAATAGAGGATCTAGAACTCACCTAGACTCGATGAGTAGCTTCTCAATCAAGCATTCAAAACAATGGTCGCACTACACACCTGCAGATAAGTTAACACTCAAGGGAGTTAATTTCTACCTAATTTCGCTACTAATATCGCTGCCAGATCACCAGTTTCGCTGCTAGTTTCGCTAGCATCTTCCCTGACAGTTTTGTTGGCATCTTCGCTGCCAGTTTTGCTGGCATCTTCGCTGACAGTTTCGCTGCCAATTTCGCTGCCAATTTCGCCCAACTTTCGTTGTTAATCATGTCTGCGAAACTACCTGTGAAACTATAGTTTCTCATGAAATTTTCATAGTTTCACTAGAAGACTACGCAGTTTCGCTGGATGAACCCTTAATTTCGTAGAACGGGATAAAAATTACGAATCAACCAATTTTTGACTCAAAACTTCAATCTTTTACATCCAAAACCTTGGTTTATCATCGAATAAGCTATATCTAAGCTTCTCACATGTTTTCTTACACAAAAATGTGAGTTTTGGGTGAATCTTTGCCACTTTAAAAAACCCAAGCCCTAGAATCCGGGTTTACATCAAAATGAAAGATTAATATATGTTTCTTATCTGGATTCCTAGTGTTTTCTTATTGTTTGGATGCCCACAAACACCGATCTTTAATCCCGTGATCAACCGAGTCTTGAATCTTCAACTCTCTCCACTTTCTCTCCCTACACTTTCTCTCTAGAAATGGGGTGTTGAGTTGTAAATGAGAGTTGCTTAAGCTAATCCGTTATATACTCGGCGTTCCCGCGACCTTAGACTCGCCAAACACATATCCCGCGACGTCTACTCGGTCCACACTCTATTACTCGCTTATTTTCTTTAAATAATCTTGGCTAAGCCCCTTATTATTAATTGACTCATTTCTACTTTATTCCGGGCGTTACAGCATCCAATATCGTCCATGTAACTATACATTTGGCCAGTCACAAAACCTAGACCCCTATGTGTAGCCTTACGGGTTAGCTAGACCACACACAGTTGAGCTAATGACATTTCAGATTCGTGCACCTCCTTACATTTGCTTGCAAGACTTTTCATTTCATCATTTATTATTGCATGCATTCATTCATATTTTACGTATATCTTTTCGTTATCTTCCGCCTTACGTTACATAATAAATTTTCATTTACATTCATAACCATACCATGTAAAACCACGGAAAATATACGTACATAATAAGGAACATAACATAAACATAGCCATCACACATCATCATACAACATCATACATGGCATAACATACATCACCCATCATCATAAGGTCAACTTACATCACCCCCGGGAACATCCCAAGTCAAAGCCTACACTTCACATTTTCCTTAAAAATTTAGAAAATAATTATAAGTGTTAGGCTCATGGGCACTGTGCTAGCGCATGGCCTTCTGGGAACATGGGAACACTTAGGCACATGGGGAACTTCTGGGCGCATGGGCACTATTGGGGTGCATGGCCCATCAGTTAATCATCTTGGCAAATTCTAGGCGCATGGGCACTATGCAGGCACATGAATGCATAGGCATATAGGAAAATCTAGGCGTCTAGGACACTTAGCCAAATATATCCTTTTTCAAGCGCATGGCTACTATTTGGGCGCATGGGACCACACTTAAGCAGTTATGATCATTAGGCGCATGGGCCAATCTAGGCACGTGGGCAACTAACTCACATTATAATCATTCTAATTCAGTCCTAAACATCATCCAAACTTGTCTAAGCTTAGTCCTAACATCCTAAGCAACAAAACATGATTTATACATCAAGAACACCCAAAATCATAACCCAACCCGCATATTCACATAAACATACATAGGGTGAAAAACCCATTTAAATAAAAACATCATCACATGCATTTCTAGCCCCAAAATCGTGTAAATCATGTGAAAGGGGGTCTAGAACTCACTTATGCAACTTTCGGATGTACTTCCTCAACCTGAATGCACTTTGAGTTCCACTTCCTAAAACCCGCCAAAACACAACCTAAAACACATAAATAATAACTGAGGCGTAGGCCGGTCAAGAACATCACTAAATGACGAATTCTAACATGAATTCAGCCTTCTTCTTCTTTTTCTCTAAAACCCAAAAGCTCTGCTTTTTCTATCTAAAAATCCGATGAAATTTGATATGAATAGCAACGTGGGCGGCCATGCCCACTTTTGTACAAAATAGTATAGTTGTGCCTTTACACGATTAACACCTCTACTTGTGTTAAATTATGTTTATTTTTTTATTTCTTCTTTATTCTTTTCTTCTTGTCTTTAAAAAATATCTGGGTGTTACAGTTAGCCCTCAGGGAGAGTCATTATACTCCCATAAGCAGCCAAAAAGGGATAGCCGAATCAAAGGCTCAATGCCACTAGACATTGATCAAGGTCCCGGGTCATTAGGCATAACTTCCGTATCTTTCACCGACCTTCTCATAGGTACTGATAAATAAATATGTCTCTTTAAGGCCATGATGTTGATCCATAACACCTCTCTAAATATCAATTGAGCCTAGAGAGATCTCTAATTTCTAGCCCACATTAGCAAACCTAAACTGAGGTGAGTCTTACTGGTGTGGAGGGGACTCATATAGATTCAGCTGTCACTACTAAAGGGGCCTTAATGGGTCATGAGGACAATTGTAACATATCTAAGACTGAATCCACGACAACCTTGCCTTTGATGACTCTGAAAGAGACATCATTAAGCAAGGGAAACCAGGGCGCCAAGAACCACAATCGGTGGTGAGGATGAACATACAAGGTATGTTACCTCATCTCCCCATGATTCGTCTAAAGAAGTTGATGGAAATATGCAAATCACCATAAGAGACCTACTTTCTAAAGTCTCAAACCTTGAATCCAGGGTTAAGACTTAGAGGATATGTCTACCATTCAACAACTTGAGATTAAAAATTTCAAGGCATAACTAGTTGAGAAACAGACTGAGAGATCTGTTAAGAATGTACCAATACAAGTCTCTTTGACTTCCTCCTCCAGCTCATCAGCTCTCAAGATGATGCTACCAAAAAGGGAGAGAATATTCAAAGAGAAACACATGTGGAGTAGCCATGCTTAGCCCTTTCTACACTATCTTCAAGATATACTGCTCAGAAATCAACTGCTTTCCCTAAGCCTCTTCCTATCTTCCTTCAAGTGGAACTGAGGATGCTCATCAATTTGAATAGGTTCTTAACCAAATTTTTGATGAGCTGCTCACTTGAACAACCAAGTCTAGATGTTGTTGTGGCATACTTTAGAGCTGAAGAGCTTTAGAGGTGGAATGCACCATCTACCACTGTCAAAGGAGTTGGTCAACCTAAGGTCCACATTGAAACTGAGATTGAATTCGAAGGGGATATGAGAACTGATGGCCCAGCAACTGAAACAGTTGCAACAGATAGTGCAATCCCACAAACTTCCAAAGCTGAAGTCGAAGCTGTGGAAGAAGTATTCTAAAATTCTGAAGCTGAGATCCAAGTTGCGGAAGGGATATATTCTCTGTCTGATGATCTAATTATCATGGATGTAATCCTTGAACTGCCATCTGAGGTAAATAGTGAAGAATTTCTAAAAATTCCTCTCACTTAAACACCATCATCATCATAAGCTCAAATAACCACCCACCAACCTAAAACCTCTACACAAGAACCTCAAAAGTCTCAATCTTCCGAAGACATCAATGGTAAAAGGAAGTTGACTGCAGAAGAACTACTAGAGGAGGAAAGGTTGGAAAAGCTCAGGAGAAACGGTTGACTTCCTACCAAAAAGCTATTAGATGCTAGCAGTAAATGAACTATAGTCGACCGGGAGGCTATCAACAACAAAAGAAGGGTGGAGATTATTGACACACTTGTCAATCTTGGTGCAGCCAGAGAAGATGTTCTTCTCCTAACACTTGAGGAGTTGGTGGAGTTAGAGAAGGAAACCTGCTGTGGAAAGAACAAGAAGAAGCAACAAGGATGGCCTTAGAAGAGGAAGAACAGAGAAAGAAAGAGGAAGCTGAGCAACAACTAAGGGATGGAAGTATAGCTTTTCTGAGCTCTAGGGTATTCTCTCTTGAAGAACTAGCTTCTCATAACAATGAACGATCTTGTGGCTTTTCAACAAAGAATACGATCAAATGAACAAAGAGAGAAAGAGGGTTTCCAAGGAAAAGTTGAAAGAGAAGAAAAATAAAGAGGAAGAAGCTCAACTTGCAGCTATCAAAACGATGGGAGATAATGACTAGATGAAGTATTATCTCAGGGCCCATGGCTTCTCTCGTAGGCAGGTTGGTCCCATGTCTGAGAAGACCCTGTAGTGACATCAATGTTGACATTCGCTCAGGAATAAAGAAGTAGAGTATAGAAGAATACAGAGGATGACTTCTAAACCAGAACCACAACTACAACATAACTACAACCAATACCTTTCTCTTTCCCCATCAAAACCAAACTAACCACTTAGCCTTACACTCCTAAGCCCACTCCATCATCCATAACCTATCCCATACCAATTCCATCAACACAACCACCATTACCTATCCATAAACCCAAAACACTCTCTACATTCCAACCATTATCTACCCACACCACCTAAGTAATCCTCTCGACCATCTAAACTCTCACCTATGAAGAGTTTAAGGAGATAAAAATGAAGCTCATCAAATGTACTACTCTGAGAGACATCTCTTGTGAGGAGGGGTACATCAAACTAACCTTCATTAATGGCTCCTCGTGTTCCCTCACAAGAGAATAATTCCTTGATCTGCCTAGAGGAACATTGGACCAGGCTCTCAAACTCTCAGCAACTAATTCTAAATCTCTTGAGGAAGATAGAAGAAGTTGAGAAGAAGCTTGTGACTCTACTAGACACTAGGAAGGAAGACAAGTTACCATCTCAACCTCTTGTTCCTAGAAAGAAAATAATCTTGTGGAGGTTTAAAGACTTTTCTCACAACTTTGTTGCAGAAAGAGAGAATTTTGAAATCAACAGGCTCAATGCCTCTTCTCTATTACACTCAAGAAGATTTGACATTGCTGAGTAAGTAGAGAAACCATCTCCAATCCCTCTAACTCTGAGATAACTACTCATATCAGAAATCATCTGAGCAGTCTTAATATGGTTGAACTAACTACAAGGGCCAAGATTGAAGAAGAGTTGAAGCTGAGAGAGAAGGAAGAGAAGGATGGGTTAGCCACCAAGGAAAGCCTTTTTGCAAATGGTTGAAGGCCCTAAATTAGAATCCATAGTTAGATGGGAGTATGACTACAAGTCTTGACAACTAACTCTCCTCAGAGGGACACAACAAAGGGTACACATCATTCAAAACTGACAGATTATATCTTTTGTCTACGAAAGATTTGTACAAATTCTCAACACGCATTTGGAAAGAACAAAGAGATAGGTAAGTATCTTCTCTTCTTGGTGCTAAAAGTTTTGAGAAGTAGAAACAAGTGAGGTTTTGGTAGCATCGGCCTAAGGGGAGTTTGTTGAATCAAGTAAGGCTAGTGCAACCAAAACAAACATTTAGAACATTTTTGGTGCAACTAAGAAAGAGCTTCTTGAAGGCAAAAGCTGAATTTCGAAGGTCAGGGGTGAAAGAGCTTCTGAAGAAGAACTCTATCTTCCAAAGACAAAGTCTTCCTTCTTTCGAAGTTCAACTCTTAGAAAATTCCAAGACAATGATTTCTGAAGTATGAATTCTTGAAGATTCCAAATCCAATTAACCTTCGGAAGAACCTACTATGAACCAGTGGACATAAGTACGGTCCTTCTGACAAAACCGCTACAACCTTAGAGATACTGCATGGCGCTTTTCCACGCCCACGTAGTTGACCATATTTTATTCCAATGTTCATTTCATATCAGTTAGTATAGTTACCAACTTTAGTTGGTGACAAAAGGTAAGTCATGGACATGTCATGATTACCAAATCTTAGATAGTATTTTATCTAAGATACCTTACCTCTAGCAATGTAGTATTTGTTATAGTCGTAAGTTTCCTATTGGTATCAAAGTATAAGAGGCTGTAGATAGTAGTATATATAGTTTCTCATTGTAACTCATTTAGCATGCTTGTAAGTGTCTTGTAATACATTGAGTTGAGAAATAATATATACAAGTATCTTGAAAAACCTATCTTCTCATGTTTGTTTACTTAATATATTATTATCAACTCTTAAGGGGTTCTGCATCATTAAACCGAGTGTGAGTTAGTGAGTTTGAGAGATAACATTTGTGTTGAGTGACAAAACTCGATCCTGCACAGTTCAATCTGGTTTCTTTCTTGTCACACCCCAACCAACGGCGGAATCATCAAGGCGGACGAATGTGAATCGATTGTTCATAACACATGGACTAATAAAGTTGTATAAGTATTTAAACACCATTTTCATCAGATATGACAAATCAAATAATTCATTAAAATACAATAAAGATCAAAATAACATAATAAAGTTTGTTTTTTATTTTTTACTAAGCTCGAGTCCTATATGAGCATGAAAAACTCCTTTAAACTACATCCTGAAATCATGTAAAAAGTAACAAATCAGCTAACGAATTGGTCGGTGAGTAAACATAGGTTTGCATACATAAATAGATTGATTGAAATGATTGAAAACAATTCAATACATATGGTAATGTCCAGAGTTAATTAGTTCAGAGTCTCCCAGAAAACATTTGGTTAGAAACGTTTTATGACAGGACCCGAAAATAGGTCAAAATAGTTGCACAAGATAGGAGGTGTTGAAATGCGCACTTATCTAGTGAAGGCTATTGTTGAGTCATCCGATTGAGTTTGAAGAAGCATAAACTATCGTTGAAAAGGTAATCCGATGAACTTAATATTAGAGTCATATTTTACTCAAATTTAGTTTGTTATGACCAAGTTATGGTTAGTTGAAGTCAGACTACATTCCGCCAAATTTTGGTAAGGCACTTATTTACAGTTTTAAAATTATTAAATCATGAAAAGAGTTAGAAAATATCTTAATATATTGATATATTGTATATTAGAATCTATTTGAGTTATAAAGAATATTCTAAGGCTTCATCATAGCCATCATTTAGAGAAACAATGTTACGGAACAACCGAATGCGGCGACATAGCCGTCCATGTGCAAATAGGATTCTTTGTTTACGTTAGCATGTTGTTAGCTTGATTTAGCAATGTTAATGATTGTTAGAAGGTTAATGATCAAATTATAATGATTAAAATAAAAATAGATTTAGTAGAAGAAAAAATAAAAGTAAAAACATAAAATCATCATGAGAAAAATTTGATGGTATGATGATTACAATAATGTAGAAATACTTATACAAAAAAAATATAAGATCACCTTAGTATTATAAAATTCTTGAAATTAACTATAAAGAAAATTTTTTGAAACTAATCAAAACCGAATGATGAAAAAAAGGTTTGTGAGTGAGATTTTTAGAGAATGAGCAAATAAAATTTGAGGCCTAAAGCTATCTTTTATAGTAAAGGTTAGGAGAGGGTTATAAATGGTGTTATTGGTGAGTTACAAGTATTTCAAAAGGAGGCTATGATTGAAAATTGAAATAAATATGAACTTTAATAATACAAAAAAAAGAATAATTATAATTTAAACTCTTAAATTATTAAAACCCTAAATTTAGTTTAATCAATTTTTTTTATAATCTTAATAAAATTTATAAATCTCATAAAAATTTTCAAATTGATTATTTATTTTGATTTGATATTTAAAATCTTATAAATATTAGTAACCTTTAATTTATAAAATTTATTTTATAAATTATAAAATTAAAAAAATTGATTAAGTTACACCTTTATTGTATTTATAATAAAAAATAAAAAAAATGACTAAATAATGAATTTAATTTATAGTTTGAAAATGAGTCAAATGTTACATTTCTCTCGGTTGGGTTTTTTTAGGGTTGGATCTGGGTTCTTCTTGCCGCCACCACCAGCTTTGTCTACACCACCATCGTGTTCAAATCTCAACTTCTATATGGTTTTCTTGTTTTTATTTTTTCCTTTTCTTATGCTTGTAGTGTGTGTTATTTCTTAATGTTTAAATCATTTGTATCTCTTTTATTTATTGTTTATGTTAGTGTTTAAATCATTTAGAAATTGTTTTAATGTAGTTTCATATGGATGTTGATTCAATGTCATGCTTAATTTTTATTAATAATTATGGATTCACTTTGACATTTGAAAACTAAATGGTTTGACGGTGAAAAATTGAATTTCATATGATGATAAATTGAAAATTACTTTTTATGCTAGTGTGTGTTATTTTTTAGTGTTTAAATCATTTGTATCTCTTTTTATTTTATTTGTTTTATGTTAGTGTTTAAATCATTTAGAAATTTTTTTAATGTAGTTTCATACGAATGTGGATTCAATGTCTTGCTGAATTTTTATTAATAATTATGAATTCACTTTGACATTTGAAAACTAAATGGTTTGATGGTGGAAATTGTATTTCATATGATGAGAAATTGAAAATTACTTTTTTTTTTGTTAGAATATGTTAAAACTTTTAGGATGCAAATTCTTATAAAAAAGGTGAAAAAACCATTTTTGCATATTGTTAAATCAGCGTAAAATATTTTAATTTTTTAGATAACCAGAGAGCAAAGGCTATCAAAATGAAGACAATAATAATGATAATGCATCAGGTTTTATTAAGTTTTATTTTTGTTAGTTTTTATGTGTTTATTCAATGTTGTTCACTATAAGTTAGTACAATATGATGTAATTCACAATATGTATTATGATTTGCTTTTAAATACACATGATGTAATTCATTTAATTTATGGTTTCGTATTGTCAATACAATATGTTTTATCATTGTAATCCTGAAATTTAGATACTTCTATTTATGCAATATGTTAGATAACAGTAACCCTAACCTTGTGTTATTTACATTTAAAAAACATTAATGGTGTAATTTTGATGTAGTAATATAACTACAGTGTGTAATTTTCTATTTTTGGTTTAACGATGTTACAATAGTGTAATTACAATGGTGTTCTTTTTGCTACAATGTAGTTTTTTTATTTTTTGTTTAATGTTAAAGCTTTGTTACATTAGTGTAGTTACATAATCATGGTGTTACTGTTAGCTAGAATGGTGTAATATTAGGTGTCAGAGTTTCTTTATAGTGGTGTAATGATAGTGTAAGTCACCAGTGTAATTTCGCTAAGTCGAGTAAAAATTACAATTTGCAAGATTATATGGGAATTAAATAGAAAAATATGATAAATTTAATGGTGCAATTTTATAAAAATAACAATATATAAACAAGTTTAAAATTTTTTAATAATGTAGGTAAATCTTTAAGTATAAATCAGTAACTAATTACCTACTTAAGCATGGTTTGTGGTTCTTGGTCATGATTATTTGTGTTGATGTTCAAAAGAGGAAAAAGACTTTTGATTTTTCTAACCGAGGGTAATAAGTTAGAAGGTAGATCATTCATGCATAGGTTGCATTAAATTTCCAAAGTTAAAAGAATAATTCATATGAAAAGTGTCAAGCAAGAAACCAACTTATGCACAAAAAGGATAAAGGCATTAGGATCAAACTTTAGGAATTGAAAAACCCTTTATATTTTTTATTTTTTAAATCATAACCAATATCACCCATTAGAAACCAAAAGAAACCAATGTAGTATCCAATGCTATACATGATGAAAAAAAAAGAAAAATATGATGTCTTTTACTATTTTAGTTTGTTTTTGATGAAATCCAAATTGGATAGGTGATTATATGTTAAAACATGGCCAAAGTGCCAAGCCTCGTAGTTTGGTAAGTTGATAAGGACGTTTTTAAATTATATGAAAATATAGCTTGAAAAAGATCATATCGTTCGAAAAGAGAGAAATTATAAGAGGGCCAATGTTAGTGTTACTCACAAAAAGAAAAAAACATCATAAAAGATGGGCCAATATTTTCCCCACAATTTAAAATGCATTGATATCAATAATAGACCTTCAAAGAAGGTAACCTTACCCAGTTTTTGAATTTCATCACTTTTTAGCCATTTTTAATCTAAAATTCCTAATATTAACCTAAGCCAAATAAAACCCTAAAAGTCCTTTTCATTTGTGTATACTTTAGCTGTATTGTGAAAAAATGTGATTATATGCATGGAAAAAATATGAAGGTCTATTGGGCTCGGTTAAGCAAATCTAAAATCTAAATTGATATGATTTTCTTTGAAAGAACAAAATTGACAAATTTGTTTAAAAGAAAACATATACGAGTTTGGGTATGACCTTGAACCAAAGGTGAGAATGAGTAACGGATTGGAGAATCTATTTGATGATAAAAGTTGAACCTAATTAGCTTTGCTTAGGGACAAGCAAAAGGTTAAGTGTGGGGATGTGATCACGTATCAATAATTTATTGTTTAATTGATATAAATGCTTGATTTTACATCATAATTTTTATGAGTTCAAGTTGTTTCTGTTCTGAATTATAGGTGTTTAGAGATAAAGGAGGCTTATTTTGGATTAAAAGAAGCAAAACACGCAACTACAAGAATAAAAGATGTAACTATCAATATTTACAAGAAAAAACACAAATGTAGGTGTATCGGCGTATGATACCCCGGATTTGGGCGTATAATACGCTGGACGGCGATGAGGTGGTGTATTGGTGGGCGTATTTGACAAAAGGAATAGAAAGTTGGGCGTATGGGCGGCATATGAGGCGACGTATCATATGCCGGTGGGCGTATGATACTCTAGTGGCATAACAGCATCTGATTTTTTGGATTTTCAAGTTTTTTTTAGCCAAATCAACCCCAATTCGATCTAGAACTTCTTAGAGATGAAAAGTGACGAGCTTTAGGTGATTTTTGGTGTTCCAAGGCTCCCTAAATCATCCACAAACATCCTTCAATTCAATATCGAGGCATAATGAAAATGATGCGTGGCTAGTCTTTTCGTGGTTGCTTTTAAGAGTACAATTCCTTTAAAGTGAGTGAATTGTTATGTTTGATTAGGTTTTGTAATGAATATTGAGTGATTGATTGAAGTTTTATCTTTTGATTGATTTAACCAATTTGCTTATAAATAAAGTTGTTTGCTTGATTATAAACTTCTGGCTTCCTTGCATCGTGAGCTCATTAAGAAAAGTAGGCCAAGTGATATAGGTAAATTGGTAACAATATGAATGATCTTAAAAGCTTGTTCCTTTGTTGTCACATTAATTAAAAGTTAACATCTTGAGGTTGCTTTTTACAAACCCTACTTTGAAAGCATCAATTGTTGATTTTGCGAAATTGCAAACTCGGAAGTAATTGTCTTTCATTATTTAAGTAAATTTGTTTTAAAGTTTCTTGTTTTATGCAATTTTGTTCATTAATTCATTCCAAAGTTTCAATTTTATGTTAGAGTCTTTTAGTTAATCGAGTCGCTTTAATTAAATACTTCCCACATATTCATCATGAAGACGACCTTACTTACCCTTGCAAAATAAATGTAGCTAAAACCAATAAATAACTTGCTTTTGATCGAGTCTCGACAACCAGATTAGTCACACGTCCAACCGTATAACCCTATTTGTGAAAATTGAGGGTGTGACAAAGAATAATATAAAAAGAATAAAAAGTATTATTTTATTATAATAAGGACAAATATGGGAAAGCTGATTTGGGAGGCTTTTTTGAAAATAAATAACTTTTTAAGGAATGATGGTTTTTTAATAATGAGAAATAGGGATGAGAAGCTACTATGAATGCTCTTAGGTGGTGTTCTCTAGTGACTATCGCAAAAATTTTGACCGTGCAAATGACAATATAGTCGTTCTATATATGAAAAAATAAAAAGTTATGCTATAAATATACTTCATGCTTTTTTACACCATTTATACTAATTATTTCTCCATATACAAGTTTCAAAAATTAAAGTATGCCATTCTTTCATTTTTCATCATCGAGACTCTCGTCATTATCAAGTTTTGATTATTCCTCTTTCACGAATCAACAAAACCACTCTTTTATAATTTCAATTGTATCTTCATGTTTGTGACACCCTACACATATCCCACATCGGCCGTGGACAGGAGAGATTTTTGTTTCATAAAGAATGTCTAGCCTCTAATATCAACAACGTGTTTTGGGCGTATTGGCTGTGGATGAAAGGAGAACTTCACAGTAAAGCGTGCTCAGGTGTGAGCAGTCCAGGGATGGGTGACCTCCCTAGGAAGTTTTCACCCGAGCAACCAAAAGCAAATCCGTGAGCTCATCATGGGCAAAGCGGACAATATTGTTGGTGTGAGTGGTCGGGTGTTAAAGAATGGTATCAGAGCCACTCCTGTGTCATTCAGGATGAGGGATATTCCTCACCAAGGATGGTGACTTCTCGGGCTCATCGAGGACAATGAGTTCAAACAAGGGGTGCTTGTGACACCCTACACATATCCCATATCGGCCGTGGATAGCAGAGATTCCTGGTTCATAAGAAATGTCTAGCCTCTAACATCAACAACGCGTTTTGGGCAATTGGCTGTGGATGATAGGAAACCTTCACAGTTAAGTGTGCTCAAGTGTGAGCAGTCTAGGATGGGTGACCTCCCTGGGAAGTTTTCACCTGGGGAACCAAAAGCAAATTCTTGAGCTCATCGTCGGCAAAGCGGACAATATTGTTGGTGTGAGGGGACTGGTGTTACAATGTTAGACAAGTTCAAAGATACTGTAGGTTTAAAAACAATAACTTCAAGAACTTAAATTAGAAGAGATTGTAAGGACACACATGCACGTCTAGTGGCTAATTATTTTTCTAATTTTCCAAAATAGGTGCTGATATGTTTTGATCAAGCTTTCTGATGCCAAAATACTATGTTTACAAATAGCTGGGTCTAGAAACAACATCAGCGTATCAAATCAATCATCAGTATTCAACGTGTTCTGCACGAATTGATACTTAAGGCTCCATTTATGGTCAATGGAGTTACATATAACTATACAAGCATAAGTATAATTTCATGAGTAGTATATATCCCAAGCAAGAAACTTTTATGAAATGGATTTCTATTCCATTAGTAAAAAGAAAATAGGGTTCAAGGCTGCACAAGAAGCGACAACAATTGATGAGAAATGAGCTTTCGATATCCTTGAATTTCATCGGGCTATAGCTTAACAACTAGTACGGGGCATGGTGTCATTTTAAAATTAAAATAGTCATATATGCGTATAGTATATTACATCATATTATTTTAAAGGATGACAAACTATCTGTATGTCCTAAACACAATAAAGATCCTCCGGCCACTGAAAAAATAAAGATGTCGTTTATGTGGAATTGTGATTCCAAGATACCCCCAACAACATTTATCCTTAGACATTTAGGTATTTTCTTTTAATATTTGTCTAGTTGTATGTCTTTAAGTTTTCTTAATTTTAAATAGTATTGTACTTTTCTTATGAATACAATACTAGTTTAAATTTAAAATTTCTATTTGTTTTTAATTTAATATTTTATTTCTTATTAAAAAATAAAATAGGCTACCTTATTATTAATTGATATAATTATATATTAAAATTATTAGGGAAAGAGAAATATGCATCCCCTCTTTTAGGGAATGCTAGGAAAGAAATGAAAAAAATATTGAAAATTTGTTGTGACATATGTGTGAAAAAGAAATAATTTAGAGAAGACTAACGAAGGAAACACTTTTTATGCTTTATTATATAAAAAATTAATGATCTTATTTCGTGAAACAAATAAGTATTTAAATGTAATATTACACTAACATCAGCTTAGAAGGAGACATGAAGTGGAAAACAGGGGTTAGGTTTCCCTGGGTTTTCACATTTCTTTGAAAATGAGAGTGGTATTTCAGGTTTTCCTTAGTTCTAATTCCTTGTTCACAATCTTTTCTTCTTTTTTGTGTTTTCTTCCAACCTGGTGAATACTATCTGGGTCCACCCCATCTCCCTTGATCCACAGTCATACATCATCATCTTCACTACCAATCACCACCCGTACATGAACCTTTTTCCCTAATATCCCAATCGGGACGAATCCATGTCTCCTAACTAGAGATTATTGTATCATTTACATAATAATTTATTTTGTAAAAGGCTATCATCAATAGGACATTTAACGAGTTATCAAAGATGCACGACACATAGAGTAGACTAAACTTGTGATCCTTAATATGAACTTCAAACTACACATGACCTAATTGTTTAGTGGTATGGACAAGTAAAAAATGATGTGGTATAAATCCTTACAAGTGAAAGGTTATAATTTTAAAGCGAGAACAATGAAGAAAAAACCTACAAACAAAGAGTGTTTGGAAGATTAAGATTAGGTTGGACTCATCTTAGATAAGCTTTTATTTATGTTTAAATGCAATAGGTTAAATGCTAGTTTACTTTTGTAAGTACGTTAGTTATTTGTGTTTTGCTGCCAAGCGAAACTATGAGTGAAACTACACTTTCGCTCATAGTCAGCAGTCTGTTTCACCTGGCGAAATTTTGTTTTTCAACCGGGCGAAACCTGGCTTGGGCATGACAATTTCCCTGACAGCAAAATTGTTAGCGAAACTGTTAGCAAAACTATCAACTCTATGTATAGAATTTGTTTCTTTCATTGTAATCAACCTGGAAAAACCCTAATTTGTCTAATCCTTGTTGCAAGTGTATTCTGTAAGCTGGAATTACATTGAAATATTATTGAGCTTTGTTCTATTAATTGTATTGGCTTTGATTTGTTTACTTTTGAATATTTTTAGTCTATTCTTCATCATCAAATGTTTCCATTGTGAGTTTGTTAGTGATATTGAACAATTCATTCAATCATTTTACTATGATTCGATCTATTTGGACCAACAAAATGGTATCAAAGTCACTGTGCTCTTGATTGTTTGGTTTTTTGGTTGGTTGAGTTCAATATCACTAGTTCATCAATTCCAGAGCAAATTTGAGTGTATTTGATATGGAATTTGATTGAAATTGATTAATTCTTAGTTGGGAAAGCTACGGTAATCATCAGATCTCAGTTTCATTGAGTTTTGAGTGATTTTGAATTGATTTCGTGTTTGAATAATTTTTAGAATCATCTAGCGAAAATATATTCATTCATCGAAACAACGAGCTTTAGCCAGCAAAACTACAAGTGTTTTGCTTCTTGCGATTGTTTCGGCAAACTCTTCGAAAGTACCATCATTGCTTACGTATTTGCATTTGAATGAAAGTTCAAGCTAATTTCGAGCGAAACTGTATGCAAAACTAGCAAAATCAAGCAATTTGCTAGCGAAAATGCTACCAAAATTACCAGCGAAAGAGGCAGTGAAATTACTGCATTCTAGTGAAACTACCGATTCTTCTGCGAAACTACCATGTCTAAGATAACAATTCTCACTCTTGCTGATTTAGAGAGTGTGGCACCTAATAAACCCCCAAGACTGATATTGGAGATGTCGTCTCTCAAAACAATGACCCAACCATGTTTAATGAAAAGGATTCAAAGTTGATTGATAGGGATCAGAAAGAATTTGGAGCCTTAATTATGTGTCTCACACCAGATATTTACAACCACTTTGTTGAGCACAAGAATGCCAAGTCTCTTTATGATGCTTTGCTGAGGACAAAGGTATTTAGGCCGAGAAATAGTTCAACTCATTTGTGGGTGACAAGAATGAGAGTCTTACTAATCTGACAAACCATTTTCTAACTGTCTTGAGCACTATAAAGAAGTATGATGAAAAACTCTCAAATAGTGAACAAGTGAATAGGTTATTGAATTCACTCCCACCGCAATGGAGCCTACAAGTGAGGATGCTGAAACAAGAGAGATGGTTCATAGATTACAAGCTTATGGACATCATCAACAGGCTTAAATCATTTCAATTAGACATGAAGAGAAGAGAGTTTAATTAGTTCATGATGTTATCATCTAGTTTTCCACCGAATGCTACATTACTTACTTCCCTGCAAGCTCACCACTGCAAGCATCAAGTCAAGGAGGAGTGAATACAAATGTATCATGTGATTAACTCGGTGGTGTTGTTAATTCTTTCAGAGATCAAGCTAATTCAAAATCTACTTCTGGAATGTCAATCACATCTGAGACAATGACATTGTTTGGAATGTTTGTGCAAAGCTACGAGGCTCTAGTGGCTGGAGAATTAAAGGGGAGAGGGATGATTATGGAAGACATGTATCAGGTCGATTCGGATGATTTGAAAGAAACCAATATTCAGTGGAAAATGGCGATGTTGACTCTCAAAGCAAGAAGTATATGGAAATAATACGAAGGAAGAACTTTGGAGGTCAAAATTCTAACTCTAAGTTAGGTTTTGATAAATTCAAATTAAGATGTTTTAATTGCAAGTAGTTAGAACATTTCAAAAGAGAATGTCCATTGCCAATTGTCACAGATCCAAGCAACTCTGGAGTTCCAAGACTAGTTTCGAGTGGTGAAAAGGAAGAAAGTAAATAGAAGAAAGAGACAACTTTGATATCAATATTTGACTGGAGTGTAGAAGCTGAAGAAACTAAAGAAGATATCAATCAAGCCGTTGTTGCTAAGATTATAGAAAGGTGGAGAATGTGGAAGAGTTTGATCTTTTCAAGGAATTCAGAAGTGAAGTTGAAGTATCTTAGGGTGTTAAGAATCAAAGGAAGGAGTGTGTTGAGAAGAACGGGGCTGGTAATTTGATGGCTGATGATTTGAAAGAAGATGAAAGTGAGAAAGTAGAGTTAGCAGGGAACCAGACAGAAGGGAAGAGAACAGAGAAGAATGATGTTCAATCCACTATTGAGGAAAATGTGAAGAGTACTCTAGTGTGTCAATGTGAAAAGGCTCTGGCAGTTGAGAAAGTGGTGATGGGCCTCCCTTACGAGGTAATACAAGAGATGTGTTCTTCTGCTTGCAAGATAAGATTATTTAGTGTATATAAAGCAAATCTGTAAGGCCCCGTTCCCGGGACGCTTACAGCTGTGGTTCATCGCACATAAAACATTATAAAACGTACATTAGTTTTGCAGCGGAATTTAAAACTTTCATTAATAACTAAAACATGTCCTTTAAAACATTTGTTTTCATCTCAAATACAAGACATGTCAAAATACGGATGCCAGCCTCAAAATGCTCCTAGTAGCTTATGCATCCACGCCTGCAATCCTCAGCATCAACATATACCTGCCAACTATCATGCATACAAAATTCAGCGACGCTGAGTGAGTTCTAGTTTTAATAATAAAATACTATACTTTTGTTAAAACCATTCTTTACTTTTCTTTCAAAAGCATACTATACTTTACAATCGTTCGTGATCATGCATCATACGTACATACAGATAATATCATTATTATCTTCATCATTACACTCATTGCTTTGTTCATTCAACGTATTACATTATCGTTCACTTCTCTTTCTCGATCCTGTCAGACTTTACCCTCTTCGTGGCACTCAGCCATGATTACTGAGGTCGAATGACAAGGATCAGGTTCAGTACATTATTACGATAATTCATTTACATTCATTCATACTTTCGTTCTTTCATACATGATCTTTCGTTCATTCCTCATTATTACTCGAATCTTGTCTCCTGCAATATCCCCTACTCATGCTCGAAAGCTGATGCTGTGCCGGGGCCTGCTCACAAACCCCCGACTCATGTCCGAAGACTGACACAACACTGGGATACGCGACAAAGATCCCATATGAGTCAATCACAGGGATTGAACTCTATCCGAGTCTGTTGCAACACAAAGTCGCTCACCTCATTATCTCGTCTCATGCATATCCTCGACTCGTGTCCGAAGACTGATACTGTGCCGGGGCTGACAAAACAAACCCCCGACTCATGTTCGAAGACTGACACAGTACCAGGATACGCGACACGGATCTCATCACCCGTCACTTTGGAAAGTATGCAATACTCCCGACTCATGTCCGAAGACTGATACTGTGTCGGGGCCTGCTCACATACCCCCGACTCATGTTCGAAGACTGACACAGTACCGGGATACGCGACAAGGATCTCTTTCGAGTCTGTTGCAACACAGAGTCGCTCACCTCATACATATGCTTGCAAGCCTTTCTATACTTTCTCTTTTATTCATTCATTTATTCATGCGTGCATTCATTCATTACGTTCCACTTTTCATTATCTTCCACTTTACGTTACATAATACTTTCATTACATTCATTAACGTTCGACGCAAAGCCAAGGGAAGACATACATACATAATGAGGAACATACATAAACATAAACACACACCATCACCATTAGGCAACATCATACATACATAACACACATCAAACATAAGCCATCACATCATAACCAGGCCTATCTTTCCATTTTACCCCTTAAAATCCACTTAGAAAACCTCAAGTCCAAAATGGGCACATGGGTCCTTCTAGGCGCATGAGCATAAAAATTCTAAGTATAAAACAGTTTGGGCGCATGGGCACTGTTTAGGCGTTTCTATCCTGTTCGGCGCATCACTAACACTTAGCCGTTTCAGGCGCATGGGCACTGTTTAGGCGCATGGCCACACTTAGCCGTTTCAGTCACCGGGACGCATGGGCACTGTTTAGGCGCATGGTTCAAACTTAGCCATTTCATTCACCGGGACGCATGGGCACTATTTAGGCGCATGGCTAATACTTAGCCGCATGGCCAACCTGCTGGGCGCTTGAGCCACTGTTTAGGCGCATGACCCACTCTTGGGTGCATGGTCAACACTTAGGCATCTGGCCACTCATGCTGGGCGCATGGGCCACTGTTTAGACGCATGAACCACCTCTAGGCGCATGGAACACTATTCATGTTCAGCAAAACATTCTGAATTGTTTTCTATGCTACCAATTTCACCCGATTGCCATTCTACTCATACCCAAACACAGATCTAACGTACTAAGGCCATCTAAGCATGCTAACCATCATCACTATAACATACATACATATATACATACAACATTCGAACATAAGGCTGTAAACCCACGATTTCCTTAAAAGATGCTTACATTGTATGCATAATTGCCCCAAATCAGTTGAAAATCAATAAAGGAGGCGTTCTAAAAACTCACCTTGAGCAGCTTTTGAACAACACTCTTCCAGTTCAAGACCCACTTCGATTCAGCTCTTTGAATCCCGAAAACAAACTCTAATCAACCATAACTTCGGTCAAGAACTCAATACTCAGCTAAAACCGAGCTCAAACAAGAGAAGACTTACCTTTTTCAGCTTCTTCTTCCTCTTTCTCTCTCTAGAACCGGGCTCTCTCTCTCTTCTTCTTCTTCCTCCGAGAGCAAAGCAGCTTTTTGCTTTGATATGGGTGACCATGCCCTTTAAAATCTAAAATAATAATTTTATACTTTGTACACTTTATCCCCCTCTACTTCTGCACAATTTCTATTGTTTCTATTTACTTTTCTTTTCCTTTCGTTTAAATAGAAAATTCGGGGTGTTACAAAATCGTTTGTTGCTTGACAATTAAAAGGACTTAAAACGAATTAATGATAGCTTAAACAATGAGTCAAAATATTTTGTAAAATTAAATGAAGCTTTAAAAGAAAATCAACACTTAAAGAATTGTTTTAGAAAGAAATGTCAAAATAAATACTTTGATGGAAAGAGTTGCACTTGGTGTGTTTGACACAAGTAAACTTTAGTCAAACTTGATAAATGGACAATTTCTGGAATCAAACATGACGATTTATGTAAATCACAACGGAGGGCTAGGATTAAAATGGGTTTGTGTTATGAAAATGCTTTGGTTTATCCTCCTCCAAGTACTTATTGTTATTCACCTATGCATGTTCCTCACCCTTCAAATGATTTGATTCATACAGATACTAACAGTCTATCTGTAGGTTTTAGAAGATGTGATTTCTATTGATGTGCGTGAGAAGTACGGTTATGGCCCGACTAGTAGACTTGGATGCAATAGTTTTAGCACACCTAAACCTCAACATCCTATTTAGATCATAGCTCTAGTTTATGTTCTGTTTTTGTTTCCCAAAAATCTGAATCAGACATTGATTCTGTGTGTTCTAGTGATGTTTCCACATCTTTATTAAATGATTTAGATGTAATGTTGATGCTTCTAATGCTTGTGTGAATGATGTTGTGAAAAGTAAAAGTAATTTTAAAAAAAATTCTTTTCTCATCCTATTGTGTCATTTACCCTAATTAATATTTCACAATCCAATGAAAGGGTAATGTCATCTTCTTGTGCAAGCACAAGTGGTACAAGTACCACATGTACTTCAGACAAGAATGCATCAACATTTGTAAATGACCATTCTTTAAAAGACAAAATCAAAACCTAAGATATGTATGAGACTTACAGTGATGTTGATTCTAGATTGTCTGAATGCGATAAGGAAATATGTAGATGCATATGTTCCTAGTTTTTGAGCTTAATGTAAAAGTCTTTCATGTCTTACACATATGTAATGAATGGGTTCAATGAAATATAATTTGTGGTTGATGTTTATAATGTTTAATATTTCATATTATTATTGTGATAAAATATAATAAACATACTATATAGGTTTGAGGGTGTTGTGCATGATTCTTAGTCAATAATGATTAATAAATGTGCTCAACATGGTCGGATGAGTAATCATGCGAATGGCGCATACTTATGGACCATACGCATGAATACATCATGCTTATGGACCAGTCGCATGACTGAACCAGGAGACTGAATCAGTCGTACGATTGAAATATAAGATGACTCAATCACATGACTGAACCTTAGTCGTGTGTATGACTCAATCGCATGATTTAGTTGCACAGCTGAACCATGCTAATGGTTTAGTCATACGAATGGAAGCCCTAACCTATAAATACCACTTAATTCGTGGAAAATACATAAGATTTCAAAACACTTGATACTCTTACTGTGACATCCGGTAAATTTCCGTTACCAAACTCCGTTAGTCCCGTTAAGTCTTGTATACACGTGTCGTGAGCACACACTAGTTGTCGTTTAACGTTGGTGACATAATAATTGGGTAATGTTAATTTGGTGTGAATCTAATTGATTATGTGATTATTGGTTTATGTTATGTGTTTACACGTTTTTAAGGTTAACTAGAAAATTAATCGCTTAACGCGGAAACGTGCCTATTTATTCGTATGTCTTGTGTTTTTATAAAGATAAGATATATAATGATTTTCATAAGTTTATATCTTTATATTATGAAGTTAAAAACTTTACAAAGAGTTTAAAGCCTAGTTTTTATAAAATACAAATTACAAGGGTTAAAAGGTAAATATGTAAATTAAAATTTAATAAAACAAACCCAACCCTAATCCACCCCCCTTCGGCCGCGAACCCTCCAACACCCCTTCATTTGTGAATTCAATCAAGAACAAGTTAGAAAGCACCAATTTGATTGATTTCAAGGATTACACAACATAGGAGCATCAATTTCAAGCAATTACACGTTTAAAGGTTAGGTTTTTCAAGTTTTTTGAGTTGTTCATGGTGGCCGAACCTTGGGTGCGAAATTCACCCTCATTAGGTCGAATTGGATGTTGTTTGATGATGTTAGTATGTTAATTAGATTGTATACATGTTAGTTAACGTCGATTATGCAAGAATTATATGTTTTTAGTGGTTTGATCATGAACTTTGGTGTTATGCAAACCCTAATTCGAAAATGGTTTGATTATGTGAAGTTGATGATTGTTTGATGAATGTATGATGATTAATAGGTTGTATGGATGTTAGGATACATTGATTTTGCAAGAAATTGGTGAATGGAATTGGTGTTCATAGGTTACTAATAATAGTAACTTTATTTGCATGTAATGTTGAACTATGGATGATATGACGTTATGGATGTGTTCATGGTGATAATTAGATGTTAGATTGTTGTTGTGATCATTGGAAATTCAAGCACACATGTTATAGTTTATACATTACTAAAAATAGTAACTTTTTAGGTTATGAATCGATGAGTTATGATGTTTGAATGTTGTTAATCATGCTTAGATGATGATATGAGTTTGAATTGGTATGTTATTGATAAATCCATGAGTATATTGCGTATTGATAGATTTTGGGGGTGTGCTTTCCCAAAAGGGAAACTTTATTTATGCAAAATGTGAAAGATGGTAGTTTGAACATATTTGGGATGTTAGGAGCATGTTAGTATGATCATGGATGAATTCTAATGTGGTAGAATATGATAATTTGGCTGTATGTGATGTTGGGATAATCATGAATGATATTGGACATTTATGATCATGTATGATTTGGATGTTTTTAGTAGTAGGACATCATGTTTGGGACTGGTAATTGATTGTTGGAATGTTGTTGAATGCAATGCATATGGATAATGAATATGGTTATGATCATCATACACGCGTGCGAATCTGAGGCCCCTACTTAGTAGGATTGGCAGGGTTTAGGATGTGAAGTCGTGAGTGGCTTCACATGGCATGTGGTGAATGATTGATCTTTATGTGACATGTTAGTTGTGTTATAACTAGTGATATGTTAATGTTCTAGATTCGCATGACCTGTATGATACTTGGTTGTATGATGATCTAAGTGTTACACCTGGATGATATAGCATACATATGATATATTTGAATGTAACAATGCATAATATATGTGTATGATTACTTGAATGGTTTACAACACATAAAGCCACCAACGGGTCAAACGGGTCAACTAGGTCAAACATGTCTGTTTTGTTTGAAATCTTGAGTCCTTGGTTGTAGTGTACTTAGGGTTTCACATGTTCTTTGATTACACGTACTCATGCACTTATATGATCTAGGTAACCTCTGAAGGTTGTCTGTCTATTCTGTTTGCCAAGTCAAACCCTAGTTATCTATACGCATATCAGGTGAGTTCATGCCCCACTCTTTATTTAATCTCTTTTGGGGGAGATAGCATGCTGGTAAATCACAAACGCTTATATATTCAAGTTGTGTATAATATTATATAGTGTTGATATCATGGAAAAGTCCTCACACTTTCGAATTGTTAATATTGAATAGCGGGGAATTTGGGTAGTACTACTGGGTCTGACGAGCCCCACCTGTGTGACTCGAGGTCAATCGGGTGCAATTGTCCTATGAACATTGTCATGACCTGTTAAGGCATGGCAGGAGGCAACCACGTAACACAATCAGCTTCAATTGCGAAATCACTATGAAATAATATTTACTGTTAACGGACTAGCTATCTGTTACAATGCACTACTTTTATATCGCTATTATTAAACTGTTTATGTTTGAATATCTCTTGAACTCACCAACCATTGTGTTGACATTTTTAGTATGCTATTCTCAGGTCCTTAGATTGCTTGTCATAGGAGCACTGCATGGTCCACTACATTCTATGACACGGTCTTCAAGACAATTTTACCATTTTAATAGTTATTGATTTCTCTTTTGGGTTTGGCACGTGTTTTGCCACAAATATACTTTTACTACTTTGGGTTTTTTCAAAATGCTTCCGCACTCTTTAATTTATTTACTTTTGATTAATTTCATTCAAATTATGGCATATAGAGTCGTTCTGAGTAACTATTGACTGTGATCCTGGTTTGTTCACACGCCTCGCGGTAAAACTCCGCAAGTGATTTTCAGGGTGTGACAGATTGGTATCAGAGCCATTGGTTATAGGGAACTAGGTTGCATACATACTAGACTATAACCGCACACAGTTAATTAGTACCTGTGCCTTACTCTCATTTACTGTATACTCATTGGCATACACGTCACACTCTCTGCAGCATGGCATCGTCTTCGAGAGCTCCGGGTAAACGACCCGAATCACCTACACGATCTGAATCCCCACCTCCCGTACCTATACCTGATGATGGATTCGATTGGCCCCGACTGGCTTATCCCCGAGAGGAGATTGACTGGGATCAACCATTTGCATTGATGAAGCGTGACCCTCCGCGAGACTGGCGCTCGTATCCTAGATTTGTTGACCATATCATGTTTAGGGAGCGCGTACCTGTTCCAAAGCAAGGACTAGGAACAATGCCAATCAACCCATGCCTTCACTCCCACGAACGGCGCAGACCAACAAACAACTGATTGCTGCACTAATGGCTGCACTAGATACTGAACAGCATCGAGTAAGGCGACTCACATGTGATGTTTGTACACTACAGCAAGAGGTGTACACCTGAGACACAATTGGATGAACTCGAAGAAGAACACGGAAGACTTGAACGGTTGTCACCATATGCAAGATGGTGTTATGGCCTCCAAGGACGCGTGACTGCTCGTGAACAGCGGGACGCCGTAGCCGATAATAGGATTGCCATTTTAGAGGCCCAGCTAGAGGCACTTCAGATTGCTATAGCTCCTGCTCCTGCAGCAGACCCTGAGGATGAGGAGGATCCCGAGGAGGGACCGAGGAAGAGGAACCGGAGGAGATGGAGGATGATAGTGATGGGTCAGATGTTGTCGATTGACTTCTTTATATGACTTAGACTACGTAGTGTTTTCTTTTTGAAACCTATGTGGGAAGGGTTGTTTCCCCACACGAACGACAAACTTCAATTTTGACATTGCTAAATACATTGTGACTCATTTGCAATTTATTTACTTTGGTTATTATTTTGTTATGAATGTTGTGGTTGTGATGATTCGTTATTTCTTTTGTGTACTGTTTACTATGCTTCAATGAGTTAAATATGTTTGATGTTACTCATTATTGTATTTGTGAATGTAAAGTGAAAAGAATGGACGCCCGTGGACGTGGACGTGGACGTGGTCGTGGACGCGGACGTGGACGTGGCACCGGAGAACAGGGTGGTGGTGCTATTAACATGACTCCCGCAGAATTGGCTGCTCTAATTAATGAGCATGTTCAGGCGGCGGTGGCTGCTGCCCACGCGGGTCAGCCAGCAGGTAAACGATGACAGAAAGACAAATCTGATATCCTTTATAACTGTAGGGGATGTCTGATTAATGTGTGTTGTGTTAAAATAGGACCACCAGTGTGTACATACAAGTCCTTCATGGACTATAAACCACACACCTACAACGGTACAGAGGGTGCTGTAGGGCTTGTACGCTGGTTCGAGAAGACTGAGTCGTTTTCTCCAATGTAACTGTCCACCAGCAGATCAAGTAAAGTATGCCACTAGGACTTTAGAGGTTCTACTTTGTCTTTGTGGAACGTGTAAGTCCAGATGCTTGGACAAGCGATGGCGAATGGACTTCCATGGGATGAGTTCAAAGCAATGATGACCGAGGAGTACTGTCCTCGCAGCGAAGTACAGAAGTTAGAAATGGAGTTATGGCAACTAAAATGCAGGGCTCGGAAATTGAGGCTTACACCACCAGAACCCATGAATTAGCAACTTTGTGCCTGGGAATGGTGAATGAGGTGCATAAAAGGATAGAGCATTACATACGGGGATTGGTACCTGAAATCCAGAGTGTGGTAACTGCTTCCAATCCAGCCACAATTCAGCAAGCCATCCAGCTAGCTCACAGGCTAACGGACCAAGCCGTGGAGCAAGGACGTCTACCCAAACGGGGCGCTGTGGCAAGCATGCCCGACAACAAAAGAAAGTGGGACAATGCCAACAACACCAAAGCATCATCATCTTCCAGTGGTCAACCTCAATCTCAGCAGCAGCAACAGCGGTTCAGCAGCAACGGAGGTTTGACAATAACCGTAACTCCAACCAGACGCCTGCAAATAATCAAGGACCCAGTGGTTATGGTGGGAGACATCCGAAGTGTACTCGGTGTAATTACCATCATGTGGGAAGGTGTGATAGCTTCAAGTGTCAACGTTGTGGAAAAATTGGACGCGCTGCGAAGGATTGTCGTGGTTAACTAATGAGGAGGCCACAACAACCTCAAGAAACTCCAAAGGGTTGTTTTGAATGTGGGAAAGAAGGGCATTACAAGCGAAACTGCCCATAACTAAGGAGGAACGAAAATGGCAACACAACAACAACACAACACCAACAACCATGGTAACAACAACAACAATGGTAATAATAACAACAATGGTGGAAATGGCACTGGAAATGGCGGCAATAAAGATGGAGCCAAGGGGAGAGCCTTCGTCATTGGCTCAGGTGAGGCTCTAAATGATCCCACAACAGTTACTGGTAGATTCCCTGTTAATGGTTGTTTTGCTACGGTACTATTTGATACTGGAGCCGATAGGAGTTTTGTGTCCTTAAAGTTCTGTAGTCTTTTAAGTGGTATACCTCTGCTTTAGAATCTAAATACACTGTGGAATTAGCCAACGGTAAACAAATCCATGTAACGCATATCCTTAAAGACTGTAAGATAGAACTTGCTGGTCATACTTTCGCTATAGATCTCATGCCTGTTACACTGGGGAGTTTTGATGTTGTGATAGGCATGGATTGGCTCTCTAGCAAGCAAGCGGAAGTCATATGTCACGAGAAGATCATACGGATCCCGGTTGGTGATCAAATCCTTACTGTCAGAGGTGATAGAGTGGTGCTGTGATAGGCATCATCTCATATATGAAAGCCCAAAAGTTGTTACGAAAGGGCCGTGTGGCTATCCTAGCACTTGTAACTGACAAGCAGGTAGGAGAAAAGAGCATGGAGGATATTCCCGTAGTACGCGACTTTCCAGAGGTGTTCCCAGAGGATCTCCTGGATTACCTGCACCGTCAAGTGGAATTCAGATTGAGTAGACTCCCTGCGCAACTCCGATTGCTAGGGCACCCATCGATTAGCACCGAACGAACTACAGGAGTTGTCATCAAAACTTCAGGAGCTTTTGGATAAGGGCTTTATTCGACCTAGTACATCACCTTGGGGAGCTCCTATTCTCTTTGTTAAGAAGAAGGATGGCACATTCTGGATGTGCATCGATTATCGAGAGTTAAACAAAGTAACAGTCAAGATCGATACCCTTACCTCGTATTGACGACTTGTTCGATCAGCTTCAAGGATCAAGCTATTACTTGAAAATTGACTTGAGATCTGGTTATCATCAACTCAGAGTTCGAGAAGAAGACATTCCCAAGACTGCGTTTCGTACTCGTTATGGTCATTATGAGTTCTTAGTCATGCCTTTTGGGTTGACTAATGCACCTGCTGTGTTCATGGACCTCATGAACCGCGTGTGCAAACCTTATCTTGATCAGTTTGTCATTGTGTTCATCGATGATATACTGATATATTCCAGGACCAAGGAGGAGCATGAAGAGCACTTACGAATGATCTTGCAACTGTTGAAAAATGAGCAGCTGTATGCTAAATTCTCAAAGTGTGACTTTTGGATAAGAGAAGTAAATTCCTGGGTCATATTGTTAATGAGAAAGGAACACACATTGATCCTGCCAAAATTGAGGCGATAAAGAATTGGACTACACCCAAAACGCCGAGCGAGATAAGACAATTTCTAGGATTAGCAGGATATTACCGCCGATTCATAGAAGGATTTTCTAAGATCGCACAACCTGTCACAGCCTTGACTCACAAAGGAACGACATACAAATGGACTGAGAGTCAAGAATCAGCTTTCCAATTATTAAAACAAAACTCTGTACTGCCCCGATATTAGCATTACCAGAGGGAACGGATGACTTTGTGGTGTATTGCGATGCATCCATTCAAGGATTGGGTTGTGTCTTGATGCAACGAGACAAGGTGATAGCTTACGCCTCGAGACAACTAAAGGTTCATGAGAAGAACTATACCACCCATGACTTAGGATTGGGTGCAGTAGTTTTTGCCTTAAAGATCTGGAGACATTACTTGTACGGTACCAAGTGCACTATCTACACCGATCACAAGAGTCTTCAACATATCTTTGAGCAAAAAGAGTTGAATATGAGGCAGCGACGTTGGGTGGAACTACTAAATGATTATGATTGCGCAATTAAGTATCATCCGGGAAAGGCGAACGTAGTTGCCGATGCTTTAAGCAGGAAGGAAACAGCTAAACCCCGACGGGTGCGAGCTTTACAGCTTACTATCAGTACCCAACTGCCCGAACAAGTTAAGGAGGCACAGATAGAAGCTTTAAAAGTAGAAAATATTGGTTCTGAATTGTTAAGGGGAATGGATAAGCAGCTAGTGGTGAAAGAGGATGGAATTCGGTATTTCATGGATAGACTTGGGTGCCTGTTCATGGAAATCTGAGAGATTTAGTTATGAGCGAGGCACACAAATCTAAGTATTCTATACATCCTGGATCCGACAAGATGTATCATGACCTAAAGGCTCACTATTGGTGGCCTAACATGAAAGCGGATGTAGCTACGTATGTGAGCAAGTGTTTGACCTGCTCGAAGGTAAAAGTGGAATATCAAAAACCATCCGGACCATTACAACAACCCGAGATTCCAATGTGGAAATAGGAACAGATCTCCATGGATTTTATTACTAAACTACCCCGGACTAGTACTGGTTGTGACACGATATGGGTTATTGTGGATCGATTGACAAAGTCTGCTCATTTCCTTGCAATAAGGAAACCGACAAGATGGAGAAATTAACTCGCCTGTACATCAAGGAGATCGTTTCGAGACACAGTGTACCGATCTCAATTATCTCTGACCGTGACGCTCGTTTCACGTCACATTTCTGGCAATCATTGCAGAAATCTTTGGGTACACGTTTGGATATGAGTACTGCATATCATCCACAGATAGATGGTCAGAGTGAGCGTACTATACAGACGTTGGAGGATATGCTACGTGCTTGTGTGATTGACTTCGGGAATAACTGGGAAATTCACCTGCCATTGGTGGAGTTTTCTTATAACAACAATTATCATACTAGCATACAGGCAGCACCTTTTGAGGCGCTATATGGGAAAGAATGTCGATCACCGGTTTGCTGGGCAGAAATTGGTGTTAGTCAGATAACAGGTCCCGAGTTAATTCATGAGACGACTGAGAAGATTATACAGATACAGAACCGTATGGCTGCAGCGCGAGATAGGCAAAAGAGTTATGCTGACAAGAGACGGAAACCTTTAGAGTTCAGGTTGGTGACAAGGTTTTGTTGAAAGTCTCCCCATGGAAAGGCGTAGTTCGGTTTGGCAAACGAGGGAAACTAAATCCGAGGTACGTTGGACCACTTGAAATAGTGGAAAGAATAGGTCCAGTAGCCTATCGATTAGCTCTACCTGATTCGCTAAGTGGAATTCATGATGTATTTCACGTGTCAAACCTGAAGAAGTGCATAACTGATGAAACGGTGGTCGTACCACTAGAAGAAATTCAAGTGGATGAACAATTGCGTTTTATTGAAGAACCAGTTGAGGTGATGGACCGTGAGGTGAAAACAATTAAGCAAAGCAAGATACCTATTGTTAAAATCCGTTGGAATTCGTGACGTGGACCGGAATTCACATGGGAATGGGAAGATCAAATGAAGCTTAAGTACCCTCAACTTTTCGAAGGGACGATGCCAGCAGACGAAGGTATTGATTTAAATTTCGGGACGAAATTTCTTTCAACATGGGGATGATGTGACAACTCATCCAAAACTCACTCGATTTCGATTTATGTGTGCCAATGCAGTAGACCAGTGATGGGACACTCTCACCATGTAACGCATTCGGTAAATTTCCGTAACCAAACTCCGTTAGTCCCGTTAAGTCTTGTATACACGTGTCGTGAGCACACACTAGTTGTCGTTTAAGGTTGGTGACATAATAATAATGGGTAATGTTAATTTGGTATGAATCTAATTGATTATGTGATTATTGGGTATGTTTATGTGTTTACACGTTTTCAAAGGTTAACTAGAAAATTAATCGCGTAACGCGGAAACGTGCCTATTTATTCGTATGTCTTGTGTTTTTATAAAGATAAGATATATAATGATTTTCATAAGTTTATATCTTTATATATGAAGTTAAAAACACTTTACAAAGAGTTTAAAGCCTAGTTTTTATAAAATACAAATTACAAGGGTTAAAAGGGTAAATATGTAAATTAAAATTAATAAAACAAACCCAAACCCTAATCCACCCCCCTTCGGCCGCGAACATCCTCCAACACCCCTTCCTTTGTGAATTCAATCAAGAACAAGTTAGAAAGCACCAATTTGATTGATTTCAAGGATTACACAACATAGGAAGCATCAATTTCAAGCAATTACACGTTTAAAGGTTAGGTTTTTCAAGTTTTTGTGGTTGTTCATGGTGGCCGAACCTTGGGTGCGAAATTCACCCTCATAGGTCGAATTGGATGTTGTTTGATGATGTTAGTATGTTAATTAGATTGTATACATGTTAGTTAACGTCGATTATGCAAGAATTATATGTTTTTAGTGGTTTGATCATGAACTTTGGTGTTATGCAAACCCTAATTCGAAAATGGTTGATTATGTGAAGTTGATGATTGTTTGATGAATGTATGATGATTAATAGGTTGTATGGATGTTAGGATACATTGATTTTGCAAGAAATTGGTGAATTGGAATTGGTGTTCATAGGTTACTAATAATAGTAACTTTATTTGCATGTAATGTTGAACTATGGATGATATGATGTTATGGATGTGTTCATGGTGATAATTAGATGTTAGATTGTTGTTGTGATCATTGGAAATTCAAGCAACATGTTATAGTTATACATTACTAAAAATAGTAACTTTTTAGGTTATGAATCGATGAGTTATGATGTTTGAATGTGTTAATCATGCTTAGATGATGATATGAGTTTGAATTGGTATGTTATTGATAAATCCATGAGTATATTGGGTATTTGATAGATTTTGGGGTGTGCTTTCCCAAAAGGGAAACTTTATTTATGCAAAATGTGAAAGATGGTAGTTTGAACATATTTGGGATGTTAGGAGCATGTTAGTATGATCATGGATGAATTCTAATGTGGTAGAATATGATAATTGGCTTTATGTGATGTTGGGATAATCATGAATGATATATGGACATTTATGATCATGTATGATTTGGATGTTGTTTAGTAGTAGGACATCATGTTTGGGACTGGTAATTGATTGTTGAATGTTGTTGAATGCAATGCATATGGATAATGAATATGGTTATGATCATCATACACGCGTGCGAATCTGAGGCCCCTACTTAGTAGGATTGGCAGGGTTTAGGATGTGAAGTCGTGAGTGGCTTCACATGGCATGTGGTGAATGATTGATCTTTATGTGACATGTTAGTTGTGTTATAACTAGGGATATGTTAATGTTCTAGATTCGCATGACCTGTATGATACTGGTTGTATGATGATCTAAGTGTTACACCTGGATGATATAGCATATACGATCTATTTGAATGTTAACAATGCATAACATATGTGTATGATTACTTGAATGGTTTACAACACATAAAGCCACCAACGGGTCAAACGGGTCAACTAGGTCAAACATGTCTGTTTTGTTTGAAATCTTGAGTCCTTGGTTGTAGTGTACTTAGGGTTTCACATGTTCTTTGATTACACGTACTCATGCACTTATATGATCTAGGTAACCTTTGAAGGTTGTTCTGTCTATTCTGTTTGCCAAGTCAAACCCTAGTTATCTATACGCATATCAGGTGAGTTCATGCCCCACTCTTTATTTAATCTCTTTTGGGGGAGATAGCATGCTGGTAAATCACAACGCTTTATATATTCAATTTGTGTATAATATTATATAGTGTTGATATCATGGAAAAGTCCTCACACTTTCGAATTGTTATATTGAATAGCGGGGAAATTTGGGTAGTACTACTGGGTCTGACGAGCCCCACCTGTGTGACTCGAGGTCAACCGGGTGCAATTTGTCCTATGAACATTGTCACGACCTGTTAAGTCGTGGCAGGAGGCAACCACGTAACACAGTCAGCTTCAATTGTGAAATCACTATGAAATAATATTTACTGTTAACGGACTAGCTATCTGTTACAATGCACTACTTTTATATCGCTATTATTAAACTGTTTATGTTTGAATATCTCTTGAACTCACCAACCATTGTGTTGACATTTTTAGTATGCTATTCTCAGGTCCTTAGCTTGCTTGCCATAGGAGCACTGCATGGTCCACTACATTCTATGACACGGTCTTCAAGACAATTTTACCATTTTAATAGTTATTGATTTCTCTTTGGGTTTGGCACGTGTTTTGCCACAAATATACTTTTATTACTTTGGGTTATTTTCAAAATGCTTCCGCACTCTTTAATTTATTTACTTTGGATTAATTTCATTTAAATTATGGCATATAGAGTCGTTCTGAGTAACTATTGACTGTGATCCTGGTTTGTTCACACGCCTCGCGGTAAAACTCCGCAAGTGGATTTTGAGGGTGTGACACTTACGAACCCTAGCCGTCCTGAACGTCCAAGTAAGCCTGTCCAAGTTCATAGATCATTCCCGATCGATCTCTATTCGTCATAACGTTTAGTTTTAATTGTATATCGATCGGGTAATTGTTCTCACTGATTGGATCGCCAATCAACTACGATTCCGCACTATTTGATTTGGTATAAATGCAGAATCTGTTAGTATTCCGTACGTACACAGTCCTGGCAAGTGGTATTAGAGCTTTGGCTCTTGATTTTGCATTTGATTCAATTAGAATTGTGTAACACTCATGTTTTAACTCAAAAGAGTCATCTTGTTTAGTCCACAGGTGTTTTTCGATGTTTCTAGGCATTAAAGTTGAAGTTTTTTATCATACAGCAGATTAGGGTTTCTGGGTAAATTTTAATTTGTGTCTTAGTGCCAAAAATTCGATTTTTCCAAACACAACAGCCTTCAGTCACACAAATAGGTCATTCCAACGATTGAACTCATTCGCACACTCTATCCACACGACTGAACTCAGCCGTATCATTCATTCGCACGACTGAACAACTTCAGTCGGTTGAGTCCATTTGCCTTGTTCATACGCACGATTGAATCCAATCGCACGATTGAATTCATTCGCACTCTTCATTCGCATGAGTGATTCATACGCATTGTCCATTCACACGATTGAAGTTATCCTGTTCTCAAAGTACAAAGTTCATAAAAATGGAAGATCAGTTTTCATCGTTTACTGCCGGGAGGGACTCACGCATCCAGAACCTTCTGCTTCTGGAGAATGAGATAGGAAATCACTATAAACCGCCGAAGCTTATAATGTTGGATGACTATCCACAATGGAAACAGCGGTTCAAGATTTACCTAAATTGAGTGGATCCTAACCTTTGGACTTCTATAGAGACTGGTTACACGGTACTAGTCAGTGCAAATGGAGTAAAGTTGACGTTGGGTGGAATGAGTGAGGCTCAGAAGATACTCTTTAATGCTGAGATGAAAGTATATGCTCTGCTGACTTAGTCAATCCCGAAAGACATCTTTCACCAATTTTATGAGAACAAGTAGGCCAAAAAGCTGTGGGAGTCATTAGAGAAGCAATACGATAGAAATGCAACATTAAAGGCACTAAAGGCTAAAGCTCTCAATAAGGAGTTTGATAACTTCTCCTCATTAGGAATGAGAGCTTGGATGACATCATTGACAGGTTCTACCATCTGATGAGTGAGCTGCACACTCATGGTGTAACGACGTCTGTGGAAGATAAAGTTTCAAGCTTTGTAGATGGTTTGCCTAAGAAATGGGATTCATTTGTGTCCAACCTGAGATAGAATGACATACTTGCTATGTTGGACATAAATGACTTCATCCTGAAATTAAGGGAGGAGGAACTAAGGATGAAATACAAGTTAAAGAAAGGATCTTACATTTAGAATCCTTCACTCTACCACTCGGTTCCCAATCCAACTGGTTCAGGAGCACCATTTCAAACAGCTTTTGTGTCTAGTTCCGCTGCTCCTTCTCAATCCACTACTTCAGGACAAGAAACGTCCGGGTCATTATCAACTCAATACATAGTGCCTAAAGCCAATACTACGAATTTGAAAACAAAGAAGCTTGGTAATATCATAGTTGAGGTTGGAAAAGAGCACATGGATCTTCTAGCAGCAGTGATTCAATCGTATGATGGTTTACTCGCTTGGAAGATCAGAAATTGTCATCTTGCAGATGAAGACTACGAGTAGGTTGACGAGAATGAGCTCGAAAGATGGATATCATGTGGGCTCTAGCAAGTGCAGTTAGACGAGCTAAAAAGTTTGTCAAGAAGACAGGGCAGAATCTAGTAACCACAAAAGATAAGACTTTTGGTTTCGACAAAACCAGGGTCACCTGCTTCAATATGGTGAAAAGGGGCATTTTAAATGTGAATGTGTGAAGCCCAAGAAAACAGGAAATAGTAACTCATTTCCTACCTTCAACCGCCAAGACAAGGACATGGTTGGAACTAGTCCTTCAAATAAAGAGACTAAAGCACTAAGTGCCCAAGGTGATGAAGGACAAGACTGGTCTTTCCGCTTTGTTTCTCCTGGAGAATCAAACATTGCTTTTGTCAAAGAATTGAATGATGGGTCTGCCAGTGAAGGTGAGATTGCAGTTGAACAAGCGATGTCAAATACAAAAGAAGATGTGAACATGGTAAACCACTTGGTTGAGGAAGAGCTCAGAGAAACAAGTTCAGAATCTCCAACAATAGAAGAGTCTACCTCTGCATTGATAACTAATTCAATGGAATCCTCACATGTAAGTACTTTAGATCAAGTATTTAATAAACATGCTTGTTCTAAATGTGAAAAATTTAGGGAAAACATAGATCTAAAATTTGCTAGGTTGTTAGAACACAATGATAACTTAGTAAACGACTTCCAACTCTGCACTGAAGCTAATCATATATTAAAACAAAATGAGTGCAGTTTTAAAGAAAAGATAGAACTTATGGGTAAACAACTAAGGGAAACCAAGGTTGTTACGTTAAATCAATCAAATGACATAAAGTTTTATTTAAATTCATTAGAAGAAACCAAAAAGGAGAAAGCAGTGTTGGAAGTCGAAGTTAATTCACTAAAACAAAAACTGCATTGTTGGGCTAGTTCTTCTCACATAGTAAAGAACTTAGTGAAAGAACAGAGCAATGGGGAAGGTTTGGGATTCAAAGTAGTTCCACCACCACACTATATCCTCTTGAATGCAAAATGTAGACCTATAAATAACAACCCAAATAAGGATCATGTGGTGTCTACTCCTCTAGTTAGTGATCCTGATTCCACGGGTGAACCAGTGAAATCTGAAACTAAACAAAAGGAGGCTACTTTGAAATCAAAAGGCAAGATGTCACTTGAGAACTTAGATGATGCATTTAAAAGGGTTACTGTAAGGTCAGGTTTGCTAAAGTCCATTTCAGAATCCAAACTGACTAAACCAGTTAACACAAATGTGTAAATCATCAAAGTCCAACAAAGGGCAAGTAAGAAATGTTCATAACGTTAAAACAATTAATTTTGTTAATAAAGGTGAGACATCTAAAAGAGTAGTGACTAAACCAAACAAAACACACCTCACACCTTCACTAAACTCAACATCACATAAAACTTTTCCTCAGTCTGTAGAAGCAAGATCTTGCTACAGTTGTGGAAAACGAGGACATATTTCTACTAATTGTCCTTACTATCAGACACCAAGAAAGAAAATTGAACATTATGATACACAACCAAGTTCTTCTAAAATAAGATCTAACACTCCACCTAAGAGTGTTAGTGAACCAAAAGTTCAAACCATAAATCAGTCGTCTGTATATCACAAACAAGCCTTACACAAAACTGGCTTATGGAAAGAAAAATCAAGTATATGGTCTAATAGTGAGAATGATAAGAAGAAAGATATCCCCTCATCCTTTAAAGGACAATGGGGTTGAGTTTATGATGTGTGATTCCACTGGGTCACCTAAGCCAGTTAAGGCTTGGGTCCCAAATCTGAACTGACAAGTTTCTTTGACTGTGTAGGGTGTTCGCTACAGCGCTATCACTAATACTTGGATTATTGATTGTGGGGCGTCAAGGCACATGATAGGTAATTCATCCCTCCTTTTCAACGACAAACAAATCAAAGGGGGACAAGTTTTATTTGCTAGGAACAAAGGAGGCTAAACCACAGCACAAGGTGAAGTAGGAAACGAGAAAGTAAAGTTTGGCAAGGTAAACTACATTCAACAACTTCAAAACAGTTTAGTTTCAGTCTCCCAGATCTATGATAAAGGCTTTAAGGTTGTAGTTGACAACAAGAAGTGCTACATGTTAAAGAAGGACTATGTGATTGAGGAGGATAAGGTTCTCATGTTAGCTTCAAGATATAATGACCTGTATGTCTTGGATCTATCATAAGCATCCAAAACTGATCACACAGTTCAATGCTTCTTGTCAAAGGCAACTGAGAGAGACTCGGTCTCATGGCATATGAGAATGGGGCACATCAATCCTAGAAAGACGAATCACTTGATTCAGAATGATCTAGTGAATGATGTAAATGTTAAGAACTTCCAGCTTCCAGACTTTTGCATAGCCTGCAAGAAAGAGAAACAGAGCAAGAAAGCTCATAAGGAAAAGAAAGTCAACTCTATTGATATGCCTCTCGAGCTTCTGCACATGGATCTGTTTGGCCCTGTTAGTACAAAGAGCATTGCTGGAGATCTGTATTGCTTTGTAGTAACAGATGATTACTCAAGATTCTCTTGGGTGATGTTCTGAAAGACAAATCAGAAACTTTTGAATCATTCAAACATCTGGTAACTACATTGGAATCACTCTACAAGCTGAAAGTTTGGCAGATTCACCTCGGCCTACACTCCACAGATGAACGGCGTAGCTGAAAGAAAGTGTTAGAGCATATATTGTCATATATAGTGTGTCTGTCGCTTGACTAATAGTCTAGGCTTAATGTAATACACCTAGTATGTTGTAAACACATGAAACTGAGTCATTCGCAAGAGCATATGCGAATGAGACTCAGTCATATGACTAAGCCATGCAAATGGACCAGTCATGCGAATGAGAGATGCTATTGGACTATTCATAAGATTAAACCATAAGTATGGTCCTGTCGTACGATTGAACAATACTTATGTCAAGCATATACAAGGAACTATTGTGGCATTTGGTGGAGATTCATACGGTGGTAGAATTACAGGTGAAGGTTATGTGACAAATGGGATGCTAAGCTTTGATAGAGTGAACTACTATGAACAACTGAACTTCAATCTGCTAAGCGTGCCTCAGATCTGTGACAAGAAATATTCAACTCACTTTACAGACACTCATTGCTACATTCTAAAACCTGGATTTCAGATCTCTGAAGAATGGGTTGTTCTAAAGACCCCGAGGAAGAAGAATACTTATGTTTTAAACTTGTGTTCTGCATCACCTAAAGAAGAAACATGTCTTTTGTCAAAAGCATCATTTGATGAGTCACAACTTTGGCACAGACATTTGGGGCACACAAACTTTAAAAACATGAATAGATTGGTCAAAGGAAACCATATAATTGGTCTTTCGCAAAAAGAATTTCACTTTGTTGATCATTGTTTAGCGTGCCTCAAAGGAAAACAACACAAATCTTCTCATAAATCCATGATGGTAAACACAAACAATACTCCATTGAAGCTACTTCATATGGATCTATTTAGACCAACTCATGTCAAGAGTATTGGAAAGTTACAGTATTGTTTGGTGATCATTGATGACTTTTCACGATTTACATGGGTTTTCTTCTTACTTCATAAAAATGAGGCATCCCAAATAATTCAAAACTTTATCATAAAAATTGAAATTCAACTTGATCTTAAGGTCAAAACAATCAGAAGTGATAATGGAACTGAATTTAAAAATGAAGACATGAGTTCTTTTTGTGCAACCAAAGATATTACTCATCAATTCAGTGCAGTTAGAACTCCTCAACAAAATGGGGTAGTTGAAAGAAGGAATGGATCACTGATTGAAGCAGCAAGAACAATGTTAGCCCATGCTAAGCTGCCAATCACCTTTTAGGCAAAGGCAGTTAACACATTGTGCTTTGTACAAAATCAAACTCTAATTGTAAAAGAAAGCAACATGACTCCATATGAACAACTCTTTCATAGAAAACCATTCATTGGATTTCTAAAATCATTTGGTAGTCCTGTCATAATATTAAACACCCAAGACTATTTGGGAAAGTTTTCATCTAAGTCTGATGAACGATTGTAGGTTATTCTTCTGTTTCAAAGGCTTACAGAGTGTTTAATCCTAGATTAAACATTATTGATGAATCAACAAATGTTCAATGCAAGGAACATTCGTTTCCCTAATCTACAAATGGTCCCGACTGGTTGTTTGATATTGACTCATTTACAAAATCATTTGATCAATTTCAATTGTCTACTGTAGGAAATCTCCATTCAGGTGACACTAGACGACTTTCCATTTATTCCTCCTACATCTCCTGAATACATGAATGAAGATGTTCCTCTCCAAGTTGATCCCATCATACAACCATCACAAAACCAGAGTGTTTCAACTGAAGGAGGTCCAAGCCTGTTACCATCACACTCAGATGATCTGTCAACTGAGATCAGAAGTAAAAAAACAACCTACTCCTCTAGCTGAAACACAAAGAACATCAAATAATGAAAGCAATCACAGTGCTGCTGAAGCTGAAGCAGGAACTGGACCGGAGTCTGACTATCTTCATAATTCCATAGCATTACAAGATGAAGGTTCCTTTGACCATAATGAACTGAATGTTTCCAGTCTTGATGTAACCATTGCTGGTGACTCCATTCTAACCACCAGAATACACAAGAATCATCCAGTTGAAACCATTATTGGTGAAATTAATGAGAGGGTGACAAGAAGCAAGTCCAGTATTGCAAACATCTATTTGTTCTCATACTTTCTATGTCAAACAGTACCCAAGAACATCAAAGAGGCTCTTCAAAACAATAGCTGGATTGAAGCAATGCATGAAGAATGGCACCAATTCAAGAAGCAAGAAGTATGGCAACTGGTAAATCTTCCCAAAGGACAGTACCCTATCGGTACCAGATGGCTGTACAGGAACAAGACTGATGATAAAGGGATCGTCATTAGAAACAAAGCAAGATTAGTGGCACAGGGATACACTCAAGAAGAAGGAATCGATTATGACGAAGTGTTTGCACATGTTGCTAGATTAGAAGCAATCAGAATCTTTCTAGCATATTCTTCGTCCATGAAATTTACTATTTATCAAATGGAAGTGAAGTGTGCCTTCTTGTATGGAAAGATTACTAAGGAGGTCTATGTGAGTCAACCACCTGGCTTTGAAGATCCAGATTTCTCTCATGGAGTTTACAAGCTTGACAAAGCTTTATATGGTCTTCACCAAGCTCTAAGGAAGTTGTATGAGACTCTATCATCCTTTCTTCTTGAAAATGGATATGAAAGAGGAAAAATTAATCAGACACTCTTGATCTTCTGCTTGATTACCCTGATATGCTCATCCATAATGGATAGAGACATAGGGCCAAGTCTCCTTGTGGAGAATCCATACAGCTTCAAGAAGCTCATAATCCTCTACCTATCTGTAGACTTCTTCATGCTCTTCTGGATGATGGCTCTTGACTTAGGAGCTTCTTCCCTTAGCTTCCTTTTAGTGGTCTTTCTTTCCTTGACTATCTCAAGTTCAAGTTGTTTGAGATACTCAAACTCAACATAGTCATAGGATAAGGGAATAAGTGCATCTGCCTAATAGAGTCCTGTGGCACTTAGGTAGTTGATCATTTTGATCATGTCTTCTTCTCTGTCTACCTCAGGTTCTTGTTGAACAACATCCTCATGTGCAGGATTTTCTTGAACTGAGGAGAGAGTAGGCACATGCTTATATAATCTTTTCTTTCTTCTTTCTTCTTTCATTTATACCAGTAGCTCAGCATCTTCTACCTCTTTCTTCTCCTTTGACCTTTCCATGTCAACCAGTTCATTCAATTCCTCTAAGGGGAGAGAAATGACATTGTCAATGCCATAGTTCCTGGTCTGCAAGTAATGATCCTCACTGTCCTCAACTAATCATCCTGAGTGTTTGGTCTGGGGGCAGTCCGGATAGCAGTTTCCATGAGTCTTGTAGACCTAGAAAAGAAACTTTCTCCCTTTAGCTTCCTTTTCTTCTTTCTCTCCACATCCTCAATCTCCTCAGATCTCATCTTTCTTTTTCCTTTGTCACTCACAGACCTTTGTGACTCATGGTGGAGAGAGCTTTGGCCTTCATTGCTTGATGTAGCTTCCAAGCTCTGGCCAGAGAGAGGTTGATAAGAACCTTCACCAGCAGGTGTCTCAAAAAGGGTATGAATCTCCGCAGCAGTTGATAATGATGAGACAGGGCTCTAAGTTCTGCAACTGGGCCTTCAGTCAAGGTTTCCCCTATGAAACTAATCTTAGTGTCTGCCTCAACATCCAGTTGATCGATGACATTGTCTGATTGCCTTAGTCTCCTTCTAAAGCTAAACTCTGTAGTGATCTTGTCTTGGATTCTTTGGGCTAGCTTGTCAGCTTGTCTTGATTTGCTTTGATTGACAAGTGGCATGTTGACTGGATCCAGACTTTCATAGAAGTTCAAAGTCTAAAAGTTAAAGACCTCTTGTTGTCCTTGAACTCTAAGAATGATAAGGGCTCTTCTATTGCTGTCATACCTCCACCCAATGATGTGATTTGAAGTTGGTGGAGATGACACCACCCTTGGTATTCCTTCCTTGAACAGACTCTGTATGTAGGAGTCTATAGATTCCACATCAATGTGAACTTGAGGATGTTGCTAAGTATGCACAATTGCAAGTGAGGATGGTGAGTCCTCAATGTCCATACTCTCTGAAGAACTCCTAGATTCTGTGACTATAACGACTTTCTCCCCCTTTTTGGTAGCATCACCCTCTTGCATAGGTGAGCTAGGAGTTAGGTCACTCATATCTACAGGTTCTTGTATTCCTGGTTGAGCTCCTCTTAAAGGTCTCCCAGCTAGTTTTTCCTTAACATAAGAAATCTCAAGTTGCTGATCATTGACCCTGTTTTGCAAGGTAGTCACTTTAGATTCAAGATGACTAACCATGGAGACTAAATAGGTGCATGTTTTGGATAGTTTTTGCACCTTTTGTCTCAAATTCCCATCATCTTCATCAGAAGAATCATTAAGGGATGAGATGATTAGAGCAGAGTCCTCTCTCTCTTATCACGAGCTTCAGGTTCTTGGCTGCTGGATTTCGTCTGCTCATTGACAGCCTCAGTTAAGTTGTCAATGGGCTGAGTTGCCATGGTTGAGGTCTTAATAATGGAATCACTTTGCAAAAGTGAGAGCCTCTTCCATATGGACATCCTGAACAGGTTTAGAAGTGTCCACCTCAGTAGTGGGTGACTGATATGGGATAGATGTAGGAGACTCAAGAGAACTCATCTCTCTTTGAGTAGGAGAAAAGAAAGAGACTCATGGTACTCATTAAAACCTAAATCTCCATTAGTATAGAAGTCAAGGTTGGAGATAGGTTGGTTTAAGTCCAAAGGCTGGGGATGGTAACTGTCCCCTGAAGGTTGATCATGTGAGTGTTGAGACTCAGAGTGATGGCTTAAAGCATTTGGGCTTATGAGCTCATCAGGCTAAGCATGAGGAACCTCAACAGTGATTATTGAAGGAATGGGAGTGTCTGCTCCTCTGAGAAGTGGGAGCTCCAGTGTCCACTTCTTCCTGTGTGGGTGAGTATATAGGGTCCTGCACAGACTGAGTAGTCTAAGTAGGGGTTCGTTAATGTTTTCTTTGGTAGGTGAGGGTGAGTTGTTGTTGTTGAGGTGATTGGGATGTAAAAGGTGTCGGTTCAACACTAGCTGGTGCTGCTAGGTTGTCACCTTGAGCAATAAGCTCTAACATTTTTGGGACAAGGGATGTTTCTACCCTAGAGAAGCCAACAGTGGGCTTTCTCAATATTTTAAAGATGTCAGGCTTCATCCGTCCCAATTGAAGAGTATTACCTGTTCCACTTAACTGTGAGCCCAGTTCACAGTTAAGAATGTGTTAAACATATCTAGGGAACATGTAGTACTCTAAGGAGTCCAAGTTTGCAAGCAGATTAGTGTAAACAAACTGAGAGTACCTAAACTTGACTCCCTCAACCATCCCATGAACAATGAAGGAGAGATCTTAAGGAATCTGGTCCCATCCACCATGCTTGTTTGATAAGCTGTGGATAACCACATGGAGCAGGAATTTCCCTTGGGATGAGACCTTCCCTTTCCAGTAGGTCTGGACAGAGAAGTCTCCCTCATAGCCCATCTGCGTGAAGGACTGGTTAACAACTTCTTTTGGAAAGAAGACCTCACCTTCTTCATCATCCAGCTGAAGATGCATTGATGATGGCCAGAGTGATGAAGACTATTCTCCCCTGCACTATGGCAGATAGTGCCTTCTTCCCCATCCATGACGACCTCTTGGTAGGTCTTCCAAAATTCTAGCAGTTGATCCTCATAAAGAGTAGGATCAATGGTTAGGGAGGAGAAGTTGTTGGATAGAGTTATGAAACGGAAAACCTCTGAGAAATGAGGATCTTTCTCAGAGTGTAACAAAGCAACTTGGTTATGTTGCCTGTGTAACTGCATGGAGAAGTTTGGATCAATTTTGCGGATAAGGTTGTCCATTTTGAGGAAGCGTAAGGATGAAGAAAGATGAAAGAAAGTAATTTCAGAGAGAAATGTGGAGTTTTTGGTCTGGAGGAAGGAATGAGATGATAGAAAGAAGGGGAAACCGTTGGGTTTATATGTGAAAAGGATTTCAGAAAAAGTTTAATGAAAGGAAATAAACTTTGAAATCTAGATGTCGGTCCCACCTCTGAAAAAGTAGTTTGCTCAAAAAGTAGTTTTCTTGGAATCAAAAAGCTTCCGAAGGTAAATTATCTTTGGAAGTTTTAATGAAAAAGCTTCCGAAACTAAAATAACTTTGGAAGATTTTCCTAAGAGTTGTGAAAATTTTGCTTTGGAAGAAAAACTAAAACTTGAGTGCTTTGTTCAAAGGAATAGAGCTTCTGAGTGTTAATTTTACTTTGGAAGAAAATAATCCTTGAAAACATCTAAGTGTTTGAGACAAGTATTAAGCTTTGGAAGATATTTCCGAAATTCCTTCTGAAGGTAAATTTCTTAGACAATTATTTGTTTTGAAGGCATGATTTTCATCCAAAGATAAAGGCATATCTTCCGAAGGATCAAAATTTTCAAAAAATCTAAGAAAAGTCTTCAAAAGATTTTCATCCATAGAAAACAAGAGCTTATGAAAGTGATGAACTAGACAACTTAGGACACACAGATTTTAAGAAATAATAAGAATTAGTTTTAAGAAAAATATACTCAAATTTTATCATCTCAATAGCTAAATAAGATATTTAAATCTCTGTTCATTAAAAGCCTTTGTAAACAGATCAGCATATTGTGCATTTGTGTGAAATTTGACTACTTTAATTAATCCTTTGTCAAAATTATCTCTAAATAAATGATACCTCATGTTGATGTGTTTGGTCCTTGAGTGCTGCACAGGATTTTTAGTGATAGAGATAGCACTGTTGTTGTCTATGTGAATGGGAGTCTCCTTGAAATTTAATCCATAGTCAAGCATCTGATTTTGAATCTATTGCACTTGAGCACAGCACCTTGCAGCACAATGTATTCAGCTTCAGCAGTTGATGCAGAGACACACGATTGTTTCTCGCATTGCCATAAGACATCCCTTCCACCAAGAAATTGACATTCCCCAGATGTGGACTTTGCAGTCATGTTGCAACCACCATAATCACTATCTGTATAAGCATACAAATTAAAATCAGAATTCTTAGGATACCACAAACCAAGTGTTGAAGCACCTTTGAGGTATCTTAGAATCCTTTTGATAGTGATAAGGTGAGACATCTTAGGGTTGGCTTGATATCTTGCACAAATACATATAGCAAACATGATATCAGGCCTGCTAGCTGTAAGATACAATCAGTGATGTTGAATCTCTTTAGTATGTCTTGAACATACTTTGACTGACTAATGAAGATGCCATCTTCAACTTGCTTCACTTGAATTCCCAGAGAGAAATTGAGTTCCCCTATGGCACTTATTTCAAATCTGTCCTTCATTAGCTTCTCAAAGTCTTGGTAGAGCCTTGGATTAGTTGAACCAAAGATGATGTCATCTACATATACTTGAACTATCATTAAGTCATTTCCTTGTCCTTTGAAGAAGAGAGTTCCATCTATAGTACCCATTCTATATCCATGCTTGCAGAGATACTGAGATAAAGTCTCATACCACTTCCTAGGTGCCTAATGCAGCCCATAAAGAGCTTTGTCAAGCTTGCAGACATAATCAGGATGATTAGGATCTGCAAAACCAGGTGGTTGTTTGACATACACCTCTTCATCAATCACTCCATAAAGAAAAGCACACTTGACATCAAGTTGATAGACCTTGATGTTCTTGGATGCAGCAAATGCCAAGAATATCGTAACAGCTTCTAGTCTTGCAACAGGATCAAAGACATTAATGTAGTCAATACCTTCTTCTTGAGTGTATCCTTGAACAACTAGTCTGGATGCATTCTTGATGATAATGCCTCTATCATCCTTCTTTTTCCTAAATACCCATTGGGTTCCAATGGTAGTCTTCCTATGAGGAAGAGGACAAAGGTTCCAAACTTTCTGTCTTTTGAATTGAAGCAACTCCTATTGTATAGCTTAACCCAACTTCCATCCTTCAGAGCCTCATCAATTTTCTTTGGCTCTAACTGGGATAAGAAATAAGAGTGAAGACAAATATTTGCTTCATGGGTTTTTCCTCTTGTTCTTACCCTTGTGTCAACATCTCCAAGGATGTTTATGGTGGGGTGAGACTTGTAGATCCTTAGTTGAGGGATCACAGTAAGTTGTTGAGAGAGATCTAAGTTAGAGAAATTTAGATCTAGCATAGATGTTTCTCCCACCACGTCAGCACACTTATCAAGAGAGACTTGGTCAAATGAGTATGTGACATCATTGATGTTGTCATCTATGGAGTGGTTATCAGTATCAAGAAATTCTTGATCCTTATCACCACCTACATTATTTTCTTCTACATTTGAAGTATTTTTATCTGGTTGTGGAGCCTTGGAGTTGGAATTTGAAGGCATCCCAGATGTATCAGCTACATTTGTCAATGTGGTGCGAATAGACACTTCATTTGCAGAAGTAGTTACAACTGGAGCTGAAGATGTGTTACTTGAAGGTCTTCTTAGCTCAAATCTTGGGTCAGGATCACCTGTTGATAAGATATATGCAGATCCTAAAATAGTCTCACAAGATTTGTCAAAACAGTTGGTAACTAAATCAAGATCAAATAGCCAATTAGGACCAGAACCATCCACACAGGGTGTGTGTTCATTGAAAGTCACATTGGCTGACTCCTCAACAATTCTAGTTCTAAGATTGTATACTTTATAAGCCTTAGCTTGGGAAGAGTATCCAATAAAGTGTCCATCATCTGATTTCTCTGCAAATTTCGCAATTTGATCTTCGGTATTCAAGATGGTGCAAGGACATCAAATGACCTGAGAAAACCAATGAAAGGTTTCCTCTTGTGCCAAAGTTCATAAGGAGTCTTGCCATGAGTCTTAACCACTAAAGCTCTGCTCTACCATAGCAAGCAGTGTTGACTGCCTCTGCCCAGAAGGTGATGGGCAGCTTAGAGTCAGACAACATGGTTCTTGTAGCTTCAATTAGTGTCTTGTTTCTCCTCTCAGCAATACCATTTTGCTGAGCAGTCCTGGGAGCACTGTATTGTCTTGTAAAACCCTTTTCATCACAAAATGTATCAAGGATTTGGTTTTTGAATTCAATTCCTTGATCACATCTTATGGTTTTGACCTTGTGATTAGATTGGTTCTTAATCTTTAGGATGAAATCCTTCAGAATCTCAGGAGTCTCATCCTTAGTTCTAAGGAAGAAGACCCAAGTGAATCTTGTAAAGTTATCTGTGGTCACTAAACAATAAGAGGTCCTTCCTAGACTCATTACACTAATGGGGCCAAAAAGTTCCATATGTAACAACTGTAGGGCTGTAGTGATGGAGTTTCTTTCCTTAGGCTTATGAGATACCTTGTGTTGCTTCTCTTTCAGCATGCAACACAATGATCATTCTTAATAAGTTATTCATGTTTTTAAAGTTTACATGGCACATTCTCTTATGCCATAAGAAAGACTTATCACTATTGGCTTTAGATAGAAAGCATGAAACTTCTCTAGAGGGAGATGTTTCTCGCAAGTCCATCTTGTACATGTTCCCTTTCTCGAGGGGTCTAAGCAGAATATGCTCATAAGGAATGACCACACTGGGCTTGAAAACGATGCACTCATGCTCAGTAAAGAGCATGTTGTGACTCTGATCACAAAATTAGGATACACTTAGAAGATTGTACCCAACCTCCTTGATAAAGTTTACCTTTTCAATGCTGAGCTTACAATTTGTAACCTTGCCCCTTCCAAAAATGTAACCACCTTCATCTCCTCCAAAAGAAATTGGCCCTCCATCAATCCTTTCAAAGTTTTGGAGTAGTGACCTATTGCCTATCATGTGCCTAGAACAACCACTGTCAATGATCTAGACGTTCTTGTTTGTCTTGAGTTGTCCCTGTACAAAGAAAATGATTAGTTACATTTGGAAACCCAAGCCTTACTTGTCTTGGGCTTACTAAGATAAACAAAAGGTAATGCAACAGTAATAGATCCTATAGTAGTACTATGAGAATCTTCAGCTATTGTTGATGTAAAACATCCAGTCACTTGGTCTTTCTTTGACTTTCACACCACCTTTGGAAGTTTGGACTTGACCTTCAACACTTCGGAAGCTTTTGAGACTTCAGAAGGTTTGATGACTAGACCTTCGAAAGATTCTGCAAGCACTACAGCAGACTTCAGTGCTTCGGAAGTATTCCTCCCTTTTGAGACCAAATTTTCTTCCGAAGGCAATTTTCCACTTGCCTTCTTCTTAGTTTTGGAGCTTTCGAAGGAAACTGATTTTCCTTCTGAAGCTTCAATCTTCTTGGAACTCTTGGAAGACCTTGTCTTGGTCATGTGAAGAGTACCTTTAGAATTGTATGGACAATCCTTTGCAAGATGAGCAGTACGACACACTCTATTTTATTCTTCCTAAGAGCCTTCTGCTAAGAACAAGACTAACTTTGATCACATCCCTTCTCCACCTTCATCTTTGAAGATGCTAAACCAGTCCTTTTGGGCTGAGGACTGTTCTTGGAGTTGGATGGTCCAGGTTGTGTAGTAGTGGTACACAACAAATCAGCCTTCTTCTTGGTGCTAAGATGATTTCAACATGAACCATAATTCTTAGCAGAAGAGTTTAAGTTAATGTTTTCAATCTTCACCACTTTAAATCTTGCAGAGATAAAAACTTGTTTCTTCTTAGAGTCAAAAGTAGCATTGATCTCTTAAGCCTTACTAGCTTTTTCTTTTGCTCTTTCTAATTAAGTTCTTTCTCATTGACTTGGTCATCATAGTCTTCCGTTTCTCCTCAGAAGGATAGTGGCCTTTCTTAGAATCCTCCTCTTCACTCTTCTCAAAGGAATTCTTCACTATCACTTCTTCATCCTCTTCACTCAAAGGATCTATGAGTGGAAGCTCATCTTCACAAGTTCCACACCTAGGTGATCTTACAGACAAGATTGTGTGTGGAAGAGCTATCTCATTAGATCCCAGTCCCTGCTTGTTTTGATAGCACACTTTGTTGTGCAGGGATGAATATATCATGTTCTTGAAAGTCTTTTCTTCAAGAACACACTTTTCTGCCCTGGCTTTGCTCATCACATGCTCAGCCTGGTACTCAGTCAACTTAGTTATGAAATCCTTGATCTAAGTCCTAAAATTTGTATGCTCATGTTTTAGAACTAAAATGGTTTTCTCTAAGTCCTCTATCTTTAGTTTATAATCACTTTCAGACTTTCTAAATTCAGCTTTTAAAATGTTTAAGGACTCAAGATCAGATCTCATTTCTAAGTTGTAGGACATGTATCTATTGACTTTAGCTATGCATTCATGGGTACAGAGATGTTCCAATACCTAGGCTTCATCATGATCTACCATCAGTGCTTGCTTTGGTGAAGCATCTTCCACCTGAAAGCTCTAGTCAAAGCCTCCTTCTTCAATAGCAACAGCAGCTTGCTGCTTTGGCTTCTTATTCTGGGTAGCATTGTTAGTTGAGTTTGTCATGATTGTGCTTAGCCACCATTTGTTCTTGGTGGCTTACACTCCCTA